>OX578133.1:170126406-170723906 GCA_951213105.1 Amaurobius ferox
AGTGTTGTGTTTCACGAAAATAGGAAGCAGCGAAAACTGACGGGTGAATATCCGCCCACCTTTGACAGTTTCCCTTTCCCTACATACGTAGTATAATGTATAAGGGTTGTGACAGGGTCGATCGAAAATTCGAATTCAAGTTTTCGATAGAAAAGTACGTACATCCTTGAACTCAAATCGAACGTTTTTGAGGTAATCTTTCTCTCTCTTTCTCTCCCCTCCCCCTCTCTCTCTCTCTGTGTGTGTGTGGACGCGATATCTCACGAACTAATAAATATTTCCGAAAAAATTTGGAAAGATTATTGCAAATGGTGAATACTGGAACCTTTTTAATTTTAAACGTGATCGAATGTTCGAAACCCTCCAATTTTCGAACGACATTTTGATAAAGATAAATAAATAATCATTTTCGATGTAATTTTTTATTACAATGAATAAAAAAACTATTTTTTTATTAAAAACGAATGACATCAATATTGGAACGCTAATATAAACCGTTTTCGAGATATTGCACATTTTAAAAATAAATTTATAAAAAGAATCGCTTAAAATTAAAAGAGCATTAAGTATATCCAATATTTTTACTTTTCAATGCAATATTATGTAATAAATCTGATAACATACATAAATAACACCATTACATTCACGACAGAAGATATTTTATGTACTAGTTTTGCATTTTGACGCGACAAGGAATTCACTAATAGTCATTTATTTCGTGGGATATTCATTAGAAGTTAATTGCATTTTTTTGAGGATTTTGCACGTGAGTATGAATTGAACTAATGTCGCCAAACGCGCCGAATTTTAATTTACATAGTGTTAATACAATACCAAAACGTTTGTGATGTAGATCTTGCACATTATCATTTGTTCTGTGAAAGAAGTAAACTTATTGAATTATGAAGGGAAATTCATTTGCTTTGCCCACATCAATTTTTTTTATTTCCTTCGGTAAAGAAAGTATGGATTTCACGCAAAAAATAATTTTCGGGAAAATTTAGAATCTACACATTTTCGAAGATGCTGATTATGAAAAAAAAATTGACATTCCGACTTTTTAGGTGTTGGTCTGTCTTTCTCTTGCTGAATTGAGGTGACGCCACTTTCTCCGAAACTACTTCCCCAAATAAAGCACAATTTTTCATAAAATTAGACTTCTGCTGGAGCGAGTAAACAATGTCTGGATTTTCTTTTCAATTTTGCTCTTCGACTCAGTTCGAGGTGTTCTTTTCTCCCATAAGAAAAATATAAAAATGATTCTAACTTTTTAAAATTTTAATTTATTTTAATAAATTTTATTGGCGCCACGAAAATGCTTCTAGATGCTATACAGAGGGGTCATTATCACCCACACAATAAACTTACCGGTAATTCATCGTGAAAAACTAATGCAAAAACATTGTGCGTCACATTCCGGAGATACACATGCTGATATTTTCGTTACTCCACATTTGGTAATGCAAATTTTTGATGAAAATCGACATGGATGGTTTGAACCTCTGATAGGCGTGAAGACCGCTCTGCTCGAAGTGGCATGTCCGAAGTGGTGCGGAATTTACGTTAAACTGTAGATATCGAATAAAGTGCACTTTTTTGTTAAAATAAGTTCTCCTGTTAAATTTTTTAGCTACAAGAAAACTTTCTACTACCAACAGGACAACTGAATATTTTTCTCCTAAAGAACAGCTGGGTATATATTTTTTACAATATAGGTTAAAATACTCCGTTAAAATAGCTACATTGTGCATTGAAAGACAAGTATTAGAAACAAAACAATTCAATTTAGTCCAATCCAAAAGCTGCGATTACAATAAGAAGAAAGTTGTTTGGTTAAATTCTTTATTTAACAAGAAAACGTTCTGCTCCTAACAGGGGAATTGGATTTTTTTTTACTAAAGAATAGCTGGGTTCATATATTTACCCGGTCAAAATAGTCTCTGGGTCTACTGAAAGACCAGTAGAAACAAAGCAATTTAATGCAGTCCAATCCAAAAGCTGAGATCATCAAAAGAAGAAAGTTGCCTTGTTAATTCTTTATCTAACAAGAAAAAGTTCTGCTCCCAACAAGGAAATTGGATTTCTTTTTCCTAAAGAATAGCTGGGTTCATATATTTATCCGGTCAAAATAGTCTCTGGGTGCACTTAAAGACAAGTAGAGACACAACAATTTAATGCAGTCCAATCTAAAAGCTGAGATCATTAAAATAAGAAAGTTGTCTTGTTAAATTCTTTATCTAACAAGAAAACGTTCTGCTTCCAACAGGGAAATTGGATTTCTTTTTCTTAAAGAATAGCTGGATCATTTTTACTCGGTCAAAATAATCTCTGGATGCACTGAAAGACAAGTAAAAACAAAATAATTTAATGCAGTTCAATCCAAAAGTTGAGATCATCAAAAGAAGAAAGTTGCCTTGTTCAATTATTTATCTAACAAGAAAACGTTCAGCTCCCAACAGGAAAATTGGATTTATTTTTCCTAAAGAACAGCTGGGTTCATATATTTACCAGGTCAAAATATGCATTGAAAGAATGTGCATTGAAAGAAGACATGGAACTAAATCAATTCAATACGAAAATTGTAAGCACCAAAAGAATAAAGCTTTCCTGTTAATTTTTTATGTAACAATTTTTTCCTTTATCAAACAAGACATCTGGAATTCTTAATTCTACAAGACAGCTGGGTGTGTATTTTTTATAATATATGCAGATTTACTATGAAAGTCCTTAAGTATTTCAGTAATTTTTCCATGTGCGTACACGTTAGGTCTGGCTATCTCTAGTAAAGCGATCATGTTCGATCAAATTGCTATTGATTTCAACATCCCTGGTGGACAATTTAAAATGTTAGGATAACAAACTTCTCAACAAAGCGATATAGACAAAGGAGCCAATTATAAAGATGTAGCGAATTGTGTAAGTAGTAGGAATCGACACTAGGAATGAATAAAATGCGTATACGGAAGGCAATAAATACCAGTCATATTTAATCGATTAATGGACGCGCAACCACGCCATAATACGGCTAAATGTTGTGGAGCGATTCCCAAGAGTATGCAAATAACGCCCGTTGTTGTTGTTGAGACCCAGACCTTCCGATCTACCAGAAAGATAAATAACGCCCGTGACGTAGAACCCATCTGTAGAGCTCCTCTACTACAGGCTGACTTATCAAGCATATTGAAGCCCATAGGGTTCCATACTACAGTTACAGAAATTATAAAATAAGTGTTTAAAATAAATACTTTATATGAAAAAAAAAGTTTCAATTAGAATATTGTAGAACTTAGCTCGCACAAGTATGCTCCAGTACCGGGTATCGAATTATTTTTTAGTCATTGTTTTCTTCTTTCTTCGTTTCTAGGAAATCGAAATAGCCCAAAACCCTTTCCAGAATGATTAGAGCAGTTCGGTGCAGAACAACCACCCATAATTGTTTCAATTATACTTCCTAAAGTGAAAATACGAATAGAGCTAATGCTAATAGGTTGCGCTTCCAGCTAGGGTGGGCTTCAATATGCTTGATGAATCAGCTCGTATATAGAGGAGCCTTACCCATCTGTACTACGTCACGGGCAGTTACATACTAGAAAGTCAGTTATATACTAGATTACGTGCTTGAAAGTGTTTGTTTATTGCATCATTACTGAATAAATATCTGTTCATTAAAAATTTTTATAATTAATTCCAACTAATTAGACAATGCTCTACAACTTTGTAGTTGGCCTTTTCCACTATCTCGCTTTGTTGCCGTGTTCTTTATCCTAATCTTTTAAATTCTCAGTTAAGGGTGCTGTGCAATCACTTTTTCAATCGGGTATAGTCACTTTATTATAGACTAGAAGGTATGCTCGTCATATGAAAGAATTAAAAGCAAAGCATTGCCTCCTATTTAGCGTCCTTTTTATCAATTTGGCAACATTTTCGTCAATCTGGCAATATTTAAAAAAGTCGCCAAGTTTGCGACATCCCGCTAAAAACTTCGCCAAGCATTACGGAGGGGCGGATAAATGGGTTATTGATATAGTCGTTTGTTATCTTCTTTCCAAGATATTGAATTTTCATCAATTAGTCGTAATTTTCATTGATTTAGCGTCAATTTTAGCAATTTGGCGACGTTTTTGTCAATTTAGCAGAATTTAAAAAGACTCGCCAAATTGGCGGTTTGCTGCCAAAATTCGTCGCCAGAATTTCGCCAAGCATTACAGACGGAGAAATAGATTATTATTATAGTAGATTCTTATATGCTTTCCAAGATATTGAATTTTCATCAATTAGTCGTTATTTTCATTGATTTAGTGTCCTTTTTTTAATTTGGCGACATTTTCGTCAATTTGGCAACATTTAAAATATCTCGCCAAGATGGCGATATTCCGCCAATTTCAGCACCAAAATTTTGCCAAGCGTTACCCAGAGATAGATAGATAAATAGACAGATAAATCAAGAACGTGTACACTTATGGACCTTTCTTTATAAAGTGCTTAAGGACTTTCTTTGGAATCCTGTATTTGGGATACTTACATTTCCGGTGATAATAACTGATCTCAACATTGGTCCTTCTTGATGCATGAACATCAGATGATCAAGTTCATTAAAGTTATTTAATGAATTTGTTATAACTTGATTTGACATGTAAGTTAATATCAGAAGTATAAAAGCATACGTTTCAGTATTAAGAAGAATGTAGCATATGAATTATAAATGTCTGTTTATTAAGGACATTTTTATGAACTGCAAATTTAAATGAGATATTTTATTAAACAACAGATTTATTTAAAAATGTACTAAAGTATTCGAGGAAATATACGAATTTAAAAATTTATTTTTCTGACACTTAACTATGTTGACACTTCTGACAGTAAATGCTTTATTTCTGAGATTGCTGCGACAGAAATTGTTGCATGTTTGTTTTTTCATCGCAGCTAATGTCATAACAGCGAATTTTCAAATAAAAAAGTAAAACATTTGGTTGGAATTAAGAATTTAATTCCTTTAATTAACATTCTTTATTTTTAAGAAATTATATACACTGGAAAGTGTCTGGAAAGAAACGAAATATACGACAAATTAAAACTAAGAACAAAAATTCCGAACTCAATTAAGTACATTGCTACACGTTTTAGAATGACTAAGGCAACTTATTGTTTGATAAATGCCGCGTATTAGAATTGTTCAAATATTAGAATTGTTCAAATATTAGAATTGTTATGGCAGTCACTGCCAGTTTGAATCAAAAATTAAAAGAAATGTTTTCAAAATTAACATCTGTTCATCTCAGAAAATCCTTTTGACAAGGAAGAGCAGGATGGTTGTAGAGATTTTAAGGAAATCCATTTAACTGAAGGTATTTTTAATTTATTGGAGATGGAATGAATCTTGTGTTTCGTTTGTAGAGTGACATTGATTAGAATTTTGTAATTTTGATTGCTATGTTTCTCTCTAAATTAAAAATATCTGATGTGGGCAGTACTTATCTTTTCTACATAATGCAATGTATGTACTTTCTTCACAGCCAAAAATATTATGTACAAGATGCACGGCAAAAAGTGTACATTTTGCGCTTTACTGGAGGACATGTAATACTATTTTGAAGTACCCAATTAACCTATATTTTAAGCAAATCTAACTTGACAATTATCAATATTGATAGCATCCGCAATAAGCGATGTAGTCCATATATTAAAAGATTTTAATAATTAATTCATAAATTTGCAAAAATGAAAATAAATAGAATACATTTTTAAGTAGTTTTGTGATTAAATGCTAAAATCATTAAAAAAGTTTGTTGCTAGATAGTTATTTAAATTTAGATGGAGTATGTATATATGCACATAATACAATGGCATGAAAAGTTAAAATTTTGGATTATTAGTTTAGATTGCACAGTGCGCGCAAGGTTGAAACTATTAGTTTTGAGTAAAACAATCTCACAATCAAGGATTGCTTGATTTGTGCATGTTTTGTTTCACAAACTTTATTATTAAACGCGATCCAATTGCACTATTTTGACAACTATTTCGTTTAAATATTCTTACCGATTTATTCAATAAATATAGAACATTAAAGAAAATTATTTTATCGTAAATTTAAAGGGAAACTTCTCCCCCCTTTAAATGTTTCATTATAGAAGCAAAGAGTTATTTTACTTGGCAATATAAGTGCCCTTACTGGCCCGAAGCATTTTACAGTGCATATAAAAGTGCAGTGCAATAACACACGCGCGCATTGTAATTATACATCTGCAGCTGTAGTAAAAGTAAATACAGAAAAAAATGTTTTTGACTGATTTGGTAAATCCTTTGAATTTAAAAAATATAATGAATGATGCATAGTGAAATAAAAAATTAAATAATTTTTTTTTATCGAAAACAGAAAATGAACTCCACTCTTTTGTTTCAAAATAAACTCCAAATGTTATCAGCATCAAAACTTTACAAAAACCATTATTCTGAACTTCAGAATATCAGCAATGCAACACTCTTCTGTCTTTATTGGCATCAGGGGTGATTAATGACACCATTCTTTAGTTCTTGAAACAATTTTTTAACTTTATTAACGCTCAAGAGTTCTTTGATACACCCTCTATGCAAAAAAAAAAAATGGAATTATACTTTGAAAGAACTTCAAGACTTGAATAGGTATTTGAGTGCCAGATATACATTTTCAGGTATATGAATGATTACAAGAAAATACCATTAAATTTGGCTTGCTATATTCAGTGTACCGTATAGAATACAAAAAATGCAAGACGCAAAATTAAAAAAAAAAAAAAAAAAAAAAAAGAAAAACTCAGAGTCTCCACACGATTTTCTCATATATTTGTATTTCCCAGTGTTTAATTCTACTTGTATCACACCCATTATCAGTAAAAAAAAATTTGATGTGTTCAGCACATGACTCACTCTACTGCTATGCTTTTACTTTTTTCACAGGAAAATATTGGTGAGCAAGATCCATGGCACAATATTATAATCTCTGAATTGTACATTAATATTGTGCACTTTTCTGGGTAATAACATGTAAAACTATTTCTAAGTACCAAATTAACTTTTATTTTGCGGAAATCTAACTTAACAGTTAGAATTAGAAATAGAGCTTGCATCCGCTAAGCAGCATTGTTCATATATTATAGTAATTAGAAACTAATACTTTATTATATAAAATTGATGGTTTGCGTTCCAATCAATAGATTCCTGAAATTCAAAATTACAATTCTTATAATGTTTTTCATATGTCAATACAGTCGAACTTCGATATGTCGAATTTGAAGGGAGTAGAAAAAAAAATTCGGAGATATCAAAAATTCGAGATATCGAAAATTTGAAAAATTTTAAGGAATTTATAAAAGAATATATACATACTAGTCCTATACTTTACACATTTTTAAAAAAAATCACTTACTTTATCTTACACACGGAGAATTGGGTATTACCCAAGAAAATGCTGACAACAAATAAAGCGAAGCTTGAAGTGATTAGATACACATTTAATGTAATATACATTATTAAAATTTAATCTTGCATTTATTTACTTGCAAAATAGTCATCTATGACAGTTTGGTTACAGGTACTGAATCCTTTAATATCTATCACATTTTCTAAATGAGCTAGGCAGATCCAAATGAGCTTAATTTTGTGGCGATAGTTTACTTTAAAACTCTGAATAATACCTTGGTCCAAAGACTGTAACTTAGAAGTTGTGTTTAGTGGCATGAAATGAACTTTCACTGATTTTAATTTCGGCATGCTATTATGCGCTGTACAGTTGTCCAAGAAAAGAACAATATCGCGATTTTCACGGGACATTTTTCTGTCTTAGTTCATTCAACCAATTAGTGAAAATTTCGGCAGTCATCTAAGCCTTATTGTTCTCAAAATAAGTCATTGGAACAGATTTCATTCCTGAAAAACATCGGGGTTTAGCAGGTGTACCTACCATAAGAGGTATGAGCCTTTCAGAACCATCCATATTAGTGCAAAATAGCACAGTTAATCTTTCTTTGATCCTCTTCCCGCCATGACATGCCTTTAATGGCCATAGTTTTATCAGGCATACACTTAAAAAATTGTCCTGTTTCATCTGCATTAAACACATTTTTTGGATCGTATTTTTTTTCCAAATGAAAAGATGAAAATGGTATGATCCAAATGGTAAGATGAAAAAATTCGAGATATCCAAAGTTTTATTAAAAAAATTTCGAGTTAAAGAGTTTGTTTTACATTAGTTTTATACTGTGCGTGAAGGGAGATGAAAATATTTCGAGATATCGAAAATTTCGAGATACCGAGGTTTGACATATCGAGGTTCACCTGTATTATATTTAACATTTCACCGTTTAATTTAGAAAAAGCGAATGTATGGGCGCATAAAAAACTGGACGTAAAGCCCGTTATACTGGTTAATTCCTATTCGACTCCTATCCTCACCTTCTTTACGATATTCCTGTACGATTAATTTCTATACGATTAATCTCAACGGCGTACCCCCGTCGATTTGTTTGAGGGAAGTTTTAATAATATAATACTTTATTATTTGCAATTTGTAGACTAGTACATTGTTTTATTAATATATTAGACATTGTTAATCTTATACAGTAATGTAGGTGAAACCATGTTTTTATGTGACTATGTATGTATATCTCGCTTATTTTAAAGCTAATAATTGGCCTAGAATCTCGCGGGTTTTTAAAATTTAGTTAACAATCCAAGAAATTGCATAAAACTCTCGAAAATTCGAAAAATTAAATTAATTTTAAATATTTCTAAAATTTATAAAGAAAAATTCCGACCCCCCTCCAAATCGCAAAATTACACATCATCAATATGCTGTCTTTCTTTTAGTTTTAACATAGAATCCTATTTTTTTAACGGAAGCTAAATGTGTGGAAAATTACAGGTTGCAGTCGAAAGTTAAAAAAAAAAAAAAAAAAAAAAAATCAGTGGATTTTTTTATGTAGATTTTTAAACATGGACAAAATAAGGTTGCAGATGATGGCAAAAAATGGTTGCAATGGTTGTAGATGCAAACATTTCTTTAATTAAATTGAGTGGTGTTATAAGTATTATTTTCGCAGTCGCCGCTTATTCAGCCGTTCGCAATTTAAATCCCGAGCAACGCCAAATATTCGTGGTAGTTGACATACGTATTTACTTAAAAAAATGTTTTAAATTTAAATAATTATAAATCTTTTTGTCCTAATGATATGATATATTAAACAATTTTCATAGTGCTAAGTACTCCTTGAATAATTTCATGGTACCCTTAAGGACACATGTACGCCAGTTTGAGAAACACTGATATAAAGTAATAGTGATTTCAAAATAAGAAAAAATTGTGTATAACAGTTTATATAAGAAAACCACTAAAACACTAGATTAACTTAATTTTATTTTCATTAGAGTTTAGCTTCGAAGTTACTGCCTCAACGAAGTCTTTCGTATTTTATTCATAGAAAAATTTTGTCATACTAAAAAATTTGTTTTTACTAAATTTAGAAGCATCTGATTCTCAGGATTTAGGTACTGACTGATATGGATTCAGCATCAAATTAAGGAGGAGGTATTGTGGTTTACTTAAAGTTTTTGCTTCCAGTGTCTTTTTCATTTCTGGTTTAAAATTTCTTTCTTGAAATGTTTATTTCTCAAGATTGACTATAGATAGAGCTTAGATGATATGGATTTCGTGTCAAATTTTAAAGGGGTTAGGATACTTTTGAGTATCTCCATTTTCGATTATATATATATATATATATATATATATATATATATATATATATATATATATATATATATATATATAGATATATATTTATCAGAATTGTCTATAGAAAGAGCTTAGAAGATGACTGATATAGATGCAGCATTAAAATTTCTAGGCGGCAGGGGGATTTACAAAAGATTTCCACTTCCAACTTTTTTTGCACTTCCGGTTTCATTTTCCCTTGAAACATCTTTCTTCAGAATCAACTATAAATATAGCTTAGATGATGATTGAATTTATCATCAAACTCCGAAGGGGTTAGGAAGGCTCAATAAGCGTTTCCACTTCCATTTCGGACGATATTACTTTTGATTAAAAAAAAATTACACTTTTCTTTCAACATCTGTTGCTTAGGATCGGCTATACGTAGGGCTTAGATGATGACTGATGCGGATTCAGCATCATATTTCGGAGTGTGTAGGGGTTCACTACTTTACTTCCGATTTCGAAGATGTCACTTCGGTCTTTTTTCAAAACATTCCTAGGACTGTGCAAATAAGTGTACAAAATAGTATATATATATATATATATATATACATATATATATATATAAATGCTTAATAGTTCATTTGAAAATGAAGTGTTCACACCAGTTGCCACTATATGAAGGCTTCTTCATAAATTTCTTGTTATCTGTTAATCCTTTGGGTCCAATTCTAAAATTATTCATAAATTGAAGAAATAAAATAAATTGTGAGGTCTAAATAATCTTTCGATTATTATTTCCCACAGTCTGCAATATAATTTATGTTTTTTTAAACTAACCATCTTAACTGGTACAGTTAGACGAATCACCGTTCTAATCAGCATTTTCTGTGTTCCTACGGTAGAATAGGAATACGTTTCGGATCGTGAGGTTTGCAGTGTTCTTGGAATGAGAAGAGTGTTCTTGAGTAGTGGGTATTTGAATAGTGGGTTCTTGAGCAGAGTGTCCTTGGAATGAAAAATCTGATGTGGGCAGCACATGACTTTCCCTGTAGACGCGAATTCATTCTTTCTATATTTCTTTAAGAACTCATTATATTGAGTTTAATTGTACAAAATAACGCAAAATTTTCATTTCTAATTCAATTTCTGTTTTTATTTGGTAATTGGACATTTTCCCAAAGGCGGCATAACAAAGATGCAAAAAATCTCAAATATTTCGAGAACGGTTACTCCTAGAGTAATAGAGTTGTTCTTATTCTTTTCCTCGTCAAAAATTACGTATAAAACAAGCATTTAATTGATACATTTGAACATACGTAGTCTTTTTTTAGATATTTGCGATTTCTGGTGGACATTTCGTAAAAAAAGGCAGGTTGTTCTTTTCTGAATAGTACCAAACTCTAATCAATATCAGAGTGTCCCACATGTGATTTATCTGCCAAATTTTGTGAAATTTGGTCAATTTGTATTTCAGCTATAGTGAATACATGAGATTTTTGCGGGTCATTTCGCTAAAAAAGACGGGTTCTTTTTCCGAATTGTACCAAAAACTAATCAGCACCAGGGTCATACCCAAGGGTCTTACCTACCAAATTTTATGAAATTCGGTCCATTAGTTTTTGAGTTAGAGTGGATACATATATTGCACGGACAGACAGACAGACACACACGCACAGCCGTCACGCTAAAAATCGTTTTATCGCATTCTAGAGGTCTCGAAACGTGTAGATCCATCGAAAACTCGAGTTGCGATTTTCGACTTGATTCCAATACTTTCCCTATACATTACCATGTATTGCAGGGAAAGTAAAGAAAGGGTTGTTGAGTAGAGTGTTCTTGGAATGAAAGAAGTGCTTTTGAGTAGATGATGAAGAATTCGAGGAGTGAGTGGAAGGAAACACCGCATTCGATACAACGATGACTAGGAAGTGTCTAGTATTCGGAGTGAGGCCGCAATTCGGGGTGAAGTAACAGAATGCAGGGGTAAGCATATAAGCTTTGTAAATGCTTATCCTTGTAAGCATTATCACCAGCCTAGTATATTGTAGTAGCTTGTATATTTGTCATTTATTCTTTGCGTGTTCAATAATAATTAGGATATATGTTATCCGTTGCTGTAAATAGCAAGCTGCTATAATTTCTGTGAAGTCCCCAATAAACTGCGGTGATTTTTAAACAGTGCCGTCTGGCGTTATTGTCCTTGGACCAAAAGGTCGAAATATCAAATACTTTAAGTTTGATTTAAGTCGCTTTTGACAGCTTAAGTAAAAATCTTCTACAAAAGCATCTAAAGAGGATAAGGAGACATTTAAACGTTACAAAATTAACCTTGTATTTTTGAAGCAGCTCTTTCAATAGCACTATGCTCTCTTAACGAGCATTACGAATTTGACAACAGGGGATTGTATGTAATTTCAAAATGACATATTATAAATTTTGGAACTGAAAACTGAAGCTATGATGTTTAAAGAGGGAATTTGAAAATTACTTTTCAGCTACCGTACAGAAATACGATAAAAGATATGTACCAAAAGTACAAAGTAAGTTATTTTCTCTTTGATCTACCAAAATAATGTTATTAAATTTAAATATCAAAGGTATAATGAATGCGTTACAACGTGCAATAAATGAGAATTTGATTGGCGGGAAGGCCAGACGTTGAAATTTCACTGTTCTCGTTGCTCTTTGAAGAATTGAAATTAGATGCATGAAATAAAATACATTATCGAGAGAAATATGACTTCTGCGGAAAGAAATGGGGCGAGAAAGTAGCGAAATAATAGGTTTTTCCTTAGAACTTCAGAGATAATAATTTAGAAAGATTTGCACATCATTCAACCGTATGCCGTTCAGAACTATAGACTCACCATTCTATTTATTCAAATATTCTTTACATTCCGCTTTTTAATGCATTCAAAAGTACACAACTTTTCTCAAAGAGTAGTTTTGAATTTTCAGTAATAGTTAATATTCAAAATTTAGTAATTTTGTTCTGGATGTCTTATTTCTGAAATATCTAAAGTTTTCGAAATTTAATAATCTTGGTCATTTTACATGGGTAGGCATGGTTACTTTACTATAGATAGAATTAACGTGTGCTTTCAAGGGACTTTCTTTACAAAGTTGGAATCCTGTGTGTGTGAACGTATCGACGAGGTATTAAAGTACCACTTTTTTTTATTGTGGGCTATATACCAATATGTACTCCAGTTTAAGAAATACTCTGTAAAACTAAGCAATCACGAGCAATCACGAGTCTTTTCATGCGAATGAAGCGAATATTCGAGATCTGAGTCAAACTATATACATTTTTAAAAAAATATTTTTTGTATTTACCTCTGCACAATATTTACAGTACACCACCTAAATTGGGTCCAAATCGTTTCAGCTGTTTTTGAGATTACGAAGGGTCACTGATTTTGACAACATCTCGTTTTCTAGATAAACTATATAAACATATAAACTTTTCTGATTGTAAGGACTTTGTATTTAAGTTCTTAAGCACTATAATAACTTTGTAAGGAAAGTCTTACGCACTCCAATGACTTTGTAAGGAAAGTTTTTAAGTATCATAGTGACTTTGAAAGGAAAGTTCTTAAGCACCACAATGACTTTCTAAGGAAAGTCCTTCAGTACCCAAATGGCTTTGTAAGGAAAGTATTTAAGCAAGGAAAGTTCTTAAGCACCACAATGACTTTGTAAGGCAAGTCCATAAGAACTCCAATGACTTGCCTACAGGGGTAATTCGTTTGGCGCCATTGTAAAGTTTTCACTGTTTCAGTCGGGGATCTAAATTTTGATCTTCGAACTGATGCTCAAATCGTTGGAAATCTACTGGGAAATATTTCAATTTATTTTCATTAAAGTGCGCCATATTGATTTGTTGATAAATTACTTTGTTGATAAATGCCTAAAATAACTCTAGAGTGCACATGGAATTTAAAAGAAAAGACTACGTCTCAGAAGCTCAGTGGATTGAAGATCGACGATTCGATTCCTCACAGAGACATGCATTTTTCAAAAAGTAGCCCCAAATTATATAGACATTGTATATTTCATAGGAACATATAATTTATGGCAGTGGTTTCAATTTAAGGATAGTTGCGAGGTAGATGATACTATATCGTATATAAAAGCAGAGGAATAAGGAAGTCGTACCAAACAGAAGTTGTATTTCGATATATTATTTGAATGAGCAGAATGTAGGATCCATTTCAAGTATAGAAACATATGTAATAGTTCCAGCATCTCAATGGATATAGCTTTGTCCTGTTAGTCGGAGATCGGCTGTTAAATACACCACTAAGTGATGAGTTGTTTTACAGGAATAAAGATATTATCTATGTTTTAATGCATTTACGGGGGTTTTGGAAACGAAAATCAGGTATTTTATCAAGTACATTTCATATAGAAGGAAATCCAGTAGTCTCAGTAGTTCAATAGATAGACTATGATCTGTCCCACCGATACACAAGTTCTTATGAAAATTTTCCGAAACAAAATAAAATTCAATAACGATTCAAATTGATTAAATTTTAACCGAATAAATTGTCAAATATTTTATCCCAACAAGAACATTAACACTAAATGCTTTCGGTAAAAAAATTTGCTGAATGCAAATGAAAAGAATATTAGACAGTAAGAAATTGCTTAAATTTGTTTCCACGCAGTTTTCAAAAATATATTTTAAAAACACGAACAGAAACCACATGACGTGGTAATTTCGAAAAGAAAACAAAGCATCTTCTTATTGATTAGTCCATTATTCTACATTATTCTAGAAACATCGATATTTGAATTTGCTATGCTTCATTAAAGACTAAAATAACAGATTATTTTTTGCACTGTCATCCTGTTATTGGATTTTAAGACAAAAAATATTATCATTGCATGGAGAATGATTGAAATATTGCTACTAATAACGAGGGAGAGGCAACTTTTAGGGCCTCATTTCTAGGCTAGTGATTAATTAAATTCAATTTTTGAATGCTGTTGTGATGTAACGTTATTTTGCTTTTGTTTTAGACATATATTTATTTTATTTGAGTTGGACTTATAAATACCTATTTCATGGAAATTTAAAAGAGAACAAGAAAGATCAAACATGCAGAAAGCATTGATTATGAAACACTTTTCCAACTGAAATGCAATCCACTCAATGTATCGCGTCTCTAAAATGCGATACATTCAGAGGTGATATTTTTTTAATTATCACAGAACTACAATAATTTATTTTACTTGAAAGCTTAAAACTTCATAGAAAAAAACGAAAATTATTCAAATAACGTCATCAAAATATAAATCGTCTGGCTTTCTATGTAAAAACAGTGAATATTTCATTCATACACTTTTATTCCAGACTCCAGAGTTAAATAATTTTTCGTGAAAAAAAGTCAGCAATTCTTATACAACTCATCTTATAATCACTTGACTACATTGTCATAAATTATCACAACACTCACACATCACAGTAATTTATTTTACTTAGAAACTTAAAACCATGGAGGTAAAAGTACTTTCTAACTCCATGCTTAAAACGTAATCGAAAAAGGCAATGTTATAAATCGTCTGCTTCTCTATGTAAAATCAAAATGAATATTTCATTCATAACATTCATATTCTAGATTCCAGAGCTAAATAATTTTACGTTAAATAAATTCAGCAATTCTTATACAACCCATCTTACAGCTTGATTTGTTTACATTCTGCATACGTTAAAATTAGGTCTCGTTGTAAAAATAATCAAAGTTTGATGATCCTTTAAACTCAAAAATATTGTAATCGCGTTGGTGCAGAATGTAGATGCAAAGAAAAAATAAAAAACAAGGCGGTTTTAGGACGGTTGCAACACTAAATCTAAATTTAAAAGAACTTTAATAATCACGATTTTTACTCTGGGAAAAAAGATGGATGGCATATTTTATTTTGAAGTGGGCCACGTGATCTATATTATATGGGTGTAATTATTATTTTAATTTTTATTTAAAAAACTATCGAACATATTTTGCTGAATTTTTTTTTATATATTTTATGGGGCAATTTGAATATGTTCTAAAATTTTCGAAGCAATTTGTGAATTTTAACTTCGCTTAAAACTTTTTGAAAAATTAGGTCCCATAGGGTTCAATGTATTTCATATTACCAACCCGGGTTCAATCCAAAACTAATTGGGTGATATTATTCATTTACATTCCCAAATGTCCCACATACCGTCGGAACAACATACTAAAATTTCATTTTGATAAAGTCATTTTTACGATAGTTATCATACGAACGGACTGACAGACAGAGAAATAGAATGACTAAAGTCAAACACTTTTCAATTATGTTGTATAACTGTGTTAATAACTTGCGATGGAGAAAATCGAAATATTAACGGTGATGAAAAGATAAGAATTTATCGAAAAGCGAATAACCAATTGAAAAGAGAACAAACAATAACTAACAAAAAAGAGAATAGTAAATGAAAAGAGAATAATCAACAGAAAAGAATACAACTAACTGAATAGAGAATATTTAACTGAAAAGAAAATAACTAAGTAAAAACAGAAGAGTAATAGAGGAATTGAAACAGAAAAGGGAATAGTATAATTGAAAATAGAATAACTAACTTAAAATAGAATATCTGACTGAAGAAAGAATAACTAACTGAAAATAAAATAAATAACTTAAAAGAGAAAAGTAACAGAAGAATTGCAACAGAAAAGAGAATAACTAACTAAAAAGACAAGAGTAACAGAAGAATTGTTACAGAAAAGATAATAGTAACTGAAAAGAGAATAATTAACCTAAAAGAAAGTAACTAACTGAAAAAGAATAACTAACAGAAAATAGAATAGCTAACTGAAGAGCGAATAACTAACTGAAAATAAAATAACTAACTTAAAAGAGAAAATTAAGAGAAGTATTGTAACAGAAAAGAGAATAACTAACTAAAAAGATAAGAGTAACAGAATAATTGTAACAGAAAAGAGAATAGTAACTGAAAAGAGAATAATTAACCTAAAAGAAAGTAACTAACTGAAAAAGAATAACTAACAGAAAAGAGAATAACTAACAGAAAAATGAATAACTAACTAAAAAGAGAAGAGTAACAAAATAATTGTAACAGAAAAGTGAATAGTAACTGAAAAGAGAAAACTTAAAAGAAAGTAACTAACTGGAAAATAATAACTAACAGAAAGGAAAATAACTAACTGAAAACAGAAGAATAACAGAAAAGAGAATGACTTACTGAGAAGAGAACAACTGAAATAAGAATAATAAGTAACAGAAAAAATAATATTAACTGAAACGAGAATAACTAAGTGAAAAAGAATAATTAAAAAAAGAAAAATAATTGACAAAAAATAATAGTACTGAAAATAATAATAAATAATTGTAAAAAGGATAGTAATTAAAAATACTAATGATTTTTAAGTTGCCATTATCTCACGTAACAATTAATTATATAAAGATTGAAGTAAAATATTTTCAAAAGGTAGGTGTATGCATTGCAATGAAATTTTCAGTTTTGAAGTGTTAGGAAATCAGATCAACGATGCTAATAACCACTGAGCTACTACCGATTATCTTTCCTTATATACTTCAAATTGACCTTATATTCTCCACATTTAGATTTTAAATTAAAGATCAATTTCTATTTTTCTAAAATTCTACAATTTCGTTGCACTTTCTATGTGAGCCAGCACATATTTTCATGCTTTTTCTAAAAATCAGAACTTGAGATGTTAAAGTGGGAGAAATATTAATTATACCCCCAAAAAGTGCATTATGAAAGGTAAAGAACATCAGAAGAATGACATCTGTAGTTTTAAATATTTTTTCAGAGAAATGGGATTTCAACGGTTACAACTCAGGCCTGAGTCTAAGGATGCTATCTCTCTATATTTAAAAAGAGTAGCTGCCGCTGCCTGACAAATTTCTCGTTTCTAGAGATTCTTTGCTTCGTACCGCAAAAACTATTGCATATAAAAACATGAAATTTAGTACATTTATAGAAAAAGCTTTAGGAAATACGCTGAATTAAACCGTTTTTTTGATATTATTGTAGTTTAAGAAATATTTAATGTCAAAGTCAAAGACAAAATATTCGAGCTGGGAGTTCGCGTCCAGGATAGATTAATAATAGCAAGATTACGAATTTTTGGAGGCAGACATGGGTGAATTTTTGCAGGATGGAGCCCTTTTTTTCTAATTTCGATGTAGTTTTTGAGATATTTTACTTTTTGTGCACTTCTGAATTGAAATTTTTTTTCGTTTCAGCACGTCTAGCGTCTCTGTCTCTTACTGTAAAAACTATAGCATACAAAAGTATGAAATTTGGTACATTTATAGAGAAATAATAGGGTAACACGATGAAACAAACTGTTTATTGATTTAAACTTTAGTTTGGTATGAAATAGCTCGCGAAGCGAGCTCAGGATCAAGGAATTCAGTTTTTGGATTCCCTGGGATAAAAAAAAAAATCCCTGCTTTTACCTCCTGTGGGAAATAGACAGGGATAGAAAAAGAGATTTTTGAAAGTAGAATTTTTAGGAGCGATAGGTATGAAGCGAGGTCTGCGAGCGCAGCGAGTAGGAGGCGAAGCCTCCCGAAGGGGGTTGGCGAAGCTGAGCTAGCAGGGGGCAGAGCTCCTAGTTAGTTCTATTATTACAAGGCGGGCCATACAAATTGTGGCTCAACTACAAACATTTATTACGGTCTTCCCTCCATATTTGATTTCTCTCTCTTTGTAAATCTTTCCTGTCTTTTTCACCCTAAAAGTATCGGGCAGACATCTTCCCCACATACGCCCTGTCTCCCTACTCGAGTGGTGTCCTTAGTGGCCCTTATTGGTGGTCTTAATAGTTATGCATATGAAAATAATCCCCTTGAATTATCTTAAAATGTCGCATATTATCTCGCGTTAATGCGTGTCTTCAAGTACGTTACTTCTTTGTATTTATTGTTATTGATCTTTCTGGTATATGTTTGCTAAATTTGTTTTTTCAAATGGCCAGGCACTAGACTCTTCGTCTTTCGTCCTATATTCGGCCGGAATCGTGAACCATTTCGCCGTCCTAGGACGTTGCCCCAGGCGCACCAGAGGGGGGCGGAACATACTGCGCCCACATCACACAACATCCATGTCTTACGTGGGACTCGAACCCACAACGTGGCGGCCGATCGATCACTTGGAAACGCTCACCTTGACCGTTCGGCCACCACGCCGACTGTTTGCTAAATATGAATATATAAATATAAACGAATCACTAGCTATTGTGTTTGATTAATTTGTTTGAAATCTTGTAATTGATTTGCATTAAAATATTTGATTAATTGTTTCAGAAAAGATTCTTTCAATGTTATAGATAATGAATCTATTACCGAACTGGAAGATAAAAATAGAGGAATTAGTACCAACAAACTGAGCAAAGCTTGAATAAATGGCAAAAATTAAAATATTCCTCTTTTGTAACTGATATAAAACTGCATCCTCCAATTAATAGTTAATCTAGCTTTTATCATTATATCAGATATAAATAAACACATACTGCTTAATGCGAAAAAGAAGGAATACGTTTAACAAGCTGAATCAATATGAAACATTTAACCCCTGAGGAATGGAGCAAAAAAAAAATGAGGAAAAAAAACTGATGATCTACCAGAAGTGTGTTAATTATAATTTTCGAGTTGCTTATTAAACATTTTTTTCTTGAATACAAGGAACAATGTCTTAAGTATATTCTATCATTTGTATCCTTCATTGTACGCTGGATAAAATTGCTTGATATATAGACTCAAGCTCTTGGGTAAATAAAAGCTGATTAACAGGCGAACATAATGCAATTTCTATTACTGAAAAATTGATAGTTATTAATTGGGAGTGCAGAAATTATTCAAATAGCATATTTATTCCACGTAACATTTATTTATTAACATAATGCTTTAGATAATGATTGAATTATGCTACATTTGCATACAGAATTTAACAGTGTGTTATTTAAATTATTGAACTTAAAAAGCATAATTTCAAGCTTTAACAGCCTCAAATGAAAATAAATTTAATTTTAGAAATAGGTGGTTTGAATATTTTGATTAAATATTATTTTAAATAATTAGGGAAACTAGGGTGCAATGGAGCAATAAAGTAGAAATAGATTCGGAATATACAGGGATTATACGCAAGTCTTTTAGCACTCAATAACTTTGTAAGAAAAGGTCCATGAATGTACATCTTAGATCTATTCTATAGTCAGGTGACTATGTCCGATAGAATAGCAGATTGCAGCGCCCTAGATTGCAGCGCCCTAGTGGAGAATTTAAAAAGTTAAGAATACGCTTTCGGCTGTTAAGCAAGATAGATGAGAAAAGTCAATTACAACGTTGTAGGGTATCGTTTAATTCGTAAGAACTGACACCAGGAAAGAAAGAAATGCGTATACAGAATTTAATAAATATCTGTTAAAAAGTTATATCATCAGGGCTTCTAATACGGGGATACATGCAATGCTTGTCCAAGTACGCGGTAATATTCGTTTTGGGATTTCAATGTGCATCATTTCGGATTCAAGTCATTTTAAACATGTTCTACACTAAATTTATGTTAATGCAATTGATTTTTATTGTATCGTTCCTTAATATACAATTCCGCAATTACCCTATTGTGCCACATAAATGCCTTCTGTAATAGTTTTATGGTCGATTCTTACTTATTAGACATTACTCTACAACTTTGTAATTAGCTCTTTCCGTCCATTTTGCCCGAGTTTGTTATCCTAACACTTTAAACTCTCAGCTAAGGGTACTGCAATCCCTCTTATTCGATCGGTCCGTGACTACGCCCAATAGAATAAAAGTGATTGCAGCGCCCCTAGTGGAGAATTAAAAAGTTAGAATAACAAACTCGGCAGCAAAGCGAGATAGAAGAAAAAAGTTTGTAACACATTCGTAGAGGATTATCTAGTTAGTAGGAATCATCCCCAGGTTCACACAAAACACGTACATGGAAGGCAATAAATGCCTGTCCAAAATTCGCATTATTAGGGATTGTAACACGGTGAAATGTTTTTCAAAGTGCGCTGTAATATTCTTTTTCGAATTCTAATGTGATTTGTTGATGACTCAGTGAGGTTGAATAGTCTGTATCTTATATGACATGAATTTAAGTGTTGTTGATTTCAGCATTCTTAAATAGGACAGTGATTCACCAATAAATATTGTGTCAAATAAATGGCTTTTGTAACCGTTTTATTTCCATTGTTTCTACTAATTTGACAATGTTCTACTACTTTGCAATTGGCATTTTCGTCTATTTCGCATTGTTGCCGGATTCGTAGGGTAGTCTTTTAATTCTCTGCTAGGGGTGCTGAAATCAATTTTACTCGATTGGGCATGGCCACTTTACTACAAATAGACCTAACGTGTACACTCATGAACCTGTAGCGATTGACAGTCGCCAGGCCCGAACCCGGGACCTTGTGCTTACAAAACCGACATTATAAGATTTGAGCCAAAAGCTAGCTTCGACTCCGAACTTATAATTAGGGTACAGGTTCCAAGCATCTTCGATGGATGTCTTTTGGCAGGAGCAGAGTCGGTTGCCACACACTCCCCCCGATGTCGAATTTCGGTGAGGAGGGGGGCCATTTCAGAAAACACCCGCTTGTCCCCATCCGAAACTCAGTTGAGGGGCTGAATGGCCGGGAGGCGTGTCGCCTCGGCGTGACGTCAGTCGTGGCCAAGCAGGAAGGGAGTGCTGGGCGCCTCAAGTTCAGCGTGGTGCTGCCATCTCGTGTTGAGTGGTGAGATCGTTGGAGACAGAAGGTTTTTTCGTGCTCGTATGTCCAGGGTAACCATTTGTAGTTTTTGAGAGTCGCCAGGCCCGAACCCGGGACCTTGTGCTTACAAGACCGACATTATAAGATTAGAGCCAAGCTTCGACTCCGAATTTATAATTCGGGTACAGGTTCCAAGCATCTTCGATGGATGTCTTTTGGCAGGAACAGAGTCGGCTGCCACAAATCTTTCCTTAGAATGATATTGGGATGCTTGGGGACTTTTTCAATATATTTAATAAAATCATGAGAATGAAACTTATTTTTGCTTTATATTTGATGTCGTGAGTAACAGAATGCTTTTACGCATTTTTAGGTTTAAAAAATTAAATTTTCATTATTTTCTTATCGTTATGTTTAGTTTTAGTTTTAAAATATTTAGATGATTTTTATTTCTTTTTATTATTATTTCAATTTCCCCTTGACTTTTTATATCGTTCGTTAGCCTAACTTTTATATCTTTCTTAAGGTTTAAGCTTTAGATACCCTATCCCTCACTGGTTCACCACATATATTAATAGTGTAACTATACGAAATTTAAGGATATAATCGATTTGAACCTTGTTAGTTGAAACCTTTTTATATAAGGATTAGCGGAAAAGATGCATTGTCTGGGTATTTATCCAAATGCCTGCAGTCAAAATCCTCTTTCGAGTGTTGGTTTTTTCTGAGACCTAAAATATCCATTCTTGGATTAGAGTATTTTCTTGCGCATTAGTAATTTGTTTTGGTTTATTTTTGTGGGGAGCTTTAGGAATGATTTATTTGTCATTCCCGTATAGCTTGTTTGTAAGTATTATTAAAAATATGTTGGTCTCACTGCTTCTAATTAATCCTTTTTATATCTCTAAATTAAATTTGTTCTTGCCGATGTGGTGGCCGAGCGGTCAAAGAGGCAGGCGTTTCCTCGTGATGGCTCGGCTGCCAGATTGCGGGTTCGAGTCCCGCCTGCGGGCATGGATGTTGTGATGCCTTATTTGGGGCAGAAGTCAGACTTCTACCTTCGGGTGCCCCGGGTCATTAGACTAAACAGAAGCAGTGCACACATTCTTCCTTAAATGTAATGTTAGGGCCACGACAACAACAACAACAAATTTGTTCTTACGAAGCTCAAGTAAAATTAATGCTTAATATAATTTTGTGCTTATAAGTAATTATTTCCAACTGTTCAAATGATTTCCTACTAAACATAAATAAAATTATTAGTTGTAAAGGTTATGGTGAACTGTCCAATACACTGTTAAACATTTTGAGCTACTTTACACTAAAAAATGGCTGCAGTTGTATTACTTACACATTGTGGAGCAACATTGAAAGTGAATAAACTTAAGTTAAGGGATACGTTGCCTATATTTTTGGTGTAAAAGTTATATACAAAACTAGAAACAACATTTTAAATTTATTTTTCCGAAGATACACGTATTTATTTATCCAAAATTTCAGGAATACAATGTGAACTGTTTTATAAAGATATATGCTATATGCAGAAATAATGAGGTCACTATCTGGCGAGTGTTAAATACGTGCCATATCACAACACCTTTCCTTTGGAGTCTTCCCTTGTCCCGCTGATGACTGCCGCTAAACCCTGAAACGAGAGAGAGGGCAAACTTGGAGAGAATTTTTAAAAGTTTTGAATCAGAGTGAACTCCAAAGCCAAAGAGCAGAAACAAATTTGCCAAAGAAGCCAATAAACCTCTAAGGAGTGAACATTGTCTCAAGAAAGAACAAACCAGTCTACACTATTTTAAAAATATCTCTAATTAAACTAGTTAATTAACCTACTGTTCCTAATTTAAAGAGTGGGTATCTTCACTAATGCTGTTTCTGAGGAAATAATTTTTTCTACCTTCATTGACAGTGCAATCCGTAATTACATGTACTAAGTCTATATCCTTTAAACCACATCTATATTTAGCTATCCTTTTTAAACTAAATCTATTGAAATAGAAAGAGAAGCCGCCATGACCTGGCAAAATCTGATTTAAGTAAAATTGCATTTTAACCTATCTACATTGGCTTTAGAGAACGGTTTCCTACCTTTACCTTCTTGATCCCACCGCTCTTGCCATAATCTCTTCCTTTCTAGCTTTAGTTTGTACTTTATAGTGCTCTTTAGGAGTTCTTATTTCTATATCAGACATGTCGTAAAATCTCGTATTATCTCGATTCTCGGGGGGGGGGGGTAATTATTGAACTCCGTCAGGTGTTTGTTCCGTAGTCGATATTTTAAGTGTGAGCAGATTCAGATTTCTAGGTCACCGGGGGTTTCTGGAAGCCCACGAAAGACACAAATTGGTATAGAGTACAGTTTGTAAACATTTCCCAATTAAAATCTATTAAAATTATGGTGGAAAGAAATTGAAGGCGACTAATGGCATTTTGTGCTTCATTTAAGTAAATTTTGACTCCATTTCTGCATAGCAAATGGGAAATGACATAACTACTTCTATCTGCACTATCTATTGTTCGAATATATCTGTAACGAATAAAAAGTATTCTCAGACATGTTCGGACACAGAGATATTTGCAGAGTCTCGTAATAATCCCTTAAGGATATTTTTCTCATGGCTTTACTATTATCGCTGCCATGTAATACATAAACTATTACCGAGCTCTACGAAACAAAACCACAGCTTACATAGATACGGGGCTTGAGAAATATTATTATAATTGTTTTTTATTTGTATGAAACATCAATTTCCTCTATCATGTGGGATTAACTAAAGTAATGGTATTCAGCTTTTACGTCTCTCATGCTAGAAAAAGGAAATATATAGAATTGAATAGTGGAATTCTGAAAGATAATTTTGGAATACGTTGAACTATGTAGCACGGTATTTACTTATTACTTTCCCTACATGGATAGTATCATGTATATTACTTTTCCTGCATGGATAGTATCATATATATTACTTTTCCTACATAGATAGTATCATGTATATTACTTTCCCTACATACGAAGTATAATGTATATTATTTCCCCTACATAACATAGTATAAAATATAGGGAAAGTATTTTGACGGACTCGAAAATTCGAATTCGAGTTTTCGATGGAAAAGCATGTTTCAAGTATTCCTGAATTTGAATCGAACGTTTTTGATGTGATTTCTGTGTGTATGTGTGACCATATGTATCTATGTATGTGCGCGTGTGTGTCTGATTATTTGGAAGTGATGTCTCATGAACAAAAGGAGAGTCTTGAAACACTTTGGAACGATGATTACAATCAGTGAATACTGGAACCCTATTGAATTTTTAAGCGATCGAATGTTCGGAAGTTCCCTTAATTTTGGAAGGAATTTTTGAAAAAATCTGGGGCTGAAAATGGTAAAACACAAAATATTGCAAAATATTGCATACAGCAAAGGAATACAACAATAGCAATAGGGATACTGCAAAAAATTGAAAATAAAAGTAAATACAAAAGTTATTTGTTTCCATAATGTTGCACATGTTCAAAACAAAGAGTTTACTTTAGAAAATGAAAGGTTATGTTTATTCTAGGCAGTTTTCCCAAACAGTTTTACAGCAGTTCATACAAATTGGTTTTTGGCACTTTAAAACAGTATTGTGATGTTTCCTATCTAAATTTGATGAACAAATGTGATACCTTTTCTTTTTCAGTCTTTTCTCAGGTTTTCCACAGCTTTTTCATGAAATTTGGATGGGCATAGTTATAATACAATTGACGGGTACATAACACACGACGATACCAGTTATGAACAAAAAATTCCCCATATAAGTTAAGGGTTAAAAATAACTGAATACTAAACAGAGAAATAAGCCTATAGTTGTATGACAATATTTTAAAAAGTTGACAAATATCCTTGTGGTTCTAAAAATGCTTTTATTCATGCGTAAAATATGATAACATTAGTTGCATTAATGTATCCATGGGACCCAACCATACCAGCTACGTGATATATCGCAATAAACTAGTAATACAATTTTTATTAACAGATCTTACAACTTCTAATGTAATCACCTTTCTGGTAGGTCGGACGGTCTGGGTCTCAACAGCAACTCCTAATGTAATAGAAAACTTACATCGAAAGAAATTAATTATCTTAAAACTGGTATGGTAGGGTCTCTTGGGTCCAGTAAGATACCTAGATGATGTATATAAACAAAATAGCTTAAGTGAATATATTAATAGTGTAAATGACATAATATAATGAAGATACTGAAAGCCATCTGTAAATCCACCGCAAAACATTTTTTTTTGCAATAAATAGAGGAACTCGGGTTCCTGGGACCCATACCATAACAGTTAAGGTTTAAACCACGGTTGATAAAAAAATAATATTTTGGAATTGGCAATACGTAGAACATAAGGAAAATGTTTTCCGTATTTAAAAAGCATACGACCACTTAAATCCACTGAAAACTATAAAGGGTACAGTTGTTTGCATAATGGATATACAGCGTGTCCGAGAAAGATCTTTATTATTCTAAACATTGATAACAAAAATACGAAAAAGTGAAATGAAATGCAGTTTGCGGCAAAAGAATGAAGAAATGTAACAGTTTTTATACAATACCTTCAACATAGTTCCACATGAGCTCCTTTAGTAGCCCGAATAATGTTCAGTCTGTACTCGATTTCTCGCCAAGTGTTTTTTAACATTTGGGGTGTAACAGTGAGGATTGTTGATTGCATCCTTTCCTTTAAAACGGAAATATCAGAAACAGGTGTTTGGTAAACAATGTCTTTGACATAACCCCACAAAATGAAATCCAGTGGAGTTTTGTCGGTCGATTGCGAAGGTCAAGGTATTGGTCCTCCACGATCAATCCATCGTTCGGGAAACACTGTATCAAGTAATTCACGCACAGGAAGTGTCCAGTGAGGTGGAGCACCGTCTTGCTGAAATAAAACATTTGGTTGTAAATGTTCCAATTGTGGAATAACGTACAACTCAAGAAGATTCCTGTGCACATCACCGTTAATCGTCTTTTCCCCAAAGAAGAATGGACCTATTACAGCATCGTGTAAAAGACCACACCAAACATTAAGTTTGGGGCTGCTACTAGAAAAAACTGTTAGACCTCTTCATTCTTTTGCCGCAAACTGCATTTTATTTCACCTTTTCGTATTTTTGTTATTAATGTTTAGAATAATAAAGATCTTTCTCGGACACGCTGTATATCAAGTTGTCTTAGACGTAAATTTACCGATAACTGGACTCTTTCCTTGTAAACCATCACATAATATGCAGAGATGAAGCATTTGAGAAAAATATTGATAATTTTAACAAGTTATACTTCCTGGTAATTTGCCTTATTAATAATATTTTTTTCCGATATACAAAATGAGTGTTTTTTTTGTTGAATATTTTATAAAATATTGCAAAAATAAATATAATAATCACTGTTCTGTCTCTTATTATATCCTATATAATAAGTTCAAAAAGTATTTTTGTTTATACTTCATTACTGAATTTCATTATGCAAAGAAAGTTTTCCATCAATGTTGTAAATACGAAACAGATAACGGAAAAAAACCTAATTTTTGTGGCTTATCCAGAGGCTATAATAGCTAATCAAATTCCGAGTTTCGGGCTTTCTTCTAGCTGCAGGGAGTTTTTTTATTTTCATATTGTTCAGGGTCTTAATTAAGATATGTGTATTGGTCCTTGTAAGGGATTCTATTATTCAAATCAATAAATTCTGAATTATCTTGATTATTTCTGCAGCATATTAAAATTATTTTCATTTTCTTATGTTTTATTAATATATAGAAGGAACAGAAATTAATTGAAGTAGCTCAGGTTTTAGATTTTACCTGAAAAAAATATCTTCAGAATAAATGCCATTTGGAAACCATATATTTTAAAAATAAGAATTGGTACAGAATGGTTTAGTGAGCGTTGTTATTAAACTTAGGAATTTTAGTTAATTTTTTCACTACATGTACCTGAAGGACAAAGTCTGAAGTTATGACTTGTTAGTATGCACTTTTCAGCTTACATTGGGTTTTCAGCATATAATGGTTCTTAGGAAAATCCTTAAGTATCACAATAACTTTGTAATGAATGATTCATGATTATACACTTGATCATGTCCGATTGAATAAATGTGACGGACGCGCCCCTGGTGGAAAATTTAAAAGTTAGAAAATCGAATGTTTGGTTAACGTCTTTTTTCGGCAAAGAATTAAACTAAAACATTGACTTGTGAGGTCGTAGCGTGATTAGTGAAAACAAAATAGCTAATGGAGGCAGAAAAGACCTTATAAAAATACCATATATAAGTTTAGGATATTCTACGACTAAAGGGAAAACAGCATAAGTTCTAAGCCATGAGTTCCAGGTAGCTATCAATAATTTTACCATGACTGATTTTAAAAGTAAAGAAAGATCCAAAATATTCAGTTTCAAGGAGGAAAACATACAGAGCAGAAGTTCTTCAATTAAATTTGTAAAAAGTTGTAGAATATAAAAAGCTTAGAATGAAAAAATAAAGTTTCATACAAAAGGAAAAAGAAAACAGTGGGTCTTTGCCCCAACTTATGGATCAGATAAGACCATTTATGCCACTTCACATTTTATGTGTTTTGCAGAGAAACAAAAGAAGATAATTAAATAAAGTTGATTCCACACCAAGGGAAATAAGAAAAAGTTATGTACTGTAAATTTTATTTTTACCGCTGTTTGTATTTGAGATATAATTTAGTTTTCTTAGAAGGTTCTGTCTCCCCTATGCAAAGGAGTAAAAGCGTAAAAGGAATTTCCTCTTTTTCTACATACCTGTTTGGTGGGGGTTTGCTTAAAGAATGGCAAATAATCCTATAATCCTTTATTGTCCCTAAATAGTTCTTATTTACAACTTTATTGACACTCATATTTCTAGGAAAGGTGATGATGAATCAGTAATATCAATTATAGCAATAGATGACCCAATATCTCCGTAGGGAAGAGGTAGTTAAGGATCAAATGAATGGGGTGATTAACAGTGCTGTGTTTCTTTTTTTATTTGAACCTTATGGAGAACAAACGTAATTAATAGAGTGTATGGCCCCAAAAACATATTTCGCCACTATTCTGATATATGTGCGAATGCATGTTCGTTATATGTTTATGGGCTGATTTATATTAATGTATAGCTATGTATAGTATGCATAAGTCCCATGTCCAAAGATCCTTGTTGCATGGAGTTCAAAACTATTCGAATGCCATTCAACATGCTTTATCATTTTTTGCACAGAGAGATATAAAACCTATATTTTTGAGGTCCAAAATTGCCTTTGGGAATAGATAAAAGTTATTAAAAAACAAAAAATAATACTGATGGGATAAAGGGAAATGGTGCCCTTAATAAAAGCGATCCTCTAGTATTTGCTTGCTTTGATTGTGATAAAAAACGACCCTTTTGAAAATAGGAATTTGCTTACTTTGATGGTGGTAAAATCGGCCCTGTTGTAAGCACAAATTTGCCTACTTTGATTGTGGTAAAATCGGCCCTGTTGAAAACACGATCTTCCTGTTTGTCAATATCGTGTCTGTGAATGTTGAACGCGGATTATACTCGTATGCGCTCGCTCAGGGTGTGTATCTATCGTTAACTTTGACTTCGTTAGTTTCGAGCTTCCCATTCCAAAAAGAGAAATTCGTTGCCGCAAGTAACTGACAGCACGTACACGTGGTTTTGCAGTTTTCTGCTGTGCAACTATCCAGCTTCCTTTGAGAATTTTTTCGGGGAGATTTGACATTCCTTGCATGGAATTTAAAAAATCTTAAAAATCATCAAATGATGCCTGAATAATAATTTTAAGATACACGATAAATTTTCAGGCATACGACCGTCCACTTTCATAATCTTATAATCGGTTGTTAAAACTACGTTGGAATATAGAAAACAATTTTGGTCTATTTTGATCGAAAAAGTTATATATTTTTAAAAACACTTTCGAAATCAATAAAACATGTTAAAGATGCCGATCAAAATTTAGTAAAAGAGTCTTCTGCGGTCTTTACAATGATTTTAAGATTGAAATTTTGATATATTTCGATCACTACCTATTGGTGTTATAATTGCTCAAAATTCCACTTCAATATTTAATAAAAAAACAAACTGAACTAAATTAAAAAAATTCTGAGGTGTTTCTGGACTAACAAATGACGGAATGTTTTAACTAGAATAGAATGACTACTATTGTTTACAAGTAATCAGAAGTCGTTCTCGAGATATTAAAATAAAATACTTTTCCATACTGAGCGTGACATTTCTCCTTTAAAGACTCCGGTAATTTTTATGAAATTTAGCGTACTTATTTTAATGGATAACAAAAACAAACATACTGATTTAAAAGTACTGATATCAAATTTGAGTTTTTGTTTTCACACAATATGAAAATTTGTTGTACACATGAGATTATCTTTAAAGTATTTTAACTCAATTGCTCGTCTTTCTGTAATAAATTGGTTTTATAGTTGCTCTTTTTAAACTTGGTATAAAAAACTACCAATAAAATATGCGAAAAACACTTATTTACTCTAATTTAAAAAGCTTTAATAGGCAGTATTAAAGGTCTGATATTAAAAAAAAAAGAGAGAGAGAAAACACTAATACTCTTTAGGGGATTAGAGTGAAAGGAAAAGAAAGAGGGAAGCACACATAAGGGCTGATACTTTTTTAAACCTCTCTGATTAAAATTTAATTTAAAGATAAAACTTTAAATAAAGATATTGTAGAGAAAGCTCTCGGAAAATAAATTCGGACTCATTATTTAGTGAACAAAGTTTTTAAGGCCTTCGCATAAAGGCACCACATCTGTGTTGTACTATTAGATAGTATTCAAGAAATGCAAAAAATATTAAATGCAAATTATGCAAGAAAGTTATAAATTCAGAAATGCCATGCAAGCATTTGGTTGAACCGAAAGTTTTTCGTCATTTATTGTTTTAACATCAAATTATGTTTTACTAAATTAAATGAATGCCAATTCTTATTGTATTTAATTACATACTACTATAAAAAATTAACACTTTATGCAAATGCTAAGAAATATTTAAGAAACGTAATTAAATAATCAATAAGTAATTTGCACGTTTTTCAAAGGATAAGGAAAATTAAGTAACGAAATTGCGCACAGATTATTATGCAATATAGCATTCAGCTGTGTGAAGCCTTTCATACCCAGAAAAATTTCAGTAATTTAGTTAATGACTTAACCAGTATTCCATTTTGTACTATGGGATCTTGATTCCCTTCCGGCTAGATTCCTTCTTTCTAGAAAATTTGAGCAATGTGTTCAAGCACAAACAAAATAAAAATGCTGCATATAGCTATTTCGAGGATACGCCGGATCTCCTTTGGTAGTGCTAGAGAACCAAACTCAAAGTCAAAAAGACAAAATGAGCACAAATAGAAGAAAATAAGGGTATCAAGATTCAAAGTCCTGAATTGAAAGTACACCTGAGAGGGTCAATCAGAAAGCAGAATGGATGAACGGCCCACCCAATCTGAAACAAGAACTGACATGTGCAAGATTGGACGCGCAAGATATAACATAACAGAAATGTCCCAACAAGACGGGACAAATCCAAATAAGATTAAATGAGGCTATAACACACAAGAGTTCCAAAAGCTAATAAATGGAACAAATATAAAGCAGATATGTTTTCTGTTTCATAGATTTTGGAACTCTTATGTGTCATGTGAATTTTTTTCGCCTTGCTGAGATTCATTTAATCTTGTTCGCAATTGTCTCGTCTTGCGTTTCGCCCACTCCATCTAATGTGTCAGTCCTTGTTTCAAATGAACTGTGCTGTTTTTCCTTCTGATTGGACTTTTCCGATGGACTTTCCGATCCACTACTTGAGCATATATATACTGCTGTTTCTTCCATTTGTAGTCATTTCGTCTTTTTAACTTTGGGTTTGTTGGTTCTCTAGTAACGACGAAAGTACTAGAGAAAGTTTAGAAGATACAGCGTATCCTGGAAACAATTGTATGTTGCAGTTTTATTTTATTTGCGCTTGAATACGTTGTTCAAGTTTTTCTTATTCTTTACACAAAGTGTTTTCTACTTATTCATCTTCTGTGATGCTTGGACTTATTCTGTTAGGGCATTATGTAGTGTTTGGGGGTACCTCAATTTGTGTGTAAGTCTATGTTTCGGATTGGATAGACTTTTCTTCATTCTATTTTCTGATTGATTTTAGCAGGCAGACTCTGAATCCTTCCTTGGTTTGCATTTTAATAATGGGCGGGGTTTTGAATACACAGTTTTGAGGTACTTATATATACTTCCCTGTTTCAATCTTTTTTTTCTTATACATTAATATCAGTATTCGGAACTGCACTCATTACGTCTTTTATAGACTTAACCATAACAATTCTTGCTCTCATTCCGAACATTCAACATTTCGGAGACACAGCGATAGCTTCCCTGTCTTTCCTGGCATCAGTACCTCGATCCCGTAAACTGTTCCATTTCTCGTCCGGTCTTACGCTTTCTCATTTTGCACCCCCCAATTGCTTTCCTGTGGATTCCGTAACAAAATTTGGCTTAAAAACTAGCTTAAAAAGTTCTGGTACATTACCAGGATTAAAATCCATCTTAATGTCTTCATCAAAGGGATCCGTCACAACATTCAGCTTCTGAGACGTAAATGCTGGTCCTTCCTCTGGGAATTTGTAGTTCTTAAGAATATTTCCACGTGGAGGACTTTACGCCATCTCAAGAGACCATTTTTCATTCCCTTCATTCACAGATCTGCTAGTGTTGTTTTTTCGGACTTAAAGAATGTCAACGCTATTGCAGATTCTACGAACTGCAATTACATTTAATGTAATAGAATCATCTCTATGGTCCCCTATGCGCTGAACTTCTTCCTTAACTTCTTTTTTCTTTATCTCCCCCATCTACCCTTCAGAGTTTAGATTTCATATTTCCAAATTACAGAATTAAAAAGTGGTTTGATTGCATCCCAAATAAGGCCCCAAACTCCTCCCTATGATTTGGATGTATTTAACTCATTTAATAAACCATATTCTTTCATTAAATTACTTTTCTAAAGCCCGGAAATCTGTTTCCGTGATACTCATCTCCAAGCCTGGCGAAACAGTGCTTCTCCAAGCCTGGCGAAACAATGCTTCTCTAGCTACCGCCTTATCAGTCTACTTAGCAAACTGGCAAAAATGATTATTCTGACTTGTAAGTTTCCTCACATCATAATCATCTCTGAGCAATTTGGCTAGCTAATTTAACAATATACCAACTGCTCCTAGTTATTGGACTCATCGCTGATGGATTGAAAAACAGTGAGGTAAATGTGACACATTTTTGATATTGCGATAGCCTTTGATAATGATTGATACTGTGAGACAAAAAACAGAAACTAGAAATATCAATAAATTAGAACATTAAAAAGACAGTGGTGAATAGAGCGGTGAATCTAGCTGAAGAATAGGCAGACGTAATGCTGTCTACATTAACAGAAAATTGGACAGTTGTTTATAACAGGTAAATATTCTAATTAAGATTGAAGCCAATAGACAATGAAAATATAAAGGCTGGATGGGCTGAACCCAAAATGCGGCACCGACGTCAATAAGGAGGGGGGGGGGGATGGAGAGAGCTAGTGCCCAATTAAAGACCTGCTTCTTAATCTGCATTACTTATGACGGTGAGAGACTACAACCAATAAGAATCATACGGATTCAAGAAGGTGGGCTTTTCCCGAAGCTATGCTAAAGAAGGTTCACTAACTACAATACAGGAGTAGTAGATATATAAAAATTCTCGAGATGACAAGGCGGGGTCGAAAACCCAGACCACCCGACTCGCCCTAGGACACGAGCAGCAATTTGAGTGGTCGGGGACAAGGTGGGGTTGTTGTTGTTGAAACCCAGGCCGTCCGACCTACCAGAAAGGTGTAAGGTAACTGTTTGGACGGTCGGGAAGTGCCACCCAATTTAGACCGGAACCCAGTGGGGGAGGCATCCACAGGGACCGTACCCTCCTTCCCCTTCCACCAACCTCTCGGAAGGACTTTCGGACCCACATGTTTAACGTGATCGTACTCCGCATGAACACGGCGGCAGTTTTGGCAGTGGCTGGAATTGAACCCGGGCCTACCGAGTGCAACTCCAGCGCGCTAACCAATGGGCTACCGCGCCCTGGACAAGATGGGGTGAAATGTTTCATTAAAGAATGTTGAATCGGTCATGATCTCAACAGGTGTTGGGATTCAAGAGAGCCAATCCAATGTCACCGCTGTGCAGCAATAGTGCCAGCAGATCTCATGCAGTTGGATGTACGTACTGATCTCTATATGCTTATAAGTCGAGTAATAGAAATAATTTTATTTTCTGCTTAACAAGACTGATCACTACTCTGGTTTCAAAATAATAAAATTCTGGTCTCTGAAGTAAATCTCCCATTGTTAGAAGTTAATGGAATAATTTTGTAAAAGATAACGGCAATGTTTGTAAATAATAACGTATGTTTTCAATATAATTTTCAATGTAAGTAAAGAATGGATTTTGAGAAATTGCTTAATGATCAGACTAATTATATTTTACCTTGCAGCAACGGTAGAAGCCTCTTACTGAAAGAACATGGAAGGAGGGGGGTTACCGTTATCTACGATGTAATTAATGTTCGACATTCCACTATACGCCAATTTGATAAATATTAAAATTATCACTACAGGTACAATGGAATCATATACAAATTAATTCAGCTTAATGTACCAGATTCACTCATACACACAATTGGCTCAACTATAAATCGGATTAAAAAGTAATAATCTTTCCTAGGAAAATTGCGTTTAAATATAATTTAAAATCATCTTGAACTAAATTTGAAAGAGATGTAATTTTAAGGTTTTCGAAAATAAAATACTTAAAACCTTTATATTAATGAGGAGTTTATTTAAATTGAAAATATGGAAAATCTGCTCGCATAAGTCGTATTAAAAGATAATTTTATATGTCAAGAATATTTTACTGAAATTTAATTTCAAATCATCATGCAATCAGTTTTAACGAGAAGTAACTATAACTTTTGGTGGTTGAACATATTTTTAACCATGTAAGTTAATGATAATATTACTGAAGAATGTGCTCTTGTGAGATTTAGAAATTTATTTTCTTTCCCAGAAATATGCTGTCAAATCTAATTCAAAATCATCATGAGAAAAGTATGAAACAAAAGCAATATTAAAATTTGGTGGTAGAACATATTTTAAAGCATGCATGTTAATGAGGAATTTAATTAAATTGCAATAAAAATAATATTGTGCTAAATAAAAATTACTTTAGTATTTACTAAGCTGTCTCTCGTGGCCTGAAATTGAAGTGAAGCAGGGTGTCTGGTTACATCTTTAATAATTGAGACTTTAATTTCATGAAAGTAGTAGAAAACTCAAGATATTAAATAATTAATGTAAAAGACAATCAAGCAACTCGTACACTTTGTACAACTTATACTAACTAAACAAATAGAATATTCTGTTTGGCGCACAAATTTTTTAAATTAATTTTTCTTCATTGACTTAACACTATCTGACTTTTGACCTCAAAGGTCCGATAATGTTAATATTTGACCTAATGTTAATAATAAAGGCCAGATACTAACATTATTTGATCTTTCACCTCTGACCTTTGATGAAATTTAAAATTCGGACTTCATCATGAATTAAAACACGATTAGTCCAAGCTATGTACAAAACTTTACTCCAAGAGTTCCAGTTTTAATATGTCAATGAAGCTTCCGCATACAATAGTACAGTGAAAATACGATTTGACCAGGACAAAATTGCAACACAAATGCTTTTGGTACCGAAATGTAGATAAATAAAAATGAGCTGAACGTTATATCCAAAATCCACCAAAAGAGCGCTATGGAAAATCCTATTTTGGAGGGTCACAAGGTAGTTGTTTGTAATGACTTTTTGCACTGTGTTTACTAAAGTCGGGGCTCGGGTATATCTTTTGAACAAAGATAGCTAGAGTTATCGTAGTTAGGTATACGTGTAGCAAAATGACCATGCTCTGTCAAATGAGATTGATTGTAGTGCCCCTAGTGGCCAAATTCGGAACTTATAAAAATTATTTTTTTAATCGTCCAATGACACCTCTTTTTGTCAATTACAAAGTTGGTCCCTTATAAAAATCACGCACAAAGACATCAACTGCGTTATTGTATCTTTAAAATTGACTGAGATATTCTATTTTGAAAAACGTCAAAAAATCCCATGCGTGTACACCAGTTTTTTACGATTCTTTAACGAATTTTTGACGTTTTTCAGGACAGCATATCTTATTCAATTTTATGTCTTTGTGCGTGATTTTTCTAGGGTAGCAACTTTGTAATTGACAAAAATAAGTGTCATTCGATGATTTAAAAAAATAATTTTTATAGTATGTTCCGAATTTACATTTTGTCGAGTCGGTATGTGTGTGTGTGTGTGGGTTGGGGGATTTTAAATACAATTTTTTAACTTTCTGGTTTTAAAATGTTTTATTAATCATTTATAGTTTGCATTTATCTCTTTTTCATTTAGTATCTTAACACGTTTTACTTGCCATAAGTAGTCACAAAATGCTTCTTAATCTCAATCTTCCGAATCTTCTGCAGACTCACAGTTGAAACAGGCAATTCCCATACATTCGCCGCAAGATAACGTACATGGTAATTCATGCTTTCGACAAGTACTTGCATGCAGTAATATAGTAACACCGAATGATGCTCAAAAGTTTTGGAGGAACTGGTTTTTGTCTGTCATGGTTGGTACGTATATTATTCCTGCACGATGCCATCCCCATTCTTCTGGTTTCATTCCGGATACACCTTGACATTCCATTATTTGAAGGTAAACTCTGAAGTAATGGAATTGTGCTGTGGCACGTGTTAGGGCAAGTCTTTGTGGTTCAGCAAAAGTTGACGATGAAGCAACTTTAGTCACAAACAGTCTGTGCCGTAAAGATGGCAACGATTCTGCTAATCTGCCTTTATAAACACGTAGAAGAGCTTGTTCCCCGGCTGCTATCACATCTTCTTTTGAAGTACCTGGTTTACAAAACGGAACACTTGCTTGCTGGAACTGCTTATCGGAAAGGGCAAATGACAAGGCAAGTTGCTTTCCAACTCAATAATTGATAATGTAATACAGCCAAGGAAAGCGCCAATGAACAAAATGCTGTCACATAGGTTCCCGAGCTGCTGCTTAATTTTGTTGATATGCCAGACCTTTATATCTGTCTTAAAATATAAGGAACGGGTATTCGCTTGGCAGTAATGTAATAGCAATATCAGCAAATCTGTATCATTCCCTACACTTCAGGTGTCATGAAACAGAGCTTTTGATACCGCAATAGTAATAACCGGGACTTCTGTATAACCATATAAAGCGCATATGAAACGGAACATCCTACTGATGTGAGTTTCTGTCCAATAGAAGGTATAATACGCTTTTTGTTTCCAGAATTTAGTAGGATACATCATTTTTCTTTGTGAGTTTCATAGTTCTAGAAAATTCGATGGCTGGGTACTGAAGACCTTTAGTCCTTTGTGGATGAGTGACTTCTTTCGTGGAAGGTTCCTCTCTATACCCATCTAACACAACAGAAACTTTTCCAAAATATTTGGTGACGTATGTAACGTAATCATTAGAAATTGTATCAAGATGCCATGGTATCTGTTGGAGAAGCCAGCCACAATCAATCACGTATATGATGTGATTTTTAATGCACTCAATAGACTCTTCTGCCTTGGTGGTTTTCCAGATTGCAGCTTCTAACGACGATTTGTTTGACTTTCGGAAGACTTGCAAGGAATTAAACAAGGAAGGTGGATGTGGGCACAATTCGTAAGACATTATTTCTTCCATGTCCGGATATTCTCTGTTAGCGATGGTTGCCAAGCGCTGAAAGAGTAGGGCCTGGTCAATATGGACTTCCTCACCATCAATTTTCACTGCTACCCGAGATTCCATGGTTACAGCTTCTTTCGAAAGGTGTAGGTGTCTGTTGTTTTACCTGTCATGTCCATGAGTATACACAAACCTACATCCTTGGCTGCATCTACATTCACCTCAGTAGACGTTGTAACTCCAGTTACGATGTGACATAACTCGCGCCCTTCAACGAAAGGCTTTAGTGATGTTAGAAAATAAACGATGGTCTGTGTATCCAAAGTATCTTTCTGTATGCGTGATTGCGACGCTTCAACGTGCTGTTCTCTTGTGAAGTAGAGAAGTCCAGCAAGTTCTTGCATAGACTCATTAATCTGAGCACATATGAGTATTGATAGCAACCAAATAGACCATTGACTATCCGTCATACCTCGTTCTCGTGTCAAGCCTCCAGCCGTTTTCAAACTTCTCATCAGTGCCTGTTCAAGTCAGAGGCAAGGCCCGCCCACATGTGATCACTTCTCCTTATTATAAAGAGTCCATTCAGAAATTTTGAGGACAGGTCAGGATTCAATGTTTTCAGGTCCATCATGTTCTGTAGATGCACGCGAGCTGATTTGGTGTATTGGATATGTTCTGCTGCTGCGAAGTACGGTAACATGTCAGCCAATGTTTGCAGGTACAGATACCAATTCCCACTTCTCTCGGCTCGAATAAAGAGCTTTAAAATAGAGACCATGTCTATGTATTGGAGTCATAAGGCTGCAGTTCTATTGTCGCTCAAATGCAACTTCTTTTCCTGTTTTTCTAATATCCAGTGCAGTGCATAAAACACACTAACACAGAATTAGGCAAGTCTACCTACAGGGCGTTTCACCCCGGCCGTCCAATCTGTTTCACAAGTCCTCAGGATGAGTCGAACGGTCTGGGTCTTCAACAGGGTGTTTCATCGATTGTGCCCCGGAACGAAGTTAACATATAGCAATCAATTTTAAAGTTACAGTAATACCGTTGATGTCTTTGTGCATGATTTTTTGCAAAGGAATAACTTTGTAATTGGCAGAAATAGGTGTCAATGGATGATTTAAAAAATATTTTTATAAGTTCCGAATTTCGCTACTAGGGGCGCTGCAATCAATCTCATCTGATGGAGCATATTCATTTTACTATAGCTAACTTCCATAACAGTATATATCTTCGTTCCGTATATAATTTATCCTATATATAATACCTATGGACACAATCGGTGAAACAACCTTATAGGGTAACCACAAACAGCCAACTATACCGACCCCCAAAATGCGGTTTTCCATGAGGCTATTTTAGTGGATCTAAAGACCCTGAGAGGATCCTCTCAAAAGAGGGACCCTCCTCTGGAGGGACCCTCCGAGAGGATCCTCCCAAAAGAGGGAAATCCCCTCCCCAAAGAGGGACTCTCCTACTGCTGCTCTTGCTGCTCCTCCCCGAAGTGGCCCTCAACCCCCATTATATATTGTTCTCAACCCCCATTATATATATATTGTTCAGCTCATTCTTATCTACATTTTGGTATCAAAAGTTTTTGTGTTGCAATTTTGCCCGGGTTCCCTACTATTTTTTCTAAAAGTGACTGTATTACAATCAGATTTGAACGAGTAGGTGTTAAAGAAGCTACACTTGGAACTCGCTTCGCTGCAATAAGATTTGCTTATAGAAAATATTGAAAAACATTTGAATAAATGAGGAATTTCTTAAACTGAAAAGCAGAAGTCGGGAAGAGAAGAGTTTATAAAGTTTGGTTGTAGAAAATATTTAGCTAGAAAATTTTTATAAAGCTTTTATGCAATGAGAAATTTATTTATTATAGTTGAAAATATAAAGAATGTTCGAACCAATCGGATTTGAAAATGAATTTTGTTTTCAAGAAATATCTTGTTAAAATTTAATGTTAAATTTTTATGAAATAATCTTGAAAGAAAAGTAATTTCAAGCTTTGGTTTTAAAAATAGTGAAAAGCATTTAAGCAAATGAAGAATTTATTAGATTGAAAACTTTGAGAATTTGCTCGCATAAGTCGGATTTACAAATGTTTTTATTGCCAGGTATATTTCTCCTACATTAAATTTAGAATAATTATGAAAATGGTTTGATGAAAAGTATTTCCGATATATACTTGTAAAAGGTTTCTAAAATCATTTCAATTTATGTAGAAATTTAAAATATGGCGAATATGCTCGATAAGTTGAATACAATAATGAATTTCTTTTTCAAGAATATTTCTCTTAAATGAAGTTAAAAATAATCACAATATAATTGTCAAAAAGATGTGATTGAAGACTCGTTGCCAAAATTATTGAAAATTATTTAAATCAATAAAGAATTTATTAAATTTAAAATAGGGAGAATTTGTGAGAGAATATATCAGATTTGAAAATGAATTTATATTCCAAAGAAGACTTAATTTCAAATTCATATGAAATACATTTAAAAACAAAAAAAATTAAAACGTTTGGCGATAGGAAATATTAAAAATAATTTAAATTTAAGTAGAATTTATTAAATTTAATATAGGGAGAATATTTATTCGCCCGGAATTAAAAATGAGTTTTCTTTCTTAGAAATATATAGCCTAAATTTAAATTAAAAGCATAATGAAATAAATTAAAATAAAGAAGTATTTATAAGGTTTGGTGATAGAAAATATTTTAAAACACTATATAATAAATAAAGAAAATATTTAAATTGAAATTTTGGAATCTCAGTTCACATAATTTGGATTCAAAAATGAATTTTATTTCTTACGAAAATTTTTTCCTAAATGCAAATTGAAATCATTATGAAATATGTTTAAAAAAGAAGTGTTTATAAGATTGTTTGGGGGAAAATATTGCCGATTAATTTCATAAGGAATTTATTTAAATTAAAATATGGTGAATATGTTCGAATAATTGGGATTTAAAAATAAGTTTATTTTCAGGAATATTTCGCCTAAATTTAATATAAAATTATCATGAAATAAATTTGAAATAAAAATCATGTGTAAGGGTTGGGGTATAAAATATTTTAAAGCCTTTAAATTAATGAGGAATTTATTTGAATTGAAAATACAGATAGCCTGAATCGAAGGATTCGAAATAAAAAACTGAATTTTATTTCATAGGAATATTTTGACTAAACGTAATTTAAAATGATCATGAAATAGACGCGATAGATAAGCATTTATAGGATATGCTGAAAGAAAATGTGTAAAAGCGTTCAAATTAATGCTGAATTTGCACTCATGTTCAAAAGTTAAGCATAGTTGCTGTTTATGTTGTTGTTGATGAGACCCAGACCGTCCGACCTACCAGAAAGGTGTAAGGTAACAGTTTGGACTGCCGGGAAGTGCCACCCAATTTAGACCGGAACCCAGTGGGGGCGACTGGGGAATCCAGTGGGGGAGACAGTGGGGGACAGTGGGGGAGACTGTGGGGTTGCTGTTTATGTGAAAATTTCAAGAAATCTACATCGGAATGGAAGGGAAATGCGGTATGCGGGTGTAATAGGGTTATAAAAGAAGAAAACAATGCAAAACAAGGATAATAACGACTTTTATTATGCAAAGAAAAGGGTTGAAAGAAAAAGAATCACAATACGAGTGTCAACCTCAGTGAAACAGAATGATTAAAACAATGTGATGCTGCAGTTTAATACGGTGTGTGAGAACCTCGGGTAGCCATGCATGCTGCACAACGATTTTTCATACTTTCGATGAGGGTTTGGATGAGTTGTGTGCTCAAAGAGTTCCAAGCCTCAAGGAGAGCAGTTTTTAATCCCGGAACTGAGCTTGGTGGATAGCGGAGGGCTGCAAGATGTCTTCTGAGCATATACCACACATGCTTTATTTTATTCAGATCAGGAGAGTTGGCAGACCACTGCATGTGCTGGATATCTTCAGTTTGAAGTAAGTCGTCGACAGTGAAGAGTCGCTTTATCATCCATGAATATGAAATCAGGACCAACAGCACCTCAAAACAATCGAACGGTAGGCTCAATGACTTTGTCTCTGTGTCCTTGACCGGTAACCGACCTTGTGTCAAAGATGTGGAGGTCTGTGCGGCCGTCCATCATAATGCCTGGCTAGACCATGACTCCCCCAAACGGAAAACGATGTCTTTCCATCGTGATGTTTCCCAGGTGAAAACGCTTTCCACGTTCTCTCCAGATCGTGGTACGACGAGAATCAATTTGCAGGCTAAACCTGGACTTGTAACTCAACATGACATTGCCCCAATGTTGTCCACTCCACAGCCGATGTTCAAAACTCCACTGTAAACGCGCGCGTTCCTGGGCAGACGTCAGAGGGATGCAAATTGCTGGTCGTCTGGCAGACCAATGTGTCTGCGTCTCCTGTAAACAGTTTGTCTCGAAACAGTGACTCCTGTGGCGATTGTCAGGTCTGAATCCAGTTGTCTGAGCGGTGACTGATCCCGTGTCAAAGATGTGGAAGTCTGTGCGGCCATCCAGACCATGCCCTGTCCAGACCATGACTCCCCTAAATGAAAAACGGTGTCTGGCTCAATGACTTTGTCTCTGTGTCCTTGACCGGTAACCGACCTTGTGTCAAAGATGTGGAGGTCTGTGCGGCCGTCCATCATAATGCCTGGCTAGACCATGACTCCCCCAAACGGAAAACGATGTCTTTCCATCGTGATGTTTCCCGGGTGAAAACGCGTTCCACATTCTCTCCAGATCGTGGTACGACGAGAATCTGTGTGCAGGCTAAATCTGGACTCATCGCTGAACATGATATTGCTCCACTGTTGTCCACTCCTCTGCCGATGTCTCAAACCCCACTGTAAACGCGCGTGTTTCTGTGCCGACGTCAGGGGAATGCAAACTGCTGGTCGTCTAGCATAGAGGCCAAAGTGTCCGAGTTTCCTGTAAACAGTTTGTTTCGAAACAGTGACTCCTGTGGCGGCTGTCAGGGCCGAACCCAGTTGTCTGGCAGAACGGTTATTCTGACGTTGCACAGTTATCACCAAATATCGGTCTCGCCGAGCGGTTGTTACCCTTGGTCGTTGACATGGTACTGGTCATCGGGTAAAATCGCGAGTGGTTTGGAACCTCTGCCACAGTCTGGAGATCATACACTGAGCATATTCAGAATTCGATACACTTCGGTTTGGGATCGACCGGATTTCAGCATTCCAATAAATTGTTCCTTTAGAAACATGACCAGTTGACATTTTTGCGAATTTTGCGTCCTTTTTGATTGTTAACAACGCTCCGTACCACAGCAATTGCGAAATTCTGCCTCAAATGCCCATGCCGCTCGAGCCTGTTTTATACTTGTACCTACGTGCGTCGGTGCTTTGCGCATGTCTACTGAACTGTTTTGCATATGCACCTTCCTCCCACGTTTCTCCACAACTGATTGTGAATCATTGCGTCCATGTTAACTGCGAATTTTTCGCATTTTACGAATTATGCTTAACTTTCGGACATCAGTATTTTAATTAAAAATATTGTATATTAGTTTCGCATTTGGCAGATTTAAAAATGATTTGTTTCTCAGGAATATATTTTGTCTAAAGTTAATTTAAAATAATCAACATATAGGTTTGATAGAGAAGTATTTATTAAATGCGTTGTTCAAAAATCATTAAAAAAGATATAAAGCATTAGTTTTGCACTTGATAGTATGAATATCGATGACCCGTTATGTGCTATTAATATCGCAGAAGGGGGGGGGGAGGGTCCTAACAACCCCTTCTATTGGCACTTATTCTCGCTACGGTTCATATTGGAAAACGAAATGCAGCATATCTCTCCTCCCAGTATTTGATCATTCAACTATTGTTTCTATGATCTGGGTTATGGGTTTTAAATACTTTTATATGAAAGTTTTGCGACGTCGAAAATATTACAAATTCTTTAGATCATACAAAAAAAAAAACTATATAATACACAAGGTGCCCTGTAAAGTTGTAAGTTGGCCGCATTAGTTTTGAACTATGGTAGCTAGGGCTATTGAAGTGATGTACCGGTATAGCAAAGTGACTATGGACTATGAGACTGCGGGGGGGGGGGGATTAGGGCGCTGCCAGTTAAGACTAACGGAAACGCCCTAGCGGCAAAATTTAGAAGTTAACACTCTTATTTCGGAAATTATGCGAGAATCAGAAAAAAACTGTTATTTAGAAAATTGCAAATATCATCAAATTAGTAAAAAATACCATTTTGCAGAAAACTATGGCGCAAATAGAAAGTTTTAGCATTACTGCGAGTATCGTATGCAAATGATGAGTGTGACGTGCAAACTGCTCCTACAGATAAATATGCGGGAAAATTTACAAACGATCGTTTTCTGTTAGACGCGTGTACTTTGGTCAGCACAATGTCAAAGAAAGATCATGTCAGGCTATTCGAAGAAAGATTATTGAAGGATGGCACTTCTACCTGTATATGGCGAATTCAGACAAAACACTGTGGAAGCTGCCTTTACGTTCATCTGTAATGTTTGTGAAAGCTCAACAGGATGTTGTTTCCTGCATACAAACAAGAGCATTATGACAGATGGTAGGCATATTGAACATACTGTACGTTATGTAAGCAGACATTTTATTACGTACCATGAGCAGATATCTTATTACACGTGTGCAAGCATGCATTGTTGCTGAAGTCGAATATTTTGTATATAATAAAGTCAATTATATTTTACTGCATTGTCTAAATTTTTGATTTTTTTTGATGGGGAGTTCGATCGTATGCAATGACCTTCAGGATTTCTTTCCACTTTTTGCATGGGGTTATAAATGTTTAATATTCATTTTTCAACGGTCTACAACTTTGTAATTTATTTTCTCCCCTTAACAGGAAGTTTCGTGCTCCTGGGAAATGGGGTCAGCCCTCTCCCCTCTAATGTTGTTTCATTGTACAGCGTAATTGTGGTTTCCTATACATCTTCATAAAAAAAAAAAGTATACAACTCTAATATTTCTCGAGTTACTGGCTTGGTCAAGATTTTTCTTGACATGTATAAATAAATTTTAATTCTTATGCCCTCAAGATGCACTATTTGTAAATAATACACAGTTGAGATGAATTAAATGGCTATATTCATCTTCTTAAAAAATATACAACCCTAATATTTCTCGAGTTACTGGCTTGGTCAAGATTTTTCTTGACATGCATAAATTTTCATTCTTATGCCCTTAAGATGCACTAATTGTAAGTAATAAACAGTTGAGATGAATTAAATGGCTATATTAATCTTAAAAAATATACAACCCTAATATAACCCTATTCTCGAGTTACTGGCTTGGTCAATATTTTTGACACCATACATAAATTTTCATTCTTATGCCTTTAAAATGCACTCTTTGTAAGTAATACGCAGTTGTGATGAATTAAATGGCTATATTCATGTAGTCGAGGGCATAGCGGATCGAAGATGCCGATACCGAAATTCTACAAACTTACCTGTCAAAACATATTTTACTCGCCTCTCTATGGACAGATCAATAGTTAGAAAATCGCAATGCATTTTGTGGAGCAGAAACACCACAATAAGATATCGGAACAGCACATAAACTATGAACTCTTGAAAATAAGAAATCCAAGGGATTTATTCCGAAGGAGTATGGTTCGAAGATGAAAAGGCGGTTGGCTGTTGCAAGGCGTAAACTGTTCATCCACGGAAATGAAAATTTATATTATTTATCGGTTACATTCAACTCAAGGTTCTTTAATTTGATTTCAAAGTGGAATACTTTTTGAAAGAAAATTAAAGGATTGCAGTATGATTATCTCGTGTTTTGTTATATACAAAGTTCCGAGGAAAGTACTCAAGCATCCCAATAAATTTGTGAGGAAAGGTCCATGAGTGCGCATGTTAGGTACATTCATTGACTAAAGTGAAGAGATTATGTCCGATCGAATAAAACGGACTACAACGCTCCTAGCAGAGAATGTAAAAGTTAGAATAGATAACTCTAGAGATATAACAAATAGAGATAGACGAAAAAAATCCAGTTGAGATCGCAGAGCATTATTTAATGAATAGGAATCAACAAAACTGTTGCAGAAGATATTTAATGGATATATGGTTGACAGTTTTGCCCTCAGAAATGTAAAATAAACACTTATATTCACAGGAATCTAAATTAAAGCCTGATTAAAATGTCCCCCGTCAGCAACGATGCACATTTGAATTCCAGAAAATATTACCGCGTGCTTTGGTAAGCATTGCAGGTGCCACAGTGTTATGGGCACTTATACGACTTTGACGGATATTTATTGCCTTCCATATACGCGTTTCATTACTTCCTGGTGTTGATTCCTGCTAATTAGACAACGTTCTTCAACTTTGTAATTTGCTTTTATCGTTATCTCACTTTGTTGCAGAGTTCGCTATCCTAAGTTTATAAATTCTCTACTAGGGGGCGCTGCATTTACTTTTATTCGATAAAACATAGTCACTTATCTATAGACCAAACTTTTACAATCAGACCTTTCCATAAAGTTTTTGGGGTTGTTTAAGAACTTTCCTAGGAACCTTGTATAAACTTTGAAAGGTAATTTTGGTAAAAATTTGTTTAAAAAGTCAGAAAATTAATTTAGTTAAATTCTTTATTGATGATTAGGACTGGCTCATTCTCAAAAAATTAAATAGCTTTTCTGATCTTGTTTTCATAAAGAAAAGACAATAGTCCCAGTCGCTCAATGAATCAAGCGTTATCTACCTAGCTGAGGAATGATAAATTGCATTTTTAACTCAAGTAAGCGTATGGCGATATCTTAAGATTTTAATTATTGATTTGTTCGAATTATATTATTCACACGAGATATGGCATTAGTAATCAATGCATAGTTGAAATAAACAATATGGCTATTCTTATGCAGTTGGGTGGCCCAAATGGAACGGAATGATGATGCTTATAATCTACAGTTTTTCCTGTCAAAACCCATTATACTCACCGCTCTATGGAGATAGAAGAAATTTGCAGCGCATTTTGTTGGGCAGGAACGTCACAATAAGATATCCGAACAGCATAAAAGATTTAAATCAGCTACGCGTGGAGATGAAAGGAAAATGGGGATGAAATGGAACAAGGGTGGGGGTGGGATATGTAGTAGAGTAAACGATTTATCTACAGAGTGAAAATATATATTTGTTATTCATCAGTTACATTTATTTTAAGATTCTTGAATTTGATTTAAAAATGGAATACTTTTGGAGGACTAAAGGACAAAAAACTTCATTTTGAAGTCTCGCGTTTTGTTATATACAAGGTTCTAGGAAGTACTTAAGCAGCACCTCAATAAATTCAATGAGTAGAAACGACCATAAGTAAGAGACCATATTGGGTCTATTGTAAAATATCCAGTGTCTAATAAAGGCGATTTCAGAGCCACTAGTGGACAATTAAATAAGTTAGAATAACGAACTCTGCAATAACAAAGCCAATTACAAGTTGTAGAGCATTCTATAATTAGGAAGAATTAGTAAAACACGAAATGTGTATAGACTGGTTGTATTAACGTCACGTCGCTGTAGCAAAGGCCGACACAAATTCATCTTCTTGCAATTGGGAGAACGAACATCCTATTTGGTGACTTACCTTACTATAGGAGTCTGCATTAAAGTTGAATTTTAAGCTCTTATGATCGAAAAAATATAAAAGGATTATAGCTTGATTTAAACCGCATTAGTGTAGCCTATATTTCTCAATGTAGTGCTGAACGGTTTTATGGATTGACCGACTTATTAAGTTCACCAGGTGCTAATTACAATATAAATGTGTAAAGCAGTAGAGTTCATGAATAATAACCAATTCTTACTTTTCAATGAAATATTCCAAAGTGTTTGCCTGTTTATATTTTTAAAACTATTCTGTTAATATTGTTAACGAAACACGTTTCATCTTTGTTTTATGCTACATTCACTTGTCATGCGATTAAAAAGTATATTGACTGGTTTGGCAGTTTTCTATTCTTTTGGCTTTTCTTCCAAATTTTATTGAAACCCTGGAGCAGCTGAGTAATGGTGATGTTCATTACTGTCATCTGAATACCTTGTCGCTACAAAAATTCCCAGCTTCAACAAAACACTCCATTAGCCGCTTTCATTTTACCTCTCGCGCGAATAACTTACCGTAGTTACACTCACAAAAGCATTATTTTACTAATAAACGAATAAAAACTTTAAGGTTTTTAAATAAATTACAAAAGGATTTGAGTTTTATTTTCTCGCAAGATTTTTGCAAATTCTCACCGAGCCTGTGGCACTGACGGAGCTAAAGGGTTCTGAGCTAGGAATCTGAATTAGACTTTGCCAACAAGACCGATCATTTAATAACTTCAAGGGGTCCGAACGAATCAATTCTATCTCATTTATGGGAGGGTTTTGCAAATAATTTTCCGAAATGAGTTTCAAGATTTCATTACTTATAAAAAAATTCATAAACTTATGTTAAACGATTATGCTTATTTTAAATGCTTTTATTTGTTTAATCAATTAGTGAAAGTTCTACAGTGCGCGAAAAAAGTATAAGGACAAGTGAAAACTCCCCAAATATAGAAATATTTTAGATGGAAATGTATGCAAATTTCTTAAGTAAAAATATTGATAAAATTAAGTTCTTTTTCATGTAAATTAGTTAAAATTTCCAAAAATAAATATGTATAAATTTACTTTATAAATTTCAAACCCATATGATCTAGGAACGAAGTATAAGGCCAACTGTTGATCTAAAATTATAGTAAAATTTGCATATTTTAAAGCAGAAAATGACAATTTCAAATATGAAGACTGCGTTTCTAAACAAAATTCACACTTGCCTAATTTTTTTGATTTTTGCAGGAATAAATACGTAAAAATAACGAAGTACGTAAAAATAACTCATCTGTCTGACCTTGAAAGAGGGAAAATTCCTGCATTTAAAGAATGTGGATCTAGTGGGTATGAAATTTCGAAAAAAATTAAGATATCTACAACTGTAGTTAAAAACTAACTGGAAGACCAAAAATTCTAACGCATCGACAGAGAAGAATGCAAGAAGAGCTTGCGAGAAAAGAGAAACTGCAAATGAAGTTGGAAGTTTAGACTTCCCATGTTCTACACGAGCAGTTCAAAATATTTTGAATAAACATCCGAATATTTGGTATGGAAAGTTAATGCCACATCCGCCTCTTAAAAAGGAACGAAAACGGGAATTTTCAAAAAAATACATTTCTCTCGATCCGAAATAGATTTATGTAATCTTTTCGGACGAAAAGAAGTTCAATCTTGATGGGCCCCAGATGGTTTTCGTTATTTTTGGTATAATCTACGTAAAACCAAAGAGGTTTTGCCAAACGTCAATACGATGGGGGCACAGTAATGATTTGGGGCGCTTTTGCAGCAAACTAAATCACGCCTATAGTCTATCAACTACAAAGTGAACTTTGACAAATATGTTAGGCGAACATTTGTTACCCGAGACCCCACTAATTACTTCAGTAACTATTTTCCAACAGGATAACGCTTTTAAACACGTTTCTAGGAGTGCAAAACTCTGGTTTGAAGCTAATTCAGTAAATTTACTTAATTGGCCGGCGAGGAGTCCCGATCTCAATCCAATAAAAAAATTATGGGGCCTTCCTAGCCCGATACGTTTATAAAAGTGGCACACAATATCAGTGTAAACAGTATCTTGTGTTAGCCATCAAACAAGCTTGGAGTAACATTTCCATAGACACTTTAAAAGAACTTTCAGTATCGATGACCTCTAGGCTTATTCAAGTAATTGAAAAAAATGGTTGCTTTCATGATTATTAAGAGAAATATTAAGTAATTTAGAAAGTCAACTTTTGTAAGGTTCATATTTGTTGTTTTATGTGTTGTAAATGTTATTGCACAATTTCATATTAGAGGTCAAATACCAAAAAATTCATTTTGATAAAGTGAAAATAAAGTATATTTTCATTCAATTATATGTTGTATAGTGCGCAAAAAAGTAGAACTGTTGAACAAATTGCATATTTCTCACGGAAAAGGTTAATTTTTAAGATTTAAAATATTGTTTGTAAAATTTAATAAGTGAAAAAGTCATCTTTGCTTCAAAGCAAATATTTTTAAACTTCACTCAAAATTAAAAATTATGAGGGCAATTTATTGAAATTAAGAAATTTTGTACATAGTTTTCTAGTATATGTACATCCGCGGAAAAAAAAACCCGCCCCACCCTCTGTTTATCGAGCATCGTAGAGAAAATTGAATGATACCATTAGATTAGGAATAACATCCTCTACAAATTAATGTGCGTAAAATTTGTATAAGGGGCCATCTTCAAATCTAAACGCTCACAAACTTTGAAATTTTAAATGGCAACACCCAAGTTTGACAACATAGTTCGAAACTAGAGCAAAATTCAACCTGTGATACCAAATTTCAAGTCATTTGAGTGAAGCGTTTCCGAGTTGTGAGTATGTAAAGTTTTGAGCTCCTAATGTTAAATTAGTTTCCAAGACTTCCATTCATATCTTCTATAATAATTATCTGCTCACTGATTATTTGTATAACGTTACTACTAAACAACCCAAACACATTTACGTGATTTTTATTTTTGTAGAATAAATTGTATGAAATATTAATTACGAAATCAATAATCTAAAAGAGATGAATACAAACCTGGACACATTTTGATAAAAATCGATTCACAAAGAGTTTTTATATGTTTATATAAAATTCCAGGTGTTTCCTCCCACTAGTTCTTTCGAAATGTTTAAATATTCAGCAGCACGATGATTTTAGGGGGTCGTATATTAATTTAAGAAAATGACTATTTGAAAGTCATTAATTGTAAGTTAATCTTTAAGAAAACTGGGACTTATTTTTACCAAATTTTAATAAAAACTTTGTATAACCAGTGTTGTATAGATGCAACCTAATCCTGCTACTGTATTGAAGGGTGAAAACTTGTTATAAATGGGATCTACGTATGTTACTGTCGAGGAGTTACTGTTCCGGAGCTACAGAGAGTTGAAATCGCTCACAAAATGCGATAATTTATAATAAAAACTATAAAACAATAAAAAATTATAAAACTGCGATACTAAACACCATAACACGTAGCTTTACATCAAAAGACTAATTTGCATAATCGCGGTTTAGTACGATGGTTATTACAACAACCCAAGAACCTCTTATTCAAAGAGTAAAATGATTCTATAATTTATTCTCACTTATTTAATTATTACAAAGCAGATATTTGTTGTCTCAAATTGTTTTTGAAACAGCATTTTAAAATAAACATTTCATTCTTCATTCTTTTTATTGACCCTGGCACGAATGCCCCATTAGATTTTAGCAACGTACCCAGTATACGGTTTTTACCCCCTAACAACCGTGCCCTATTTGAGGCTCATAATCCTACTCTTTACAGGCCCACTGCCTTAGTAACACACCCAAGACAACAACACACCCAGCCATGAAAATGCTCACCCTCATGCATGTAATCGAACCTGCGACCCTTTGGCTGTGAGGTAAGCCATAATGCTGAATGTCAAGAGGATAGTTCAATAATTTACAACAGTGCTGTCTGGTCAATCAACGAAACATTGCCCTTCAAATTGCGCTTTCAATATGGAGCTGATCCCCGAAAATTGCACATTTCGGAATATTGAATATCTTCGGATATAAAAATAGAAACGTCGTGAAAATTTGAATTAATTTGGGGGTTTAGAATTTGTGGGTGACGTCAAAATTGGGTGTTGCCATTGGAAATTTCAAAGTTTGTGCGCGTTTAGGTTTGAAGACGGCTCCTTGTGCAAATATTACGCACATTAATTTGTAGAGGATGTTATTCCTAATCGAATGGTATTTAATTTTCTCTACGATGCTCTATTAAGAGGGTGGGTCGTTTTTCCGCGGCTGTACCTTAAGAGGAATGGTAGATGTATCCTAAAGCTGACAAATCATGAAATTCAGAGGCAATTACTTCAAGTTTAGCATTTTTTTCGATACTGATGGCACAAAAACATGTATACACTTGTGTGATCATCGTAGAAACATACCTTGAGTTATTCAATTTCAAAATCTTTTAATTTTTTAGACGACTTGTTTTGCAGATTTGCGTTTGATCCCTATTAACCAAGGCGGAAATTTTTTTTTCGGATGAACTTATCCTTTTACTATCAACTGTTAATAATTTTCCCATCTCTCCCAAATTTCAATTTAGAGGACAAATTTAAAACATTGCAATACAAGGCATGCTTTGGAACGATAAATATCTATAGTCTATTCTATAAACAATGGAATGTCAAAGAAGTAAGCTTATGAATAACCAATTCCTTTCCCAATTGTAGTTAATTTTTAGAATTCAAAATCACAATTTATGGTCACATTTTTCATTTGTTAACATTTTAGTATTGAATATATTGATGCATTAATTTACGCTTAAACTTAATTCACGTTTGACATATACAAAGCACACCCATTTTTAATACTGAACATAGTCGAAAAGTGTATGACTTCGATGTTTCCGTCTATCTGTTCGCACGATAACTGCCGTAAAAATGGCCATCAAAATAAAATGATTATGTTGAGACTGTGGGACATTTAAAATAATATCGCCTAAATGTTTGATTTAACCCGGGTTAGAAAAATGAAATGCATCCAAAACTATGGGACCTAATTTTTTAAACGAAGTTAAAATTCACAAATCTCTTCAAAGTTTTAGGAAATTCAAATTATCGCGCATAAAATGAGATTTTTTCTCAAAATATGTTCGGCAATTTAAATAAAAATTACACATGGTATATGAAGAGATCACGTAACTCATTGCAAAATAAAATATGGCAACTTTTTTCAGTGTAAAAATCGTGAAATTTGAGGATCTCTTAAATGTATATTTAGTGTTCCATAAGTCAAAACTGCTTTATTTTTGCACCTAAATTCAGAGTCTACACAATTACAATATTTGACTTTAAATTATCACTAAACTTTGGTTATTTCTACAGATTTTGGTTATTTCTACAGCCCAATTTCGACTTGTGAAGAAAGTAAACAAATCAAGCAATTGTAAGTCGAGCTGTGCAAGAATTTCAGAACAAAATTTTGTTTGAAAAATTCAGAAGTCTGCAATATAAGTAATATGAAATATTCATTGATTTCACATAGAAAAGCAGATTTTATGAAGTGGAAGTATAAATTAATGTATAGAGATATTTAGAAATATCACCCCTGAATTAATCGCATGAGATGTTTAAATAAAATTGCATTTCAGTTGGAAAGAGTTTAAGCAATGCTTATCACGATTGATCCTGTTAATAAATTTAAGAGACTATAACCATTTCCTATTAAACATTTTAAATGTTTGCTTTTATTTTTAACTCTGGTGCATTGGTTTGAGAACTACACAAGTAACTTCACGGTAAGAGTAACTTCACGGTAATGTGGAAAATTGAGAGAAACTTCTCATTAAATTTAATATCTACTGAAATATTAAAAGTTTGATCTTTAAAACAAACTGATACAACTTTTCCAAAATATTGCATCCATTGCGACTGAAGCCAGTTTTCAGTATAAGTTATTTATCCTTAAACCATTTTAATATCAAAAAGGATTCATTGTTCAAAGACATGCGAAACATTCTACAGGCTATTTCAGAACCCCTCAACGTATAATCCACTGCAGCTCAGTTCAAAGGAAAATATCTGCCATCCAAGGCACGAATGTTAAAAGCACGACGTCTAAGCAGTTAAAACCGTTCTAATACAGCTACTGCGAGAAATTTTTTTAAAGGGATACACATTTTCTAGACTTTGAGGTCTTAAAACCGATATATATATTTTTTTTATAAAGAAATGAGTTGGTAAAATCTATTCGTGCTTTCTACGCAAGTGAATGCACTCTGTAGTACGATACAATTTAAATGCATTGTCACCTAAACCAATTTTTGAAATTTTACAGTCACATCTTCAAGGATTTATTTGAAATTTAACACAAAATTTAGTTTGCGGTATAGTCGATTTTGGGTCAAGGCTTCCTTTCAATTTTATCGCAAAAAATTAACGAGAGCGAAAATTTATTTCATGGACTTTAGTTAAAAAATAAAACTTGCCCTATAAATGCAGTCTCAAACTTAAGAGATTTATTTTGATTTTTGAATTTCAGTTGCAATCCGCGAAAGATATTCTACCCGCCGCGAAGAAACACGCCAGACAAGGATAGCAAAAATTCTAAGTTTGCATTTTATTATGCGCACTTTCTAATAAAATAATTCGCAGATTTCCCAATCTAAGCTCAACTGTTTTCCAGGTATCCGATTGATGTGCGTGGCACCTTAAGGGGTTACATACATCAGATAATACTTCAAGACATTCTTATCCCGTTCAACGGTCAATAGCATGGGCAATATATCGAAGTTTTATGTTGTCCTTAGTAAGCCACAATATGGGATATTGCCGGACTTTCGGGAGTAATTTAAGTAGATTTAAGGTTAAAACCTATCCAAGTTTATGCTATGAAAATCTTTACGAAAATCGACAATGTGTATCAAGGTCCATTTAATGAGCCATTTCGTGCTGGGTACCTTCTGCTCCAAGTTACCACCTACCTTCAAATATCGATCATATTTTCATGCCTTTAAAAATATATTCAGTTATACAAGTAAATTTTCAAACTAGTACCAATGTATAATTTAGTTTGTGCTATATAGAAATTAAATTTACGAGAAATACTCAACCCAATATTCTCAATAGACTTTCAATTGTGTTACAGGCATTAAATAGGAAATCATTTAATCTTTCAAAGTACTTCTGAATATTAAAGTCGCATTGTTGAGACGAAAATCATACAACAGAAATTCGCAATATAAAGGAGTCTTCTAAATAAAGATGCCTTCCAAATAAAATTGAGAAATACTTTATTTAAAATAAAAATTTCTGAAATTGCATGAACAAGATATTAATTTAAAAATTAACAAATTTGTTACAAACTCAAGTGGTATACAATACCGTCATATGCTCTGCTATACTTTCATGCCTCTACAGATCCTTTGAGATTAGTTTCAGTGACACAAGTTCCATTTCCAATTTTAGAGGTTTTAAGGGAGACAGTTTCTGTACTTATTTGATCAGAGGCCAAGTTATAACCGTTAGCATTGTCTACTGGAAACCCGAAATCTGGCAAAATTTCATTTATGCGTTCAGCTATTTGAATTTCAAATACATTTTTAGAAATCTTTTTAAATATTGCGCCAGCGTGATCTGTAATCTCACTTTCAGCCCAACGTAGAGGACCAAGCCCTTTAACAGAAATCTGCCTTTGTACTTCGAAAAATTTTAACATATCAAGTCTTCCGTCTTCTCCGGTTTGGGCATTAAATGAAATCTTGAGATTCACAATTATATCATAGACTCCTGCAACTGCGAAAGTGCGTTTGAAGTCCATGTACTGGATTTTTCCTGAATAATGGAAATCCAAGTTGTTTGCCCTCAAGTCTGTTTCTACGAACAGTCTCCCTTCGGCTTTCCACATTTTACTAATGCAGTGTCTGTGCAGAGTATTCAATCTTGCTATATAGCCATCGTAAAGCTTTACTTCACCAAAAACGTCTTCAGATTCTTCACCAGAAGAGTCTGAAGATTCTTCAGCAGAAACATCTTCAGATTCTTTCTTTTTCAATTGAAGATTGCTTTCTTTTGATTCGACAGGATTAAATTCACCTTCGTCCTTTGATGCCTGCTTTTTCACTTCAAGATCGCCTTCTGATTCGACAGGATTAAATTCACCTTCGTCCTTGGATGCCTGCTTTTTCACTTTAAGATCGCTTTCTTCCAATTTGACAGGATCAAATTCTTCACCTTCGTCTTCAAATATTTTTTGTAGCAGTATATCCGTATACATAGAGCCTCTTTCGTTTTCTGCAGAGAGAAAATTTTTTAAAAGCAATAGAAATGGCAAAATACAAATTTTAAGAGTTTTAACAGTAACATTTTGCTTTAGTTAAATTTAAGATTTTGCATAACATGGGAAAACTGATTTAGTCATAACGTCACTACATACTTTTAGAGGATGAAGCGGATAGAAATTCAAAAATCATTAAATACTTTGTGTTTAAAATACAAAGATATTAGATAATGCAAAAATATGTTCAAGACTAAAATATATTCGAATGATTACCGGCAATTAGGATAAGAGTTTTAATATAGTATTTGGCAAGTCGAGTTACAGCTCATACGGGAAATGCCATTAAATAAGGTTACTAGACTATACTCATTGAATATAATAGCCGAATTGATAGATATGTCTAAATTTCTCAATTGTGAACGTAGTTGCATTGCGCACGTCATGTAAATTAGCATTAAGTACGGATTACTTGGAATGTAGGAAGTCTGAAAATAGTTCCAATTGTCAGTTCTATTCTAAATTTCAGACAGAAATAGTGCGACAATTTTCCAATTTAGAGGTTAAAATTTTTCATGTCGTTTACTTGCGCTAGTTTAGATAATCAATTGTATAATTATTTAATGAAGAATAATTCTGTAATACGAGACGTGAATAAAAGGCAATTTTAATTTAAATATAACCTTTGGTTTAATATATACGCCTTAAATGTTGACAGATTAAGACCAATCTCAAATAATGTAATCTGGGAATTTATCCCGTTAACCTTTGTTTTAACTTGGCATCTTTAGTCAATCTGACCAGTCTTCTGCAGCAGAAAACCAGCTAGGACGGCCGTGAAATATATAGTAGAGTTTGAACTCTCGATAAGACATGCCTCAAGGTTGTTTTAAATTCAAATTTACGAAGTGAAAATTGTCCACTTTCCGCCATTTTGTCAAATTTATTCATCGCAGCTAAAACTATCAGATATTTCGTGCTCCAGACACGAGAACTATCTCTGGCTTTGTCATTAACTGTAATAAATTTTGCAGATTTAATTCGTGAGTTGGATAATTTTAAATTTTTGGAACAGAATTTTAATATATTTTGAATTGGTGAAAATTGACTGAAAACTTGAGACTGCAATTTTAACAATTTTGCGAATTCTTATGGGTTAAAGGAACCTTTCTTTGTGACAACAGTCTTCAAGACAAATTTTCTGACACTGGTTAACGTATTGAGTTGAGTATTAAAGGATTAAAGAGCTTAATTAGGACGTATTAAAGGCTTATTTTTCTTGAGTAGCGGACACTTATTAGCTGGAAAAAGCGGAATAAATTAGTTCTAATCCTTCAATGAAGATTACAAAAGTAAAATAACGTATAGACAAAACAGCGATTGACCATACTGCCAGAGGCGTGCGTGCCTTCCCTCACGAAGGACTTAAATTCCTGGTGTTTTAGAGTTAAGTAATTCTATTCTTTAATTTTATATTAAGACCGTTATAACCAAAGATTGCAAATACCAAGAATTTACAATTCAGAAATTTTGGGATTTGGTACTAATTCCAGAATCCCGGGAATTTCATTTTTACTTCATATAAAGGAAGTCTAAACTAAATCGAGAGCGGGCTTTGTACAAACCTATACTTGTTTGCATTAGGTCTGTTCATATAAATGATTAATATGTTCACATGTTTGGTCTTTGTTAAGTATGTTAAAGTATAGCATGTACCAATTAAACACCACTCGTCTTACGATTAGACTATAGACTAGTTTTTTCTTCAGTTCCATATTTTACCACTATAAGCACGTTCAATCGACATAGCATAGTCGCCCACTTCCTCGGCACTACGATACGAGATTTAAAAGTTATAGGGCGTATGCGGACTTCCTAAGAACCCGACGTTATGTGAACTATATTAGCCCATTGAGAGATTCCCATTAAACTTTCTAACAGAATCCCTTTTTATAAGAATTGTTATAAAATGCACTCCATTGAATAGTGAACTGAATAAATTTTACATTTGCAATAATATAAGAGTTTTACAATAAATGCAGACAGGAACTTTGATATTACAGGTCAACGTAATAGACTAACATCTAATAAATGACATTAAATAGAATCGCAAGTTAAATTTATTTCGCATATGGAAATTCTTTGAAGAGGTTTAGTGCATTGCTGTTCTCGCCATCCTTGCATTCTGACGTCTATGGATAAAATCTGATCTAGGCAGCACATGACTTCCCTACATAATCCACTGAAATTGCTTTCACGGTGAAAAGGATTTATATCTACGGAAATTTTCAATGTTAAATTGTACATTGAGTTTTTCGGATAACATGTGGAAGTGCTTGAAAATTGATACATCCACCGTTTCACTCAAGCATATTATATAGATACGGCTCATTTCAAGTACATATTTGAAAAATTTTAGGTCTACAAGTACTCTGTGCCCATGTTAGCATTAGTTTTGGTTAGTAAAACCTGCTGGAAATATATAAATATATATTGACAATTACTTCGCTAATGCGAATTTTAAGGTTTATAGTATTTGCTCAATAGGCACCGGCTGAACATTCGACAGAATCTTATTTAGCGTACAATTAGACAAACACTCCAAGCTCACAATATATAACTGCCCATCAATAGAAAATCGATTTCGTCAGAGAACTTTTCATTCATCACCAAAATATACGCAAGACGTTTTAAGACTGTCAAGGATTATTTGAATGTTTACTAGAAGGAATGTTTCATTTAAAAATTTTGTAACTTGAATGTTAGAAAATAGAATTAATATCCCACAAAAGGAAAGTTGCTTCACGCAACTTTTAGTCCTTTATTTTTTCAATTGAGCTTTTATATTATCTTAAAACTTCCCTTTATTCAAACTTAAAGCAAAACCATCTTAGTGATGATTTTTAAATTTACCAATTCTTAAAATATTACCTCATTAAAAGTATCAACAATCTTGACAAATTAAAGGCCTAAATTGTTAAATTCTGTAACCAATTACTTTGATTATTACCAGCAATTATCTCGAAATTTTACTTTCATACACTTTCTCATTCTAGGGTTTTATTAAATTTGCCAACATAAAGACGAGTCTTCCAACATCAAATTAGAAACTGTTTAGGCCAAAGTTCAGATTTTACTTTTTAAAAATCAATGTCAAAGTTTACCATTTTTGAAAATATTTACGCTCAGGACTATGCCCACATATATAGACTTCATAAATGCATAATGCTTATGAAATAGGTAACAGTAGGATACAGATGTGAAATCTTGGAAATTAAGCACATGCACAAGTTACTGAAATGGCTGAAACGCTTTTTCAAACTTCTAACGACTAGTGAATTTTTATACGACACTTTGATTTCTGCAGACTTATTTTATTATTGTATATTTGCTAAAAACTTCTTTAAACATGAAAGTTTCTTTATCCTTTTTATTTGACTAAAGTCACTAACATTGAATTTCTCGACATTCGCGAGATGCATCGAATAAGCCATTTAGTTCATTTTCCAGTGACTAAATTATGTATATGCACAGAGATGCCACTCAATCTTTATACAAAGTATAATGCGATTCATTCATCAGAAGCTAGATTTACAATATGGTAATGCAAAATTACGAGCGCTGGGAATGTAAAAATGCCATATCTTGACCTAGAAATACCATATAGTCGAACTCGTAATAGTAAAAACCGAGCAAATTCTTTAAAGTGTAAGCATTTCTAATCAATTATCCCTGCCCACGTGAATATTTTTATGCTAAAAATGATAGAATTTATGGTTTTTATAGGTTAAAGTAAAAGTCTGGTTACTCATTACCAAACATTAAATTTAATACTTTACCGAAAGTATGCACCTAAAATTTAGTTTCCTAAATTTTAAATTTATAAACTAGATACAAACCTGGAATGTGGATAGGTAAATCTTATTTGCCTACAGAGCCCGCCACGCAGACGTGCATGCAACATTACGCAACACACGAGTGTTGAATTAACAGAAGTATATTTTGTCATTCGAGACATTAATCTTTGAAGTATACATGAATTTCTTAAACTAGTATTTTAACCTAGGTAAAATCTGTAGGATGCAAACTATAACTATTTAACCTATTTTCTTAAAGAATTAACGAATTCCATTGTACCTTTAAACTACAGCCTTCAAAATAAGGATTCATTCAAATTTTATAAGAACTTTATTAAGATACGTCAACTCCAACAGATCGCAGAAAAGTGCAAATTTGAGTTTATTTTAATGTCCCATAAGTATAGATCAGGAACAAACTAAAGTTTGTAATGCAAAGAAAATATGACGCAAGAATAGATCTAGAATACGGTAGTATCATTGGCGATATACGACCGATTATTTAAAGGGACATGTGTTAAACGAAAAGTATGTCAAGAAGGTTTATCATCTAAATTGAAGATATTAAAATAGCGCTTTACTTTATAGGGATAAAACTTAAAGTTAAGAACGACTAGACGATGACAAAATGATGAGAATGCGCCACGATTTTAGCTGTTAAAAAGGCAAAACTAGGAAATCTCCGTGTATTTTAACGAGTCAGACTTCTAAAGTCCACAATTTCGTGAGAGAGTCGCCAAGTTACGGATTGACTACTCATCTAAATATCAATTAGACGCAAAGAAGAGACTTTAGTCACCCCCCTGGACCACATGCGTATTTTTAGAGGCATTCTTTTACGAAACTGAAGAGGGATTTGCGTAGCTATAAGAACCCGTCAAGCATATCCAATTAATTCTTTGAGCTTGATAAACTAAAGCCTTAAATCTTCAAACTATAAGTTTTGTAGATAGCATAGAACTATAGGAGTACTAGTCCACATTTGTACATCCGGCCGCATTAAGTTAGAAATAGAAATAGAAAACTATGAACCTCGAATATTTAGAAAGAATCTACAACAGACTAATATTTACACACTTAAATACTAACGGATAAACCCATTAAACTTTTGTCAAACTGAGACGATAGTGGAAACTATCATACTGAAGAATCGAATATCAAGAGGAGCTAACAAATGATTTCTGAAAACTTACCAGGCAGTAAGTCGTCATAATACATCAGAAATTCCCATGCGTAACAACTCCACCCAAGGACGTAGCTTCTAAGGGCAAAGTATACCTCGTCACATGTAGAATCTGTAAATGACGCTATACTGTGCAGCGTATAATTCAAGATCCTTTCCGGAATACGAATGACCAGGTACACCATACAGGACAGACAATAATCAAACAGTTTCCTTGCATGACTAACAACCTCCTCCTCTTCCTTAATATCGGCATGCTCCATTATTACTGTAGAGCAAGTAATCTAGTACACAGGAAGGGAAGATTTCTCTTATATAAAGCAGCATGCACCGAAATTCACTTCGTTTCACTTATTTTACTGTTCACAAAATGTGTTTTGGAAATTCGATTCTATTATTTGATTTGATTCGATTTTTGTGTGTTCAAAATAGATAAAAGTAACTCCTGTTTCAGCTGCAAATTGTTTCGATATTGTGAATCCTACCCTTTTATTTTAAATATCGACATCAAGGCAACGATTTGAAACACTGCAGCATATTGCGTATGCGACGTCGTTTGCTATAATATAAGGTTGCTCTGTCAACGAATCTGTCCGGCAACGAATCAGAAAGTTTTTGGCTTTGATGTCAGTGGGATAGGATTTCATCATTCGTGATGTGCGTGCCATGGCGTTGCGTTACAGTTTAGAGAGGAGTGACAAAACGCAGAAATTTTTCTCATTGTTGTAGAATAAAATTTATTTATTTAATTGTAAAATTTTTTGAATAATAATTGTTTCATTTATCTGTAATGGTACTAAATCTTGCATTTTTAAATAATGAAGAGAAAAATGTTTTATTATCCAAATTTGTGTTAATATTGAATAATTTCATTTCGAATGAACTGATTAAAATGACTTTAAGTATTGATGATTGAAATAGGGTAAATAATAAAGTATATATTTACGAATTATTACATATATTTTTATTATATATTTTTTAATTAGAATTCTGATGTATATTTGCGATTGTTCCCAAAATATAAAAGCTCTATTTGTGTTTGAGTTTTTCGAGAAATTTGCATTGTACTTTTATTGAAAGTGGGTAAGAAATGATAGTATAGGATCCTTCAAATTGTTTAAAATAATTTTTTCCTCTATGTGATTTTTAAAACTAAATTCATTGAAGATTATCAAAATAGAAAAGAACTCATCTTCCCACAGGGGTTCGAACGAGCGATCATGATCTAGCCGTCCAACACTCTATTCCATCAATTGAGTTACTGAGGCGATTATATTGCCTTTTATATTTAAAGTGGATCCAACATTCAGCGCCGTCAGTCAGATCGGACCGTAATTTCAGATCTGTACGACTAATTTCTTGGCTTTTATTATATAGGATAACATCTTGTTCGGGGTAACTGTCGTGTATTGAAAATTGCAGCTACACTTAGTAGAGTCTTGGAATAAAAGATAGTTAGTATTTTTTAAACCTTAGTGAATCATTGCATCTAACGACGAATATTCTGATACAAATTACGTATAAACTGTCTACGCACTTAAAATAATAAATTCTTAATATTACTAAGTATTTCAGCTTAAGCAAAACGTCCAATATCTCAAGAATACTGCATATCAGCGTCGTATAAACTAGGCATACTTATGATTCAACATAAAGCGAAAGATATTTCAAGTTTGTAATCTAAACACACGTTTCATGAGATTAAAAAATGACTATGTAATTTAAAGTTTTTGAATCCAATACGTTATAATTTGTTGACTTATTAGTTTTCTTCCATTGGAATTTCTATAGAATGTATTTATAGTGATCTACAGTAGATTTGCAAATTTCAGAAAAGTAGGATAGATGCGTTTTAAATGAGTTATAGTTGGACATAGTAGATATAGAAAAACAAATCTAGTTCTACTCAAAAGTAAGAAATTTTGTTACTTTGCTCCATCGCATCAAAAACATTAATATGTATTACATACGAACATATCATAAAAAATAGTTGCATTTTAGCAGTTATCTGTGGAGGTCCATCTGCACAAAGGTTGTTGCTTCGCAGCTAGCACAGTTTCAATTCGAATACTCATATCAACGATGTCTGTCAAAACAAAATTATAATACACATCACATGTAAACATTGTTAAAAATCGGTTGGTTTTAAGCCAGTTACTGTTTGCGTAATATAGCACACTGTAGGAAGCAATTTTATCCTACCATCTTCAGCAACGAACTCTGTGAAAAATTAATTAAAATTACATATTCAAATTACCAACATTTATTTCTATTAATTTAATTGCATATACAAGTTAATTGGATATAAAAATTTAATTGCAAAAAAAAGTCAAGTTTTAGTGTCTTTATTGTAGGGAAGAGAGGGGCAGAGTAATTTTGAGTTGGACTCAGTTTCCTTTTCTCGGTCTGTCTGCTATATCCACTTATTCATCTGTGTAAAACATATACGATTTGCGCAAAAAGAATGAACGCTTTGAGTTGCAGAATTATTTTTTTATCGCTTATCCCATCAACATTGCTTTTAGCTCAAATTGAAATAACCCTCGTTTCATATTAAGTCATGCAAATGCGTAGTATTTTGGTACATCAAAATTATTTTTATGATTTTTTTTTAGTTTTGTAAAATAAATGTTTAAAAACATGGGACCCTTGATATGATCGTGTTAGAAGACAATAACCTTTTTATGTTAAACAATTATAATAGTCGTACCAAATATTATTTGAATCACTAACAAGATATATAGTGCACACAAACATAAAAAAAAAAGCTGTTAATTCGTACTCAGGGAAGCCCCAATCGTGTATATGAATCGAAATCTGATAGTGGTATTTTCGACCTCTGCACAGTTCTTTGCATATGTAAACATTGATTTGTTAGTAACGCTGAATGTAGTTCTGATAAATGTAGTTAAAAATTTACCCATTTAAGGGTTAACCATGGCCAGTACCTCCCACAGAATTCTTAGGGGCCTTATGCAGCGAATAGGCGAATACCCCCTACCCTACTACCCTTATCTCAAGTTATTGACTTTTTTCATAAACTGTTTATGAGGGTCTCTGTGCAATGCATCTTTTTCCCCTCCCGATTGTAGGCGACCCTATCCATGACTTGGATAAGTGCTTGAATTGTAAAGTACATTTCATGGTTTGTAAATGTTTCGAGGAGTGCATGTGTGTGTGTGTGTGTGTGTGGGGGGGGGTTGAGTCTCCAAATTTTATGGATCTAATATTTACATTTTACATCATAATTAGACCAATAAGGAAATAGTTGACGATTAAGTCACTTTTAAAGGGGCAGCAAAAACTGTTGAGGCCATGATCCCTACTCTAGAGAGGTTTTCGTTCAGAAATTTCGCTAGGCGAAAAATAAATACTGTGCTCAATAATTATGAAAAGGGGATAAATAATTTCATTAAAATACATATTTAAAAAAACATCAACAATTTCGTTGTAATGTTTATAAAAACAGCAGTACAGGTTGACACATTAAAATTACATACATTCTCTTCCGTTCAGAATAGCGTGAATAAAATGTAGAATGCCAAGCCGATCCACGCATACTGGCTGGTATTTTAATGAGAGTGGAATACAATGTTTTGTTATTTCCAAGAGCCAACAACCCTTTAAGCCTTTTGTTTTTAGAATGATAAAATCAGAATAAAAATGACAAGTCTAGTTCTGGATGAACTATACTAAACATAAATATATTTAAAATATATATTAATAAAATGTATTTCAATTATTATAAGTCAACTATATTGCTACTGATTCGTTAAATCTGATGTATGAAAGCGAGACACCCACACGCCTTTATTCTTTCTGGTTAAATTCTATTTACTATACTTTCTACATAATTCTTGGAAATCTATAAAATGCTATTTCTACATCTGGGACTGTTCGATTTGTAAGCTAAATATTGCACATATAAGTACAATTATGAATATTGCTGTCATAAACCATGTGACTGACTCGTGACGCCACGTATAACAAATATTATAGCTTGACACCAATGGTTGGCATGAAAATTGTTTGGCGTTTAAAGCTTTGTTCACAGCCAGTAAATATGGCGACTTCACAGCTTTTTCGCCAACCTGAATCTATGACGGGTGGAAAAGTTCGGTGCCGACTTACGTTTGCATGGGGACAATTTTGAGACAAAAGAAGTGTCTTTTCGTGGAAAGAATAATCTGTAAAGGTATGTAATATATGTTTTTTATAACCCAGACCATTCGACGTTACCAAATGTGATTAAATTATATGCTTGATGTAGTAAGCATGCTTCCAACTTTTTTAAAATTCATATTGTAGGTTTTTTTGAAAGGTGCAAATCTGATATTGTTCATATGTGATCCACTAAGGGAGCTTGGGATATTTCTTCTCTTTGGTTCTTCTTCCTGTTACACTAATAAAAAGCTTGTGTATTTCATACGCTCCATTCCTTCCTTAGCGTCAGTGTGAAGTTGGTCTCCGAACTATCCGTCATCACTTGCTTCCCCACACGTCAGCAATCACAGATTATTGACACATATATCGAGGCTGGAATCGGGAATTTTTTTCCTCATCAATCTGTTTCGAAGGCAAAACAGAGCTTTATCTGTCAGTCAAATTGTTATTTTATTCAATTTATCTGTTCAGTCTGCTTTGCGGCAGAAACTCTCCCTGCCTATGGAGTGACTGCTCTGTCTTAATAATAATGACAAAGAAGAGCCTTTCTTGCCTTCGAATACGATTGATAACTTTAATCAACAGTCTTTCGTCCATAAGTAGCGAAGCATCAATTGAGAAAGGTGTATTTTCCTATAATTTCACGTTCAATTGCAAAATGTTTTATCTGGGATTTTACATATTTCTATTGATAAATACAGCTCGTAAGATGCTATACAGGCACTCTATAATTGCAACAATAAGAAAGTGAAGATATTTTGACAGACAGTGAAGATATTTTGATTTCTTGTTTAGGGAAGTTTTCAATTTTGAACTTTCGCCTTTCATTAACTGGCGTTAGCATCTTAAAGCATACAGCTTTTCCTTCTTCAAATCTAAAAAATGTGCTTCTTAAATCTGGATATTTCATTTTGATGCAAACATTCTCTCACCATTGAGTTCAGTAATGCCCATTGTTTTTGTAAGACCAAATGCAAATCAAATTAAAACCTTTACCGTACTCTGATCTTAAAAATAACTTTTTCGCTTCAATTGGAATATGTTGCAAAATATGCTGAAATAATTTTATATTTTGAATCTGAAGTGACTTCTTACTAAGTACAGCAAATAGTAAATTGCCTTTTTTGAAATGAGATGTATTTTTGTGATAATTATTGCAAATACATATCGCTTGAAATGGTCGGGAGTTTCTTTCAGTAACTCAATCAATAAACCCTCGTAATCGTCATCCACATAACCACTACTTTTACCATCATAATGAGTTTTTTCGGGCTAGCTGCATGCTAGGGTTAATAAAATATTTCTGTAATGAGCTTCAGGCAAAATATTCCACAAACATTTAATAGTTGGAATCTAAAGATCTAGGTATGGCCATTGTATAAATCATGTATGCACATTATGATCCGTGTCTTTCAGGGCTTTCTGGAAAAACGCAACCCTTGTACTCTTTGTGCTCTAACAGAAAGCACAAAATATCAGCATACGATACCGGTGATAACAGTTTCAAATACCCGGGGGTATACGAATTTCACATTCTCCTCTCTTATAGATCAGTAAAACTACTTTCATAGCGGTATCTATAAGGGCGATTTGTCTTACACTTATATGTAATTTATCACAACTTTGAAATATTGTTGATCTTGATACTTCCATTATTTCGTAGTTGAATAAACGATATTGCGGCAGCAAAGACATCTGATACCTGTACCCGAATTATAAGAACGGAGCAGAAGCTAGCTTTTGCTCTATGATTATAATGTCGGTCTTGTAAGCACCAGGTCCTTGGTTCGGGCCTGGCAACATCCTTTTCGCCACAATACTAAAAGTGGTCTTCGCCCTGATTGAATACTCCCAGTATGTAATTAGAACCTGTGTACTCCCAGCTAATTTGTAAAACCATAGCTTAATTAGTTTAGATTCATCGCGTAAAAGAACTATATAGCATTTAGGGAAAATTTACTTCCATGGGGAATGAAAGAGTCTTAAGCAATGCAAACAGGCCAATTTATAGCGTTGGCTGACGGATGCTTTGTCGTCTTGGGCTAAATGTTCTGCAATCTTTTTTCGTCTAATCTCATGTCTACTGTCCAATCAGAAGGCTTCAAAAGACTGTCTGCAAAAGGGGAAAACATTAAACATTGCTTGATTTCTATTCCAACTGAATAACTGTAAATACTGACCTAATGCGAACCTAACCTTTTTGCTGCTGAGTGGTGATTACAGGATCACCACTCAGATTGCAATCTTGAACATTTTTTTACAATTCCGGGATTTTGGGATTAAGAAATCCTTAATCCAGGGATTAGAAATTTCATTTAACTTCATTTAAAGGAAGCCAAATTTTATACTTTCACGTTTCATTTCAATTTGTCTGTAAATATTACATGTATGTGAACGATAATAGCACGCTGAGATTTTCCTATGGAAATGCATGATTTTCGATGTACTTGGAGTGGAGTGAATCAGTAAGTTTCACTCCATAAAATCTATGGAGGCGTTCGCTATCTGAGAATTTGCATCGCGTACGTACCTCTTGGACGGCAGCTTGTTCCAGCAAGATTGGCATTAGATAGAAATTAGATAACGACTGACATAGATTCAGCACTAAATTTTGAAGGAGGTGCGATAACTCACTAAGGAAATCCATTGCCGGCTTTGGAGCTGTTCCTTTCGACTCAAAAATTTACATTCTCTTTGCAACATCTATTTTTTAGGATCAGCTAACAAAGAGCTTGGATGATATCTGATAAGGATGCAGCATTAAAAATCAGAGGGGTTGGGTTCACTAAGGATTTCCACTTCCGATTCTTTCCGGTTAAAATATTGTCCTTGAGACATTTATTTCTCAGAATTGTCTATAGATAGAGTTTAGATGATGACTGATATGGATTTAGCGTTAAATTCTAGAAGGAGTAGGGGGTTTACAAAGAATTTCCACTTCAGATTTTTCCCAATTTCGGTTTAAATATTTTCATTCCCCTTGAAACATCTATTTTTCAGAATCGGCTATATTTAGACCTTTGAAAATGGCTGATATGGATTCAGAATCAGGTTTTTCAGGTGGTGTGGGGATTTACTGAGGATTTCAACTTATGGTTCATTCCAACTTCTCGAAAAAATTCATTGAAAGATCTACTTTACAGAATCGTCTTATAGATAGAGATTAGATGTTGACTGATATGGATTCAGCAATAAATTCTAGTGAGAGTATAGAGATCTCACCAAGGATTTCTATTTCCACTTCAAGAAATGTCAGTTTCGATTAAAAAATATGCATTTTTATTGCAACATCTATTTCTCAGGGCTGTATATAGATAGAGCTTTGATGATGACTGATATGGATTCAGCATTGAATTTCTTAGGGGGTAGGGTCTTTTATTTCCACTTCTGGTTGTGGATATGTTTATTTCACTTTTCCAAAAATTCGTTTAAGTGTTCAAAATAAGCGTGCAAAAGAGAATAATTCTTAATTGTTCCTAATAATGCCTAACTGAATTCTTAATCGTTCTATCGAATTTGAAGTGTACATACCACTTGCCACCATATATGAAGGCTCGTTCATAAAGTTCTTGTTTTTAATTCTTTTTCAACTAAAATCTCACTTAGCAAGCTTAAAATATTCATTAGCGAAGTAATATTGTTCTTGAGACTGTTCACAGTAATGAATCATATAGGAGAAAAAAAGCACTGATAGGCGAAAAATAATTTCACTTTTCTGCTTTCCCTCTTATACATAGTATTGTTGTTGCATTGTGATGGGATCAAAAATCCCACCCTCGGATTTTGTTGGATCTACAAATTTTGAGCATCTCTGAATATGAATCAACTATTTTATAATTAGAAGATAATAATAAGAAGTAAGAAACTTATTTTTAGAGAGAAGATAATTGTAGAAAAAAGCTAATTAATTTTGTTTTATTTAAGTCAGGATCTTTGTGAGGATATTTCCTATCACGCATCACTTAAAATGTATTGGTTATCAAATATTTAATTTCCTATTGGTGGAAATAGTAGAAAGTAACAGAGAATATAATTAGAGAGAATATAAATAAATGAAAATTAGTCTCAGACAGAAGATAATAGCAACATAATTAATTTTAGAGAAAAGGTAATTATTGAAGAAAATAAGATATTAAAAATCTAAGATAGGTATAATTACATGAATAAAAGAAGTTGTCTATTTAGAAAAAAATAAGATGATTAGTTTTGAAGAGAAGATGATTAGTGAGAAAAGAAAAGTCATTAGTTTTAGTGAGAAAAGAAGATAAATAGAGTTACGAATTAGTTTTAGAGAAAAGAAAGTTGTAAGATAAAAGTAAGAGAATTAATGCTGTCTTATCTAACATTGGCTTCTCATAACGCATACTAAATTTTACGTCATTCCATGAATTATACGCAAAAAAAAAAAAAAAAAAAAAAATCTGTTGTGGGCAACACATGACTTTTCCTATATAATGTAATAAATTTACTCCTTTTACAGTAAAAAAATAATGTATAAGATCCACGGTACTGTGTTTTTAACGTTGAATTGTACATTTGACAATTTTCCGAATAATACTATTTCAAAGTACCCAATTAACTTATATTCCACACAACTCCAAATTAACAATTATCAATATTGATAGCATCCTCAATAAGCGATACAGTCCATATATTAAAATATTTTAATAATTACTTCATCAATTAGGCGTCATTTTCATTAATTTAGCGTCATTTTTGCAATTTTGACGAAATTTTCGTCAATCTGAGGCGAAATATCGCCAAGTTGGCGATTATTTACTAGATTTTTCGCCAAGTTTGCCAAATACATCACCAAGTGTTACAAGCAAACGGAGGAAAGAGCATATCTTATATACTAGAAGGTATGCCTGTCATATGACAGAAATCCGAATTTGCGAAACATTACTTCTCATTTGGCGTCATTTTATCAATTTGGCAACATTTTTGCCACATTATCAACATTTAAAAAGTCGCCAAGTTGGCGACGTCCCGCTAAATTTTTCACGGACGGACGGACGGACTGACGGAGAAATGGATTATTCGTATAGTCTAGTCTATTTTTATGTTCCTTCTAAGATATTGAACTTTTATCAATTAGTCGCCATTTCATTGATTCAGCGTCAGTTTCATCAATTTGACGAATTTTTATCAATTAGGTGACATTTTCGTCAATTTGGCAATATGTCAGGAAGTTGGAAGTTGGAGATATTCTGATAAATTCGGACAGGAAAATAGGTTATTCTTATAGTAGATACATATATTCTTTGTAAGATATTGAATTTTCTTCAATTAGTCTTCATTTTCATTGATTTAGCGCCATTTTGATCAATTTGGCAGCATTTTTGTTAATTTGATAATACTTAAAAAAGTTGACTTCCTGACATATGTCAGGCAATATGTCAGGAAGTTTCGTCAATTTGGCAATATGTCAGGAGTCAGGAAGTTGGAGATATTCTGATAAATTCGGACAGGAAAATAAGTTATTCTTATAGTAGATACATATATTCTTTGTAAGATATTGAATTTTCTTCAATTAGTCTTCATTTTCTTTGATTTAGCGCCATTTTGATCAATTTGGCGACATTTTTGTTAATTTGATAATATTTAAAAAAGTTGCCAAGTTGGCAACATTCCACCAAATTCGTTGCAAAAATCTCGCCAAGCTTTATGGGCAGAGAAATAAGTTCGTGCTAGATACACGAGAATGATGTCACCAAATTTATCGCATGATATTACATATGAAAAGTGAACATATTTCACAATAGTTAATAATTTTTTTTTTTATTTTATGTGATTTTTTGAGATATATCTATTTGAAAAATGTGCAATATCTCAGGAAAGGTTTATGCTAGCGTTCTAAAGTTTATGTCAATCATTTTCTAATAAAAAATTACATAAGAAATGACTATTTACGTAACTTTATGAAAGGTATTGATCTTTTGATGATTTTTTCAAAATTTCAAAATTTAGTGTGATTCTGAATATTCGATTGGGTTTAAAAACAATCGGCTTCCAATATTCACGGATTGTAATTTTTGTACCAAATTTCGTTCGATTTCGTTCCTCCATTCGTTCGTCAGATATCGTCTCCACAGACTCACTGAAGAAACGAACCAAGCAGAAAGCCCTCTAGTTTTGAACATTTATTTTAGAAAATCGATTAAATAATATAAAAACACAAAGACGTATAAAAATATTACAAAAATAGGTATTGGATAGGAGGTTTTTATTTAAATACGAATGGTATTATTTATGCAAGATGACAATATGCGCTCCACTCAAGATATGTTTTTTTTTTATCTTTATTGGAAAAAAATCCACGTTTTAATGGTGTAAACGTATGGTCCGCGTTTTAAAAGTGTATATGCATGGTCCGCGTTTTAAAAGTGTATATGCATGGTCCGTGTTTTAAAAGTGTATATGCATGGCCCGCGTTTTAAAGGTGTAAACGTATGGTAAGCGTTTTAAAAGTGTATATGCATGACTCACGTTTTAAAGGTGTATACGCATGGCTCGCGTTTTAATGGTGTATATGCATCGTCCGCGTTTTAAAAGTGTATACGCATTGCCCGAGTTTTAACGGTGTATATGCATCGTCCGCGTTTTAAAGGTGTATACGCATGGTCCGCGTTTTAACGGTGTACATGCATCGATCGCGTTTTAAAGGTGTATACTCATGGCACGCGTTTTAAAGGTATATATGCAGGATACGCGTTAAAAAGTGTATAAGCATTGTCGCGTTTTAAAAGTGTATAAGCATTGTCCGCGTTTGAAAGGTGTATATAAAACGTCCTCGCTTACCTTGCAAAAGTGTATACTTAAAATAAACCTATTTTTAAGATTTTCATGGCACATAAGTCATTAATATCCTACTAGTTTGCTTAAATCTGAAAATTATTTCATAATTTTTTTTCCGATGCCGTCTTTATATAAGCAGATAGATAGATAACAAAATGTGATGACTTTCAAAACAAGATTTAAAAATATGAGAGAATTGTAATTATCTGCATTTTTTTCTTTTCGTACATATAAAGTATGTCAAAAAATAGAAAATATTATGCACTGTACTCTGCGCAATACGAAAATCTGCAAAAGATGATCAAAAAAGGCAGTTTTAACCCAACGGTTTCCGATACTTTTATATATAGCTTTGATATATAGTTTTCGTAAAAAATTTTATGTATCGTTTCTTTTATTCAAAAATTTATTTGATTTATATCTCGTGATTTCTTGTGAATTAAAGTCAGAACAAATGTTTCGCTCTCAGGCTGCTTACATACTTTAAAATAAAGTACATCCATTTTCCCGCTTTTATGACGTCTTTTTGAAACTCGCATTAGCTGCAACAACTAAACTGTTGAGCCATCTCAGGAGAGATATTTTTCTGACTCACTGAAGAGAAAATGCAGTGCTAAGAGTCTAAGGATTAAAAAAAAATTAAAAAAATATATATTTGAAATATAAGTTTTAATTGAATTTAAGAAAGAACCAAGTGCGCTTCGCTGTTTATGAGTTTACCAGTGTTTTGAATTCCAAACCTGTACGCAACTTATTACTAAGCATATTTTTACACAGAAACAGAGTATACATACAATAAGAAAGACTGTCTTTAACAATTACACTCTGCACTTAAAAAACTGAATCACGCTGTATTTCTATAAATATTATGGAAAAATATGCTGTGAAGATGGTTGTATACTTAATTTCTAAATACTTTTAGCTTCTTGGACGGAAATATTTCTTGACATATGGGAAATAATAAGACAGTCTAGCTAGAATCTGTTTCTCATAACATTGGCTCCCAAACTATAAATGGGACCTCAAAAGAAAAAAAAATTACATTAGTTTCGGAAGTGCAATATTTTTTTTTTCTTTTGGCGAGTTAGAAATATATTTCAAAAATAGAATTACAATTTGAGGAGGAGATTTTGCCTTCTAATAAAATAAAGTATATCTCTTTGGAAGGCCTTTAGGGTGGGCCCTAGTGGTTGTAGGAGCCCCAAGAAGCTAATTCTGCAATTTGGTGGTTCTATAAGTCGCCCTCGGTTTTCACCAAAGACCAACATGTCTGTTTCGTAGATCTAGCTAGAGGGTAGTTAACGCCTTCTCTCTGAAAACCAGTTCCGCATATACACAATATGCTGCAATTCTGATAAACCGCGGATGTGTCTTTTTGCAAGGCATACATGCGAACTATACACAGTTATACATATACTATATACATATACTACTTAACTGGGACCTACGCCAAAATTCAACAAAATTTTTTTCAGAGTATTATCTGTCATTAAATACCACATTTTTGCAAAAATCCAAACAGAGGACGTCCCCACTTGTCGGTGCGTCCCCACTTGGAAGATGTGTAAACATATGAATGTCCCCATTTCCCACCATACGCCAACACACACACACACACACACACACACACACAGACATCACCTCAAAAACGTTTGATTCGTGTTTAGGAATTCTTGAAACGTGCTCTTCCGTCGAAAACTCGAATTAGAATTTTCGACTCCGTCACAATACTTTCCTTATACATTGTACTATGTATATAAGGAGAGTAGTAAATTGGTATTTTAAAAACCTAAAAATATCTATGTTTGATTTCTGATATGTAACCTAATCTTGCATATAAAAATAAATGAATAAATTCAGTTTATTATTCACGAATAGTAAAAAAATATTTAATTTTGAAGAGAAGAAAATATGAGAAAAAGGGGATAATTAGATTTTTCATATCTAAATTAGGATCTTCTTGAAGAGCAGGCGTGCGAAAAAGCTGAATGTATGATATTCTATAGCTCTGAAAGCAATTCTCATTATTTTAGTTCTCATTGTATGCCTCTTTCTAAAGGAATGAATGTTAATAAGTATTAATAAAGAATGTATTATTATGTATTCGCATATAAAATTAGAAACAAAACACCGCATATTCTATTTAGCTTAATAATGTATTAAAGACGTATAATCCTCAGGATAAAATTTAATATTGCCCATATAAGTAAACTAATTGGTACTGTTACTAAAAAATTTTGATTCGTATTTCGCGTTTTTACTCCTTTAGATCCACTATTATATCTTCGTCAAAATAGCTTAAAATGAGATTTCATTATTACTTTTCGTACATACATAGTATAATGTACAGGGAATGTATTGTGACAGAATCGAAAATTCGAATCCTGGTCTTCAACGCAAAAGCAAGTTTTAAGTATATCCGAATTCGAATTGAATGTTATTGAGGTGATGTCTGTCTAGGAGTGTGTACTTATGTGAGTGTGTGTGTCTGTTAAGCGACATTTAACAAATGAATGAAGGGTTTCGAATATAATTTGGTACGATTTATTATAAATAGTGGAACACTTGATGTTAAACGGAATCGAATGTTCAAAGCACTCAATAATTTTCGAATAAATTTTTGAAAAAAATCACTGAAAACAGAATTTGTAGTGATGATAAATAATCATTTGTGAAGTAATTTTTTTTTAGAAAACTAATGATAGAAACTCTAGAATGCTAGCATTAACCGTTCCCAAGATATCGCACGCTTTTCAAATAAACTCATCAAAAATTAATTACTTATAATTAAAAATGTAATAAGTATCGTGAAATGTGTTCTCTTTCTATATGCAATATTATGAAGCAAATCTATCAACTTCATTTTCGTGGATCATTCTAGTTCATTTACGAGAGAAGATAGATTTTGTAATCCTTTTGTATTTTGACGCTAAAAGGTTCTCAAATTTCACGAGATATTAATACATTTTTCATGTGAGTATGAATAAGTCGTTCGTTTTTAACAAATAAGTTTCTGAAAGCGCTCAGTTTCAATTGTCATGGTTTTAATTTGTAAGGATTAACAATTTCTGTTTTCGACTTCTTATTTTTCAAGCAATGTATTCCCGGGGAAAGAAGAGTCTAATTTTAAATAGCAGTCGCGCAGATTGCGGTTGGCAGGTGGAGCTGGCAACCAGGTTCTTAAAATGTAAAGTGCGAAGCACGAGATGGAACGTGGCGTATGCTGCAGCCGACGGTAGAAAGGTTGGAAAAAGGGTTGACCATGTACATTCTGATTTATTATTTGTAAATTACGTGAATTGATGTTTATTTTATGATTTTCTACAGTTTTAAGAATAAACTTGTTGTTTTTATCAAAAGATGCCTGCGTGTTCATTCTGCTACCTTTATAAATTCAACGCCCAAAACATTGTGCTGAGGATCTTATACACCATTTTTTTGCTGTGCATTATGTAGTGAAAGTCATGTGCGACCACCATAAGATTTTTTCATCCTTTAAACATTTAAAAAATTTGAAAGCAAATTTCTAATATCAATACCCTGTCGCATTTCTACAAGCTAGTAAAGTATGATTATAAAGAATTCACGTTCTTGACACTTTGATAAACACATATTCTAAAACGCATCAGCTTTTCCTATTCCTTATTAGATGACAATATAGAATTCAACATTTGATTCTCCTTTTTGTATTACAATCTAAAGAAATAACAGAATAGAAAAATAATAACCAAGTAAAAGGTGTTAAAATAACATCTGTAGTCTTGTTCTGCATGTTTTGCTTTCATTTTCTTTTCTTAAAATAACAGGCCTAGAAATTGAGCTTTGATCTTGATATTTTGAAAGACACGAATAAAAAAAAATCAAAGAAAGTATTTGAATCTCGTGAATTGCTATTTGTTTTCATAGTATTAAATATTAATATCTATCAAATTATTTCAATTATGTTTCATTGTGATTATTGTGTTTAATAATCCCACTGAAACATAATAAGAATATGCCGAAGTTTTCTTTGTCAGATCTGTTGCCTTTTGAATTGAATTTGATTGCATTTATAAGACAGTCGCGTAATAATGAGATATATTTAGAAAGGGAATAATTTGTTTTTCATAAGATGTTAGTTTTTATATTATAATTAGTGTAAACTTGTAATATGGTCAAGTGCGTATCCAGATCACTCGAGCTGTTAAGACCAAACAACGCTGTTTATGTCGGATTTCTTTTGAGGGTGGCAGACTTCCAAATATCTCCCACTATATTGGATAGAAAATTGGGAGTGGACATTTGTGGGGAATGTCATTCAAAGGAGTAAGTTGTCACTTAAAGGAATTCCAATTATGTGACTGCGCTCCCACTTCACAGTTGATTTGCAAGCAGATGGAGCGTTGGAAAATACACATTTTGGCCGCCAGGTTCAAAATGAGTAGTAATAAGAAAAAAACAAAAACAATATAGAAACAAAATTAAAAGCATTAAAAAATTGCTATATTTTAATAAAACATATTAATTCTGGATTCTTTTATTTATGAATATTACAAAAATAAAAACTTCACCAATATTATAAGTATATGAATATTAGTATTCTACTTTTTGAAAAATATCTTATTGTCAAATAGACTGGGTTCCCAGGAAAGTCCTTAAGCTTTCCAATAATTTTGTAAAGAAAAGTCCATGAATCTACACTTTAGGTTTTCCCTAGTAAAGTGACCATGCCCGAATAAAAATGATTGCAGCATTTCCTTGCAAAGAATTGAAACGTTAGGAACCCGAGCGTGGTAACAAATCGAGATAGCAGAGAAAAGCCAATTACATAGTTGTTGATCATTATCTAATCAGTAGGAATCAATTCCAGGAACGTGCGCAACGCGTATATAGAAGGCAATAAATATTTGTCAAAATCGTATCATTAGAGCTTGTGCAATGTGACATCTGCAAAGCATGTTGAAGTACGCAGAAACTTGACAATAATCCTATTGTGTCAAATAAATGTCTTATGTAACAGTTTTATTGTAGATTTCTACTCCTTCGTTAGTGCTTTACAATTTTTTAATTGGTGTTTTCGTCTATTTCACATTGTTGCCGAGTTTAAACTCTAAACTAACTTTTATCGGCCTAACTTTTTAAATTCTCCACTAGAGGCCTTTCAATCATTTTTATTAGATCGGGAACAATCACTTTAGACACACAACGTGTTGGTCAGAAAATACGTTGACTTCCTTTTTCTTATTATTGCGATGTTTAAGTTATTGCGATGTTTAAGGACTTTCCTGTATCAGTTTTAATAAGTCTGAAAAGTTTATGTGTTTATCTCAATGCATAAACTCTTCCGATCTATTAAAATTTATATATTTGACCATAAGAAATTTAAAAATTTGTAGAATATTAATATCCACGTACATAAAAATATATTAATTAGCATTGTCTTCAACATTTTATAATTTTTATATTTTATTGCGCGCAGAATAATTTATGTTGGCATAGCTCGAGTTAAATAATTATTACAAACGAAGATTTCATTAGTGTTTTATTTTAAAACTATATAATTTTTGCTATTTCCATTTTCAGTCTTGTATTTAGGTAAAAATTAAAAATCCGTTTTAACTTGATTCTTTTTAACCGTGCAAGCAGCGAAATTTTTATTTCACTGAAGCAAAGATAGCAGTTCAATTAAAGCATCATTATACCATACTTCCCTTTAGAGAGTTTCAGGAGTTTTTATTAATGTATGAGCAAGATATCGTACTAGAAAAAATACAGAACTGTGTTATGAGGTAAACCAGCTTAAAACTCCAAGATAAGCATCAAAACAACGACTTTAGAGTTAATTATTTTTAAAGTACCTCACGATAAAAAGAAAGAAAGAGCGAGAGAGATGTACAGTAAATTGGCATCAATAATTTAAGAATTTATTACACAGCAAAATATTATTAAAATTAGAAGATTTGTTATTTTAAAATTTTAAAAGTATACTGTTTCTTGAACTGGCTGTTTCATTTTTTTTTTTGCAGATTCTTATTTTGAATTGAGTTCTAAACAGAATATGTGTATATTGTGATAGAGCCTACATATACAGTAAGGCTCCTAAATATACAATATGCACTTATCGCTCGCTCGGAGAGCATATTCGCTTGGTGGAGTGACCGCAAATGTTACATTTAAGGCTCCTAAATATCTATGGCTGTTCATGGCGAAAAGAGAGTTACTTTCACGTCCTTGTCTCGGGATCTCGAGAAAATCAAAACAATGAAGACTACTTTCTTGAATAATTGGTATAATTTTTGTGAAAGCAGAATACATTTTTCATCTTATATTTTTAGCATCTAGTGTACAGCTAAATTGCGTATAAAAATAACCTTTTTAACATGCACGCGTCATTGAAATGGCACAGACAGACGATAATTGAATGGGCAGGTTGGATTAAAATGGCGATTGCGTCAGCCTGTATATTTACGAGCATTAGTATACAGGGTAATTAAGGTAGCTCTTGAGCACCTCAATAATATTGTAAGGATAATGTTTCTAAGTGTGCACGTTAGGTTTATATATAGTAAAGTGACTATACTCGATTGTGTAACAGAGATTGCAGCACCCTTATAGGATGATTGAAGATTTTTTTGTTTGTGACGTCATTAGCCCTCTTGGAAGAAGGGGGCAAGTTACCCCCCCCCCCCGGGAATACATTGTCAAGTACGGTATCATTCGAAAGATTTTTCAAGCCTTAAGTGAAGGGTAACATGCTATAATTGTAATTATTTGGACCCACGATAGTGATTGTCAAAATTTTTCTTGAAAAATTTGGAAAAAAAAGCTGCTACAAATAGATTCTGGTATGAGACAGTCGAGTTGAGCAACACTCTAGTTATTTTAAATGCAATACCTCGATTTGTAAATTTTAATAAATCCAATTTTTCAAATTCATCAATATTTCACGTGTAATTACTTTCAAATTGCCATTTTGTTCATTCTATTTGCATGCATTTGAAACACCTCATTTTCAAGTAATTCACGGCTGAAAGGAATTAAACGAGAGTACTTACGCAGTCGACTGCATAACTGAATGAAACAAAGATGATGATTCTGAATTTGAAACTTTCCTGTCACCACACATTTTGCTGACGCAGCTATGCAGGGATCAATAGTTAAAATCCCAGGGCATTTATTTGGTCGAGTAGAAGCGCCACAATAAGATACCGGTGGAGCATAAGATGCTGAAGTTTTTATCAGAAGTATTACAAAGAGTTACAGAACGTGTAAGGATGAAAGGAAGAAAGCGATGGGAAAACGAGCAACGAATGGAATCGATTCTTCGACAAGCTGGAAACTTGTATTTTTATGTTATTTATCAGTTACATTCATTTCAAGTTTCTGGAGTTCGATTTACAGAAAGAAAAAAAGAGAATAAGTTAAAAGAAAAAAAAATGAAGTACTAGTAGTACACCTATTTTCTGTAGTGTCTCTTGTCTTTGTAGTATAGTCTTTGGAGTCTTCATTTTTGAAATTTTTAATAATTCTAACAAAAAAGAAAGAGGCGATTTCTCCCGTGCTGAGATAATAAACAGACAGATAGAAGCATAATTTAGAATTTTATTTATAAACATAATAGCAGATATATCCGGTGTTGTTTGTGGATTAAAATATATGAAAATTCCTGTAGCATTCTAAATGACATTGTTATTCAAAACATTTTATTAAAATATTTAATTTAATTCTCCTAAACAGAAATATAAGAATCTCTGTTCTGACGATGCAAAATTATCTTCACAGGCAGATCTGAAAGATAAAATAGCCTGACATATTTATATAATTTCATATATATTTCAACTTAATCGTTGGTCTTTGTTTGAAAATTAGCTGATTTTCATCTAATCATTAAAGAAGCATCAAATCATGTAATACATAAGAAATTGAATGATGGCTTCAATTTAACTTGAAAAGAAAGAGTATGAAACAAGAAAGAGCCTTAATGTGGTGGCCAGCGGTATGTGCATTTCATTTTCCAAATGAAAGGTTCATAGTGAAATGACAATGAAAGGTTCATAAAGTTTCCAAATGAAAGGTTCATATGCCAAATGAAAGGTACCAGCGGAATAAGAGAAAACTGTGTATTATATTTGATTCCGTATATGGAGCAAGCACTTTAAATTCGGAATTTTTAATGTAAACATATATGGATCCGCGTTTTCATTATCCAAATTATTGTATTATCAAGATAGACAAACAAGATGTCCTATAATATCTTTCTTACTGACTTCCAGTGCTGGATAAAGAGTTATGGACTCCCTTGTTTATGATATAAAATATTTTTTTACCAATTTAATTTTACAGATTTATAAGTTACTTATTGGAAAATAAAATTATCTAGAAAATAATATCGCTGATGAAAAATTGTACTAATTACTAAAAGAAAATTATTTGCGGAATTTATTTTATAATAAAAAATAAAATAATGGTATAAAAAAACTGAGACGGCATTCAAACTAATGAAGCAGAAATTAATTTTGGAATTATATATTTTTCTTACTTTGAAAATTATAAAAAAATTAAAAAAGTAATATCATTGATGAAAAAATCAAAACTGGATTGGTTAGTTGAAATGACTAGCTTTAATATATGCAATGCCCTCATGTCCAAAAAGTTAAGCATAGTTGCTGCTTATGTAAAAATTTCAGTAAATCTATATCGGAATGGAAGGAAACGCTCTATGTGGGTGTAATAGGGTTATAAAAGAAGAAAACAAATCAAAACATAGATAATAACGACTTTCATTATCCAAAGAAAAGGGTTGAAAAGGAGGGTCACAATACAAGTGTCAACCTAAGTGAAACAGAATGATTAAAACATTGTGATGCTGCAGTTTAATACGGTGTGTGAGAACCTCGGGTAGCCACGCATGCTGCACAACGATTTCCCATACATTCGATGAGGGTTTGGATGAGTTGTGTGCTTAAAGAGTTCCAAGCCTCAAGGAGAGCAGTTTTCAATCCCGGAACTGAGCTTGGTGGATAGCGGAGGGCTGCAAGATGTCTTCCGAGCACATACCACACATGCTTTATTTTATTCAGATCAGGAGAGTTAGCAGACCACTGCATGTGCTGGATATCTTCAGTTTGAAGGAAGTCGTCGACCAAGGCTGCACAGTGAGGAGTCGCGTTATCATCCATGAATATGAAATCAGGACTAACAGCACCTCAAAACAATCGTTCTCTCCAGATCGTGGTACGACGAGAATCAATTTGCAGGCTAAAACTCGACTTGTCACTCAACATGACATTGCCCCACTGTTGTCCACTCCACTGCCGATGGTCAAAACTCCACTATAAACGCGCGCGTTTCTGTGCAGACGTCAGGGGGATGCAAATTGCTGGTCGTCTGGCAGAGAGACCAATGTGTCTGAGTCTCCTGTAAACAATTTGTCTCGAAACAGTGACTCCTGTGGCGATTGTCAGGTGTGAATTCAGTTGTCTGGCAGAACGGTTCCTCTGACGTAGCGCAGTTATCATCAAATATCGGTCTTGCCGAGAGGTTGTTACCTTTGGCCGACCTGATACTGGTCGTCGGGTAACATCTCCAGTGGTTTGGAACCTCTGCCACAGTCTGGAGATCATACACTAAGGCACATTCAAACTTCAAGACGCTTCGGTTTGGGATCAACCGGATTACAGCATTCCAATAATTCGTCCCTTCAAAAACATATCCCGTTGGCATCCTTGTGACATCTTTCGTCCTTTTTGATTGTTAACAACACTCCGTACCACAGTAATTGCGAACTTCTGCCTCAATTAGCCATGCCGCTGAAGGCCGTTTTATACTCGTTCGACGTTTGCCGGTGCTTTGCGCATGTCGACATCGATTAAACTGTTTTTCATATGCACAATGATTTACCTTTGTTCCAGGATTCTCCACAACTGATAGTGAACCATTGTATCCATATTAACTCCGAATTTTTTGCATTTTACGAATTATGCTTAACTTTTGGACATGAGTGTATATTGCTTAGCAGATGCTAGTAATATTTTCAAATTGTCAAGTTAGATTTGCATGAAATAAAGTTAATTTTGTACTACGAAATAGTTTTACATTTTGTCATCTAGAAAAGGGTAAAATGTTTAGGTACTTTTTCAACTTGAAAGTATTAAAAAAGTATTGTGCTGCTGATCATGTACACCTTGTAACGTACTGTTGTCCAGATCTGTTGAAAAACTGAAAAACTGCTAGTGTTTACGAAACTGCCACGAGATGCAGATATATATTTTTCATCCACACATCCCAGTGTCGGCCAATTTTATGGCGAAGGGAAATATTTTCCACAGCTGTGGAAATATATATATTTCCACAGCTGTGGAAATTGTGCTGCTTCAGTTTGTTGTATATGACACTGGAGAAAGGAAACTTTGGACTGCGCTTCGTTTTTCATTCTGATGGAGTTTCTGAAGAGCGATGAACTTGGACCTGCTAACAGAGGGACGAGAAAAACCCTTTTGAAAAAGAGGAAAGAGAAAAACCCTTTTGAAAGAGAGGGATGAGAAAACTCTTTTAAAAGAGAGAGGGGAGAAAAACCCTTTTGAAAGAGAGGGAGGAGAAAAACCCTTTTGAAAGAGAGGGAGGAGTAAAACCCTTTTGAAGGAGAGGGAGGAGAAAAACCCTTTTGAAAGGGAGGGAGGAAAAACCCTTTTGAAAGAGAGGGAGGAGAAAAACTCTTTTGGAAGAGAGGGAGAAAACTCTTTTGAAAGAGAGGGTGGAGAAAAACCTTTTTGAAAGAGAGGGAGGAGAAAAGCCCTTTTGAAAGAGAGGGAGGAGAAAATCTTCTTGAAAGAGAGGGAGGATAAGAACCCTTTTGAAAGAGAGGAAGTTCGATTTTAGAATTCAAAGACACTAGTCGCACATCCGTCTGCAGCTCACGAACCAATTTTCGGCAAAGATCCGATAATTAAAAATGTATATGCATTTTAATTTTCAAATTTGTAAATAATGCAAATATTTCTTTTATAAAGTTTGACTTCAAAATTTTATCTGCTGTTTCTTAAGTGCTCCCTCGGTCCTCCAACGTTACTATGTTACAACATCATTACCTCGCATTCAAAGAAGTAAAGACATTGCTTTATGTAGCAAAATTCGTGTGTTGCTCACATTAGATTTTTCGCTAAATTATTACTTTTCTTACACACATAATGTATAGGGAAAGCATTTTGACGGGGTCGAAAATTCGAATTCAAGTTTCCAACGAAGAACACGCTTTAAGCATCTCTGAATTCGAATAGAAAGCTTTTGAGGTGATGTCTGTACGTATATGTATGTATGTATGTTGGTGTGTGTGTCCTGGAAATTGTGGATGCTATATCTCGCCAATAAATGAAGCGTTTGAAACCGTAATTTGGAATGATTATTACAATCAGTGAATATTGAAACTCTATTGATTTTAAACGCAATCATGTGTTTAGAAAAAAACCCAATTTTCGAATACATTTTTAAAAAGATCCTTAAAAATAATTAACGTTAAAATTAATTAATTCGAAAAAATCATTAACCTTCAATAATGGTAAATAAATAATAATTTCATACGTAATTTTTCATCAAAAAACGAATGACATAAATATTAGGACACTAATATAAACCATTCTTAAGATATTGTACAATTTTCGGGCCAAGGTAAAGTGAAAAAGTTATTTCCGTATAAGGAAAAGTAATCTGACTTAAAATAAGCAACAAAAGTTAATAAGTCCTTTTATTCAAAATTCTCGACGGACAAAAACCATATCAAGTTCCCCCTGGATTATTTTTGGTCGCAATTGATAATCCATACTTGTAGACATGTATTATAAGGGTGAATGGGAAGTTCTTAAGCACTCCATTAGTGTGCCCGTTATGTGTATATTAGTGTGCACAAGGTTCATTAGTGTGCACGTTAGATCTATTTATAGTAAAGCGACCATACCCGATCGAATAACAGTGATTGCAGAACCTTAGCGGTGAATTTAAAACGTTAGAATAACGAACTTGGCAGTGATGCAAGATAGACGAGATAAGTCAAATACAAAGTTGTAGAGTATTATCTAATTAGCAGGAATCGACAATAAAACTGTTACAAGAGGTATTTATTGTACATAAAATGGTTATTGGTGAATTGCTGTAAAATTCAGGAATGCTATGTAAACAACACTCACATGCCTAGGGATCTAATATATGACCTGTTCAAAACGTTCTCCATGAGTAACAATGAATATTTGGATTCGAGAAAAAATATACTTTGACAAGCACTGAAGGTGCCATTGTGTTACAATCCCTGATGATAGGACTCTTCGATTGCTTTATTGCCTTTTATATAGGCGTTTCGTGCGTTCCTATTCTATTAATTAAACATATATATTAAATATTTGAACTTTGTAATTGCCATTTTATTTTGTCTCGCTTTGTTGTCGAAATAATTGTTCTATTTTTACTCTAGGAGTGCTGCTATCACTTTTATTAGATCAATTTATAGATAGAACTTGTATTCCCATGGATAAAGTGATTGTGAAGTTAATAGTTTAAGACTTTCCTAGGAGCCCTGTATAATCCGACTGTTTCGAAATGCACACGGGAGGGTCTAAATTTACAAAATCTCGCAGTAGAAAATGTTAGTAGAAACAATGTTTTAATCGATTTTATCAGAAAGAGACAATACTCTAATACTTTGTCATCCTTCAAGATTTCATTCTGGAATTCCAGACACCCCTTCGGACATCCTCTTGGTTTTATTAGACGACATACCGACTTGGTTGGGACATGATGAAGAATGCGGTTTCGGTTGGACAGATAAGAACTTTGTTTCATTGTATAGTTCAGTTTTACGGATCTGATTTCTTTTATTCCCTTTTAATAAATGCTTGCTGAGAAATAAAGTACTTTGAAATACTGTATCCTGCGAATATAGTACTATACCTTAAAATTGCGCTACATAAAATGCTACAATATTTCTGTAAGATATTTTAAGAATTACACTGTGAAATTTCAATGCCAACGGCCGTACTGTGCTGGAAACATCGGTTCTCGTTAGATCACCGAAGTCAGGCAGCATCGGGCGCGGTTAGTACTTGGGTGAGTCACCACCTGGGAACACCGCGTGCTGTTGGCACATTTCGGGTGCGGTAGCCCGGTGGTTTGCGCGCTGGATTTGCACGCTGCCACAACTGCCGCCGTGTTCATGCGGAGTGCGATCACGTTAAACATGTGGGTCCGTAAGTCCTTCCGAGAGGTTGGTGGTAGGGGAAGGAGGGTACGGTCCCTGTGGATGCCTCCCCCACTGGATTCCTGTGTAAATTGGGTGGCACTTCCCGGCTGTCCAAACAGTTACCTTACACCTTTCTGGTAGGTCGGACGGTCTGAGTCTCAACAACTGTGGAATTTCAGATATTGGTTCAGTGCTCATGTTGTCTTTGAGCCCAGAAGCCCAATTTTGCTCATGATGATAATTTTTCTTTTTAAATTATAACTTATGTTTATATTCAGTTTTGATCTGATATAGTATATACATACATGTTTTTTCATTTACATCTTATTTGCATAGGTATGTTTCATAATCTTCCTTTACGCACTTGCATTTTAGACTAACTATCATACTTTTGTAAAGTTTTTTCATTATGATCCATCTAATTACACTTAGGTTGGCAGGCACGTTGCGCGAAAAAATCACCTAATTATGGCTTGTCGAATGGCAACGAGTTTAACCTTAATAACATTGTTCAAAACATGAAGGTAAAGGGAACCCTATCTCCATGGTTTAAAAAGCGCATCAAAACTTTTTACTTACTAAATAAAATTACATTGTTTGATGCATTGAGTCATAAAATTATATTGTTTGATGGAGTTGACAGAAAATGATGATATGCTGTTTTATACGAAGTTTTCTAAACACTCTTGACGAAAGACAACGAGTTTAAGCAAACATTTTAAGACCTGATAGATTTCGTTCGATTAAGCTGATAGACTTCTACGAGCCGAAGAAAGTGTTGGAAATAGTCTCAGTTAAAGGAAAAATGCAATACTTACAGCCAATGAAATTGTTATTTTCAGAGTCCTATCGTTAAAAATTTTGCAGATGCTCTGCGCGGGAACAGCCAGTATGTTTATAATTATTAATAGGCTTGCAATTGTTTTTATGTTTTGTTCCTTTGTATAGCAGTAGTGGTGTTTGATCACTTCTGGAATAATTTCTTATACTTTATACCCGTTAACTTCAGATGAGTGTTATATGACCGTATGAGAGTTAACGGGTATAAAGTATAAGAATTTATAACCCCTAACCTTTAATGTTCTGAATGTACATCTCATGATTGTGTTTTTAGATGTATTCGTTGAATACATCGTCATACATCTTAAATCATATATCTATCTCCTCCCTCTCCTCATATTAATTAGTGTGCGTCTGCAGACAGGACAGCTGAATTTTATTCTGAACCATTCACTAATACAACTTTGGTGAAATGTATGCCCGCAGAATATCGTCCAATCTGCCTGGCCTTCCAAACAAATAGCACAGATACTATCGTTCCAGAATGTTGGCTGATGTAAGTTTGAAGCAGACGTTCTACAATTAACACCATTATATCGACACCCCCTACAAGTAGGACCATGTCGACTCATGATGATTAAATGGTAACTAAGAGTGAATTCTTATATACAGATCGATAATGTATTTTGATAACTCGTTTTCTAGAGAAATGTATTTCCATTTTATAAATAGTTGTGTTTTTTGATAATACAGAAATAATCTCGTGTTTCAGTCCAGCTCTATTCAACAACCTTGATACAATTTTAGATATATTCTTATCCCAGAAGAAATACGATTAGGAATTTCCTGTTAGTATGCATAAACTTCCTGCGAGTTATCTGAAAAAAAAATGATTATTTTAGAACGAAAGAACTCGTCGACCAAGCCCCACTGTTAGGAGGCACACCAGCCATGATTATGAATTCGTGTTTCTATTTTGACGTCTAAGTTACCACCACATCATTTCAAATTGGAAAGTTTTTAACCTTTTAATTATTTGAATAATATACACTACACACCATATAAAATAAAAACACCATTTATTTTTTGTTAACACATTATTTATAACATACAAAATATAGTCATTCCATTTGACTAGAAGAGTTCATCACATTCTGACTTCTTTCATCTGAGTAGAAACAGTCACATATTCTATCTTATTAAAATGTTTATAAGATATATAGTTAAAAAGATATACTTTAAAAAGATATATAGTTAAAAACATATACTTTAAAAAGATAAAAAAAAATTATTTATAAAAATTATCACTAAAATTAAAAATCATGATTTGTGTATTTCTCTCATGTAGTGTGAGATCAAGTATTTTAATTCCGTGTAGTTTAATTGAAAATTATTCTTCCTGTTTTATACTTTTTATCATATAATGTCCGTAAGACAAACATGTAATTTTATCATCTAATATATATTTCTTATCATAGAAACTACTTAACGAAATTTTATTTAGGTTAACAGTACACAACTCATGATTTTTACTAATAATTTGAGATTGTTTATTTCGTAATAAATCATCATTTCGTAATGTTTTGATAAAATTATCATGTTGAAGAGTTTTCAAAACACTAGCTTTTATTCCTTTTGCTGTTTTTTTACATTCCGTTCCAAAAATATATGAATACATTTTTGGTTTCAAACCACAAAACTCTTTAATAGGTAAACCTCTTGTTTCATCTTTTAAAAACCCTAACCGCATATAGTTCCCAGTATTATACAAGAAATGATCTTGTTCATAATTCGAAAAATCGAAGATATTAGGGAGTTCTGTTGCCATATCTTCATAAATATCATGAGTTTTTATTTCTAAACACAGACTATCAGTGTCTGTATATAATAATGTGACTTTATCATTGTAATATTTTTTAAAAACTTCATAGTAAATTCGATGCATGTGAAGTTTGCTTAATTCCAATACAGTAAATCCAATATAAATCGGTTTATTTAAACATAAAGTACTACGTTTTTTTTTAAATAAAACACAATGTTCGTTAACCGGTTGAAAATAATCTAAACACGAACTTTGTAAGTGTTTTTTGCATTCTTTTTCGGTAATACCGATTGAAACGTTTCTTAGTTTTCTAACATTTAATAACGTACGACCAAAAAATGCGTTATTCATTAATTTGAAAAAATTTTTAAAAAAGTTTCCTTTCGCCTTCTTGCGTTCGTTATTATTCAATTCGATATAGGGTTTCAACCATGGTGTTTGGCGAAAGGAAACTATTCTATGAATTTGTTTTAAAATCATTCCCTGTTTTAAATAAAATTGTAAGTTTAAATAATGAACTACATAACTTTTTTTATCGTTTAAATTTGGAATAAGCTTTTTTGTTTTATTAAACTTTAAATTAAACTGATGTAATAAATGTTTTTGATATGGTGATAAATCATCATAAGTAACTTCAACGTGTTCCGCTGCCAAAGGAAAAGATTCATGTTCATCGTGTAAGGATTCTGGATAGGATAAGTCTACTTCTAATATATATCCGATATCTGAATCGGGTGTAACTTTAAATATATTAAATTGTTCTATTTCCTTAGAACTCAACCATTTAAAATCCCCTATTGGTAAATAACTCGACATAACATATCCGTAAAGGTTAGTCACATCTAAAGATATTATGTATTTTTCTTCTAAATCAGGGTTATATGTTTTTGGAATATAAATATTATTTGCTTCGCTGAATCTTTTACCAACCATACACACCCCTCCTCGTATTCCATGTTCAAGTAACAGATACATATCTACATCTTTAATGAGTTCAAGGGTGCAATCTGTCATTTTAAGTCCTGCACTCCAAGTTAAATCGGCTGCTGATATGAATTCCAATGCTTCTAAATTATAGATTTTCATAGTGATATCTCTAAAACTTTCAAACACTTCTGCTAATAGTATACAATCACAAAATAAATATAATTTAAGATAATCTTCAAAAGTTTTACATTTAAATTTTTTCCAAATTTTTTTCGCAAACATATATTCTTCTTCAGTTATGTGCTCGTTTGTGAGATCATTGAAAAAACAGTTTTTAGAGGGGAGTTCAACACCATTTAATTTTATTTCACTATTTAAATATGAATAAGGAAAAACACCTTTTCTTCTTAATAACTGATATTTCTTTTTTGAGGGGAAGAATTCATTAAAAATAGGGAAATTATAATCTGATATATTTAAAGTATCAACCAGCTTTGATAGAGGTGAACTTAAAAAATTATAACTATCTAAAAATTTTAATCGGTCAATTGTGAAGGTAGTAAATTTTTCATTGTTTATTGGTATAACACGAATATTTTTGGCAAATCTGTTTGAAATTTTTTTAAAAATCAAATGAGAATCATATCCAGTTAAATTATGAATAACAACAGGTATAAAAGGCGATATTTGTAAATTTAAATTGCATGGGGAGGAGTGACATAATCCGTTAAATCGTCCCGTTATATGGTTATGGTCTCTAGAAATTATATCTCCTGTTTTAAACTGTTTACCGCAAATATAACATTTCGAACTTTTTGAAAAATCAGAATCGATCATTGGAACATTTCTTTGCAGATAGTTAGATAAAGTATTCTCTATTTTTTGCAAAGTTGTAAGAAAATTTTCCACACAATCACCACCTCTATAATATTTATGATAAACAATTTTTTTATCATCAGTTATAATAAACAATGCATAGCAGATAGGTTCATGGACTTGAGTTTTAACTGTATAACTTTGTTTTTGTGAAGGGAATACTGTTTCGAGAGGTATGATCAAACTTTCAAAATCTGCATAAATCACAAAATTTGTTTTCAATAATTTTTGAAATGATTTAAATCTCATAAAGTTTTCACCGTCTTTTGGCATTCTTATGCGTTCGGGTTTGTTCTCTAAACAAAATAATTGATGGGTGTTTAAAGTATCTTTTCTTTGAAATGATGAAAGGCAATTTTTACAATGAAAATGTAATCCATTTTTCACACATAACAATCTGTTGAAATTAGAAATAAAAAAATAATGATTTTTATATAACATCAAATCTATTTCTTTCTTATTTTTAATTTTACTAATATATATCGGGAATAGATTATTTTCATACCCATAGACGTTAATTTTAAGATTATTCTTTCTTTCAAATTCGGGTATTTGAGTTATTTTAACAGGGTAATTAAGAAAATTGAAATCTAAATATTTTAAATATTTTTTAAATGAAGTAGGGTTGGATTTATTATTTATCATAGGAAATATTCCAGCTAAAACAGAATATAAAAAACACTTTAGATCAGAATTTTTAACATGGATGACACATTTTTTAGCTTTCAATATTTTTGGTAGTATTACAAACCCACACCCTCCGTTTGGTTCACTATATAACCCTAAATGCAGCTCAATATATTTAATATCATTAATGATCCACCCACTACCTAATCGTAAAAAGTTTTCAATTGAAGATATTATTTTTTTGATAGCGTTATCTGTTTTTTCATCTATTTGATATTGTGATAATAATCTTTCGCAAAATGATGAAAAATAAAATTCTTGTTTTATATATTCATTTTTTTCTATATTTTCATATTTAATGAATTCAACACATTCACATATAATAAAACGTATTCTTAAAGATACGCTATTATTTAATAAGTTAAAAATTTCATTTTTATTATCTATTAACGCAGTTAATGGATCAGAATAATTTTCCAAATCGGTACGAAATGTTTGAACATAATTCTGAAATGAGTATTCCTTCAAATAAAACATATAAATCAAAAGATGAGAAATAACAGTAATAATAAGGTTATTTATCACAAGATTTTATAAATGAAATAATAAATTGCATTCCTTTTATAAGATTGTCTAATGCAGTTATAGGAATATTAAACCGATTTTTCACTACATTTTCATATTCGCGGGTTAGACATATGTAATTCGATTTCCTAAATTCTTTTATTTGAATACTGAGACCGTTACCTAAGTAAACGGAATAATCAGGAATCAATTTTTTACCTTCGCTATCGTGACTCAACACCACATCATATTTGGATGCAGGTTGAGGTTCTGGATCATGAGATGGATGACTTGAAATTGAAGGTGTAATTTCGAATTCTTTTACGGAGTGTTTCCTTTTCTTTATTTTCATTTCCTTTATTGGTGGTTGTTGTGTTCCAGTTACATCTAAAAAATAGTAGATAATTTGAAAAATAATGAAATAATTTTTTTAATTCTACATGAATTGTCTTTTAAATCTCGGAAAAAAAAATAAAAATACGTTATTATACCGTTTGATAAAACAGAATCTGTCTCATTATAACAGTCAGATGGTTCAGGTAAATTCTTTCTCGGGTTCTTTTCTTTCTTGAAGATACCATCGTTTCTTTTTCTCTTCAATGTTTTTTCATGTTCTTCGCCAATAATATGATCAAAATCTAAAAAAGAAGCTGGAAACTATCAGAAAATTATTTTTACGTTCACATGTAAACATTATGATTACTAGTTTTAGGATACTTACTTGTAAATGAATTCATTTTTTTTTCGTGTTCTTTATCATTCAATATTAACAAATAACTACCTGTAAGTGAAAATCAGATGTAAGTTTGTTTACAATGAAAACCAACATATTTCTCACAATAGAAACACAAGAAAAAAAAACAAGGCATAATGAAAAAAAAAACCATTTAGCGGTTTTTTTCTAAAGTTAAAGAAGAGATTGTATTTCAAATCTTAACAATCTGATTTCCACTTACCGATTTTCTTTAGTTTTTTAATATTGTCCTATTCCTATTCCTGCAAATATAAATATAAATAATCTTTCATTATAAATTTTTCCATTCACAATAAAAGATAATTTAAAATTTTAATCTTCATATATCTATATTATAGGATTTGATACATCTTTGTTAAACATACAATTTGATAAAAAGAACAATTAGACTGCTATGTAAAGGACTCACTTTCCCAACCGGGAATCGAACCAGGGATCTCCGACTAGCCAGACAACGCTCTAACCACTTGAGGTAGTGGTGTGAGAACTTCATCTCCTATTCTGCTTTATAGTCACAACTATCATCTTACCTTTATCTGATCGAGATCTTCCTCTCTCTCTCTCTCTCAAACTTTTGAAGTGATTGTAAAAATAAAAAAATTCACAGCATAATCCAATAACAGATAATTTAAAGTTTTAACCTTCATACATCCAACCGGAATTGAACCATAGATCTTTGACTAACCAGACGAGAGTCTAACCACTTGAGGTACCGGTGCGAGAACTTCATCTCCTATTCTGCCTTATGACCCTACAACTTTCATCTTACCTTTATCTGATCAAGATCTTCTTCTCTCTCTCTATTAAACTTTTGAACTGATTGTAAAAATAAAAAATTAACTTACCGATATTTTACTCTATAGCAACCGAGTAAATGATGAAAATCCCTCCGAAAATTAGGGATATTCCTGATGAGATGAACACCACTTTTTCTAATACAACCATGTTGTATGTTAGAACTGATCTCTAGCACTGAGGTTATATACTTTCTCTCATACTAATAATAAACTTCTGAAGAACTTGCAGTGAAAACATCCTTTTTCAATAATATTCTCCTTTCTTGGAAGTGTTTCTTTAAGAAGGCTCTATATTTCCACAAAATATATATATATATATATATATATATAATTACTAATAATATCGTTTTTACCATTTCTTAACATCGTTGTCTGTTCTGGTTTATTTTTAAACAAAATAATTAATAGTTGATTAAAGTTGTTTCTTTAAAATGAATATATATATATATATATATATATATATATATATATATATATATATATATATATATATATATATATATATATATATATATATATATATATATATATATATATATATATATATATATATATATATATATATATATATATATATATATATATATATATATATATATTTTGTGTGTTATTAGTATGTGAAATTATATAGATTTTAAAAAATGAAACATACATATGTTAAAATATATTTATTATTTTAATAAACACAATATTACAGCGAAAAACATATCACATCGCATAGGATGTGTGAAATTACATCAATATTGTTTCTAAACATGTTTCCAAACTATTGATAGAAGACAAAATATTATGGTATATTGGTGTATGCATGTAATTCAGCAACAAGTTCATCATTATTCAATATAAAAAAATATCCAATTTTTTTCTTATTATTTCTGAAATCAGTTACATCAATTCCATCGATATGTCGATTCTTTTCACCAGCAACACACTCCAACAGATCATTATAAAAGTTTTGTGACCATGAACATATTAAATACTGGTTAGTTAAACAATCTTCACATAGAAATACATATCCAAATTTCTTATCATGCTGTCTTTTATGAATACAATTTATTATATCACAGTTATTTAAGATTTTGAAATAAAATCGTTGTTCGCTAGATTTCCATTCTATTGCTGATTGCATACAGTTATATAAATTTTTGAAAAGTGATGGGTGCACATATATAAAATTTCCTAGTTCTGAATCAGAGAGCAAGAATCCATACCGCTCCATTGTAGATCTAGTGAAGTAATTGATGTGATTATCTAGATATCATGTTTAAAAGTGGTACACAGGTCTGTTCCTTTGCATGGAAGGTGTGACAACATGTTGATAGGAAAAAATTATTTTTCACAAACATCTTGATAAACTTTTCGTTTTTGTCTCTGTGTCTAATATGCAGATGATACATTTGTAATTGACGTGAACTTTGAAAAAGGAAGTATAAACAAAACAACCCGCAAGTTGTTGTCCGAACATCTTGAAAACATATATGGTTGTATTTAATAACGTTAGAATTTTTTTTCATAAAAGAAACCATGTGTTTATTTCGTGGTGGTATTCCATAACTATCAAAGTAGTATGCTATATTATTATGAAAATATATAGCAATCCAATGACTACCTGATAATGTTCTTGGATCTAAGTTTACAATAAATGATTTAAAATGAGTTTTTCCATGTGGTAAACTATCAGATGCATAAACCCCTGCAAATCCATTCTTTAACCTGTAATCACTACATGCCAATCTACACAGTGAAATTGTGTTCATTTTTGTATTGAGTTACGTGCGAAAAATGTTTTTTTTTTATATATAATAACAGCTGTTTAATAATCGGTGAACACGCTTCTTGATTTATCTAGTTCGATAGTATTGCGATATTCTGCAAAAACAATCAACGTAACAGTTTCAGGAAGGGGTGTTGCAAATTTCATATCTAGAGCAATATTTCCGGTTTTATTGACACTGGTATGTGTGTCATTTGCAGCGAGATCAGGAGTCAAATCCACACAATATAGCGTATAACCGTCTTTATATTCCAAATAATTAATATTTATGTTTTGAGAATTATGATATCGATTTAAATCCGTAAACAAACTTAGATAACACCTTGCATAGGTATTATTATTAAAATTAGGTTGAAATGGTTTTGCTGGTATCATCAAACCACCATTTAAGACTGTCAAATAATTTAAGTTATAATGCAAGAAATTGAAGGGGTTTTTTTTTATGTTTCCGTTATAACCATCATTGGATACAAATCCTAGAATTAACCGTGTGGGTAACTGGCCAATGAAAGCATTAGCTATTGTGGATGATTGTAAACCACTTGATAATGCAAAAGCTTTTACTTCAATTCGTCGGATAGCTAATTTCACTACCCCTTTTTCCAACGCTTTTTCATGAGCTAGCATGATAGATGAAGCAACACAGACTTTTCTTACATACAGACTCGCTGACTGAATTACAACTTTAAATGAATCATTTTCAGACATTAAAGAAAATATGTCTTTGTTTCGTTGCAATTTTATGCGGACATTAACACCGTTTATTAATAATTTCGGTTGTGTTGCTAAATCGAAATGCAACGTTCCTATAAGATCCATAACATTGCTTTTTTCGCATGCTAATTGTCTGTTCTTATATCCTTCGTTTGCTCCGCTTTTCTTCACATCATCATGTTTCGAAGAGGTATCCTTATGAAACAAACCAGCTCTATACATAGTCTCTTGTGATGATTTTGATGAAAACAGCAAACTTTCTAACAAAGCACGATAACCATAATTTGCTTGTGAAGCTATTTGTTTATCATTTAAAAACACAGCACATTCTGAAAACATAGTATTTAAAAAATAATTAATAGGAGCAACATCATCTGCATCAACCAGATTCGATCCGTTTTTCTTTATAACTTTTACTTGGAGATGTAAAATTGTGTGAGATAAATCCAAATAGTGTTCTCCATTTCCGCTAATATAAAACTCTAGAGGTGTTGTATCTGTTAGGGAAGCCACTGGATGGATTTCTAAAAACGTAGACGAATCAATCCCTAGTTGAATTGCAACATTATTGAACAAATCTAGTTCGCTTTTGAGACATATAACGTTGTTGGTATCCATCATGAAAAAATATCGCGTTGTGTTTTACAACGTTTTGTTGTTGAGTGTGATGATTTTCCGCTGTATTTTCTTTTTATACCCCTTTTTTTTCCTCGACCATGTTGTTGCAATTTATTAAAAATATCCTTTTTAATTTTTGTAGAAGTTTCACCAAATCTATTGCGGGTTGCATCTCTAAACGAGCTTCCAGATGCCACATCTGCTAAGACATTTTTTCCAGTATCTAATAATCGTCCTCCTAAATATCGTGAGGCTTTAATAGCCAACGGTGTGAGGTATCGACCCAAATCACCGAAAAATCCATAACCTCGTTGGTGTGGGATACCCTGAAAATAAGGTCCTCCACCTCCCACTTGATTACAATAATACGCTTCACAATCTTTGATGTTTAAGTGCATGGTTACATACAGAATGATGAACCAAAATTTATGACGATGAATTTATAGCTTTTTGCGTCTGAAGGAAAGCATCACAAAAGTTTTCCCTCCCATAAATACAATGTTGTTGCCCGAACTTGTTTTAAGTTCTATTTCAATAGTTTCAACAAAATTTTTGCGCACGGGAAAATAAACAGGTACATCATAGTGATTCACAATCTGATCTCCTTTCTCGTTTACACAAGGAATAGCACGAAGGACTGGTGAAAATGAATCACCTACATGGTGTGGAGCTATTAGATCAGTATACACAAATATTTCGGTTATTCCAGCATCTAATTCTATAGGATAATCACTGACATAATCCCCGGTTTTAAAACTGATATTTCTAGTAAAACCCAATAGATCTGCTAATCCTTTGTCAAACATCATTTCACATTTTGGCGGTATGTGCAAATGTACTTTTAAATTTGGTAATTGTCTGAGTTTCACATATTTAAATTCTTGAAACAAATGATCAGCATTCTTGTACATCCCTTCGTTTAAAGTTAAATATTCTGAATGTGTGGTATGTGTTTTTGTTTTATAATATTCTTTAATTTCTAATTTGATTAACTCTCCTGCTATTGTATCAATTAGAGGGTTTACAACATATTTTGCTGTTCCTTTTACTACGGTATCCTCTCTTAAATTTATTTTTTGTAAAAACGATCTAGCAAACTCTTTTGTCATACATAATTCAGCATAATCAGATACCACAATTTCCAGTTCATTTCTTATAGGTTCATAAATAAATTTTAAATAATTTTGTAGTTCTAATATTGCTATATTGTCATTTATTATATTAAAAACCCTCTCATCAAATTTATCGTTATTATTATTATTATTTTTTTTTATACGAGTTAATGGGATAATGTGTGTCGATATATGTTTGGGATTTCTGTTAATAATTGCAAATGATTGACCATTAAGAGATTGTGTCGACCGTCTAAACTTAAACACACTTGATTTTGTTATAACAATATCTTCCTCCGGTAAATGCAACATATACAATAATTTCGATCCGTTAATTTTTCCTATCAATATTTCAAACCCCTTAGATATTTCAACGATAATATTTGTATTGATTTCATCCGTTGCGAATCGTATACTTGGTTGAATATTCACGATTTTTTCAATTTCGCGATTGATGTTCACCCAAAAATCATTGATATTTACTCCTATCTCATGAGGTAATTCTATGTCATATTGCATTATGTTAGACGGTAAATTTTCTTCTTTTATCATTTCAATTTTATAACTATTGTTATGGCCTGCTATATTAAACCAGTTTCTTGGTATGAAAATTTCTGATAATCCTACCTCCCATCGACCTGATAACACTAACGCCGATGATAATTTTGTTCTATATGATGCCTGCGTGTTTTGAGGAAAGTAACCCATGCTAGAATTGCTGGGTAATGTCACATAGAAGTCTGTTAGGATTTCATCCATGATGCTTTGACCCAAGAGTTGAAGCGATTGTCAAATCCTTTCCACTTTATGTAAAACTCTCTATTTTCACCTGTTCCTTTCGTTTTCAAAATTTTTTCCACTCTCCAAAAATCATGTGTGGTTTTCACAACTGTTTGAATTTCCTCTTCATAGAACCTTCCTTTTAAAATCATATCTTTCAAATCTTTTAAGACATAGGTAGGAGGAGTTGTGGGATACTGTTTATGCACAATGAAGATCTCATCAGTCCAATTAGGTAAATACCCTCTTTGAAATACTTTTCTCGTTTTCGATATTCTCACTTGCTCACCAATATTAAATTTATATTTTGACTCTATTCTATAACCATATAGCTTTTGAAAAATTAACGGTTCTAATTCTGGTCTAACTTCAACGGGTGCTAATCCGATACTATTGTGTTTGGTGGTGTTGTAGCTTTTTAAGACATCCTTTAAAACATCTAGATATTTATAGGAATTCCGATATGTGAATATTCTATATAACTTCGATTTTAACGTTCGGTTGAAGCGTTCGACCACACTAGCTTTATACTCGCTGTGAGAAGAATAATGATGGATATTATTTTTCTGAAACAACTGCTGTACCTGTTTATTATAGAACTCTTTACCCCTGTCTGTTTGAATAAGATGAGGATGGGTTTTCATCTGTTTAAATAGTTTTTTAAAACCATCAACCAAACACTCAGCATTTTTTCTTTTAATTGGAATTACATACCCATACTTAGAGAACACATCTATTGCAACAAGTAGATATTTGATTCCTTTGTTGTATTTGGAAAACTTCATCATTTCCACCAAGTCGCATTGGATGAGTTCTCCAATACCATATGATAAAACCTTTCGACGTTTAAATTTATATCTCACTGGTTTATGCAGAGTATACACATCTTGCGTTATTAACCAATTTCTTATTTTTTTGGGTGGTATTCCAGTTGCTTTAGACAATTTTAATATTCCTCCAAATGATGCAGGATTTTCAATGTTGTAATAATATTTTTCTAATATTCTAGCCACTTTTTTCGTGGTGATTGGCTTCTCGATCTCCATGGAGTTTCTCTGGAAGCAGTCGGAAAAACGGCTTGACTCCTCAATCCTCGTTTCTTGGATAATTGTCGTTCTCTAGCGATCCGTTGATCCTTTTTCCTAGTTACTATTCTCTCATTTGCAGGTGATATATACCGATCTTCGCTTAAAAATACGTTGTCATCGTCTCGATCACTTGACGCCTTCTTTTTTATTTGTTCTAATACAGTCTTATTTTCAATCCATGAATTTGGGATATTGATTTCTCGCAATGCTTTTAAAAACACGTTAAAATGTGTTGGTTCTATTTGTGATTTTGTATTTCGAAAGATATATCCAAAAAAATCTACCATTCTCGATCCTTTTATAGGAACATTGTCACGTGTTATTTCACCAAGATTGTTCCAAGTATATTGTCTAGTTTTCAGTTTCTCCATAATCAGGGGGACAAATTTGACATATTTCTTTGGTGCAGATATCAAGATATCTTTCAAAACCATATCTTCTTTTTCCTCTTTGGGTTTTATTTCATGGTCCTGTATTTCAATCGGATGGTTAACCTGAGAAAACTGATCATTTGCGATGCGGACGGATATAGGGTCTGGAGGGATATGCATCATTTTTTGATATCTCATAACAAGCTGACCCAAGAGTTTTACTTTCATATCATTAGGCAGCTTTTCACGTTCTAACAAAGCAGTTATTTCATCTTCTACCCGTAATTCAGGTCTCTGAGAATGATGGGAAGACATTAATTCTTCTGGAATGAGAGCCATTTTCCTAGCCATGATATCAACAAAAATTAACCCCCCACAATTTTTTCAATATTTTTATCACTTAATCAAAATATATCACAGTAATTTTAATATAATTTATATACAATTATAATGTTATCGTTGGTATTTCTTATCATCTGTGTTTTTATTCTTTAACAATTTTGTTCCCTATAACACGACCGACAACCCCTGCTAATGCTGACAATATGATTGGAGCTATCGCCGGTAAAAATCCACCAACCTGGTTCGTTAACAGAATTTTTTTTTTACTCTGAACACCAAGTGACCGCTTTGCAAGTTTTCGCATAATATGTTTATACTTTTCCAATCTTGTTATATTTATAGGAAGATTTCCAGCTAAAATATTTAAACAAATTTCACACACTGCTGACACTTGTGAATGATTCGCCGTTTTCAATAATGCACGTTTCTGTAAAGGTGTAGATTTTGCCAACACATGCAGAAAATGATAGTTCTTTTTCAAATTTTTCATTGTGGTTGATATATCCAATAGATCCCCTCAGAACTGGGAAAAAGATTTTCACGTAAACGATATTCCTCTGTTGTCTGAGGATGCAAATCGATAACTAAATATTTGTACAACTCTCTTGTGGCTTTTATATAAGCATCCAGAAAATATTTGGTCTTTTGCGGATATAGTTGTCGACCCAAACAATTAATCTGACCGGTGTCTCTAGCATTTTTAAATAATATTATGTAATGAGCATTTAAGCTAATATCTCTCATAACTTTTATTCGCGGAAATAAATTTTGTAATATTAAAATAATGCTCATATTACAATGATGTGATGCGGCTGTGAACATGATAGCAATTCTTTCATTCAAATCATGCATCAGATCATCAATGATTATCAAATCTCCATTTTCAAATGTTTCTGGTACACCTCGAATGAATTCAATGTTTGGTTCATCCAAAAACCATGGAGCTGTATATAAATAACACCATTTGATTCTCTGAATTTCAGACTCGTAAATTTTGTTTTTAATCATTTTTAGAACGAGAGAGGTTTTTCCCGATTGAGAAGGTCCTACGATCAAACACGAACTCGGATGTTTTAGTTTAAACATTGTTCAAATATTAATAATAATAATAAAATGAGAGGAGCACCCTCACATCTCGAGATCTAGTATCTTTTTAAAATATATATTCGCTAGTAATAGTATTTAATCAGTTTTAAAAAGAGATCGGATATCGCCAGTCTGCCTCCCGCTTTTCAAAAATAGATTAGAAAAACATTTCTCCACATTGAGGATGTGACGTATCTTTATCGCAAGTATAAGAGGATGAAGATATCGGTTGTTTGATAATAACATCGTCAGAAGATCTTCAGTCTGAGTAAGTATAAAATTTATTAATACTTATAGTAGGTTTAAGTACTTCATCTCCTATTAGGTTAGGGGTTATAAATTCATTAGTGGTGTTTGATCACTTCTGGTATAAATTCTTATACTTTATACCCGTTAACTCTCATACGGTCATATAACACTCATCTGAAGTTAACGGGTATAAAGTATAAGAAATTATTCCAGAAGTGATCAAACACCACTACTTATAGCATTCTTGTTCTACAATGCACCTTATTTATTACCCATATTAGAAATATAGTTAGGTTTTTAGTTACTTCAATAATTGCTCAATGAAATACAATATAATATATATATATCTCCCCAGAAGGATTTTATTTTGATACATAGCGGAGAGGCCTGTTTTAGTCTTTTAGTGAAATATGGAGAACTTAACGTAAGCTGGAAGCATACTTAAGTTTATATTTTCATATATAACATAATACACTAACACACTCTAGTGTAGTACATTTTGAAAGGAGTTTCACTGAAATAATGAAGGGTTTTAAATAGAAACAAATCACATGCTGAGCAGCTAAAAAGTAAAATTTTCTCTAAAGACATGGCATAAAGCAAAAAGGTAGTTATTTATTTATTTCACATTGTAATTTTTACGAACATTTTATTTTTTGGCTATTACAGCAGCAGTTTAAGTGATTTACTTTAAGCACGTGAAAGACGTAAAATAAACGTATTTGTGATAACTGATTTGTGTTATATTTTAAATTTAATTATTTTGAAAATTATTTCTGAAATATATTAGAACTGTAATCAATTTTTGTAATAACTTAACGCTTTGTGCGTGAATTAAATGAATTGGGATAATAAGATTAGAGTTCTTTTAAATCAAAATTATATTTACTTGAGAAAGCATGTTTTTCATTGCTTGATCGATTTGCGAATTATCTCATCACGCGAATATACAGAGAACAGCCATTTTTATTCGTGGATATATAGATTATGTAAATGAATTAAGAAAAAATAATAATATGCAATACAAAAGATAAAAAATTTATATGATTCTTAACCTGGAAGTACATCGAATTAGTTTTTACTTTGTTATTTCACTTTTATTAGACATTTTTGTAGAAATTGAATTAGAGCCTGCTTAAATTGCTGACAGTAATTGAAAACTGTCTTAAAATAAAAAGTACTGTGAACAAATTCTTTGTAATTCCCGCTTTCAGATAGTTTTTCTGACCATCACTTGGCGAAATACAATTAAAGTCTTGATAAAAGAATTCAAAATTTGGATTATAATTAAGGGATGGTAAATTAAGTAAACTTCTAATTAAAACTTTTAAATTTATTTTTTGATTAGTGAGAAACGCTATATCTGTAATTTAATAAAGCCATTTAAATTTGAGGAAATGATTTTATTTCATTCTAGTTATGAATATTTCAATCTTTGAAGATGACAAATAAAATTAGTCAATTCAGTTATGCTGCAAACTATGAAAAGTAAATTTTACTGCGTATTTTAATTTAATTATAATTTATTTATATGATGGAAGTAATTCTAGCAGTGAACAGTTGGATTAGATTTAAATTTTGAACAAGAAATTCATGAAAGAGCCTCTATACCGTGGTAAATGGTGTGTGCACTTTTTACTTGACGGATCTGCTAAGAATTTTTCTTCTCTTTTGCATATTAATTTGGTACAGTCATAAGAGTTTTCGGAAAACCGGAGGTGAACACGAAATGAAAATCCTTAGTGAATCCCTACTCCATCTGAAATTCGATGCCGAATCTATAGTAATCATCATCTAAGCTCTATCTGTAGCTAATCATGAAAATAGATGCTTCAAAAATTTTTTTGAACCGAAAGTTATAAACAAATAATCCGTAAGTGGGAATTTTTAGTACTCCCGCCCCTCCCCGTTCTCCAGAATGCAATGCTGAATTTATGTCTGCCATCATAAAGCTCAATATATAGCCAATCTTGCGAAGTAGTTGTTTAAAGAAAATGCTTTGTACTAGAAGTACAAAAAGAACTGGAAATGGAAATACTTAGTGACCCGCTCACTTCATTTTCCTCTGAAATTTGATGCTGTATCTATATCAGTCATTATTTATGCTATAAATCTAGGGGACCCTGAGAAATAGATGTTTCAAATAAATGCATACATTTTTTAATCGGAAGTTACATCTCCAGTATCGGAAGAGAAAATACTTCGTGAGTTATTTTGCCGGCTCCAGAATTCGTTTCTGAATCTATGTCAGTCATTACCTAAGTTATATCTATAGCTAGTGCTGATAAATAGATGGTTAAAGGAAATTTTCTGAAACGGAAATAAAAAACCCGAAAGTGAAACTTTTTTGTAAACCACTCTACCTTTGTCTGAAATTGATGTTGCGCTCATATCAAATATCATTTTGGCTCTAGTTGTAGCCAATTTTGAGAAATATACGTTTCAAGTAAAATGAAAATTTTTGAACTGGGAATGCAAAAGAACCGGAAGTGGGAATCCTTAATGAAACATCTAACTCTTCGGTATTTAATTTTGGATCCGTATCTATCATTACCTGAACTTTATTTATAGCAGATCCTGAGAGCTAGATATTTTGAAAAATTTTCATATTAGTGTTTTCTAGAATTTTTTTTTCTAGAAAGCATTAGTGTGGCAAAATTCTTGCCACTATCAAATTCAACAATGCGTTCAATAATAAATAAATGATATTTTTTTTTTTATAATTACACTTCTAACTATTCTAAAATCTCACTATCTCATGTGTAAGCTCTATTCGAGTAAACTACGTTTTTTAGGGGTATAATGTGCAAAATGTTGGAATCTAATAATATCTTGAATAAACTCAACTTTTTCAAAAAATAACAGAAACAATTCTGTTTGTTTTACTTTCTTTTTCCCAATTTGTTTTCGTATCGATTCAATGGACGGTAAATGGCTCAGATGGTGGATTTTAATTTAAGAACACTTAGGGACAATAAAGCTAATGGAATTACGGGCCCTGGATTAAAAGAATAGTTTTATCTCTATTTCAATGGAAAAGAAATAGTAATTGGAATGACGTTACCAGCTAAGCAAAGGCTACTGAAAAATACTGTATTTTACATTAGTTTGGAATGTTGCTGATATGCTTATCTGATATTGGCTTTAATATTGGGTTGCATGAAGTCATACCAACTGAGAAAGATACTTGAAACCTCTAACTCGGAAACTTGAGACCAGTGATTGAGAATCGATTGAGTTATACGGGATATCCTGATTTTTTACGAAGTCCGAACGGAATAAAAAATCAACAGTGGATCGTAAAAGTAAAGTGAAATATGAAAAATAACTAGTAAACAGGGGATAGTTCAGCTATATGATAATTGCACTCACAGGAACGCCTAATTTTATAAAAATACAAATATTAATTTTGTTCACAGCGGTGTCCCAATAAGAAAAATGTTTAATTAGTAAAATTTTTCTTGGACTTGATTAGGACTAATACATTTACGCGGTTCCTTTTGATAAAAATTCAATGAGATTGATTAATTCTTGATTTATTCCATTTGCCCTGAACTGCCAGTGTAAATATTTAACTTCCTCTGAAAGTAAATATGGTGGACATCTACAAATCTATTTGGAATAGAAAAGTCGTCATTTCGAATTTGCAACCATTTAATTTTGAACAATTTTTTGTTGGTATCTTGAAATCCAACGAAAAATACCTAGAAACAATAATTAGAATATCTCAGCGAATTTTTCATCAAAAGGTATTTGCAAATTTCGTTTGCCTAAATTAAGGGCAAGGAAGATTTTACTAGCTGGCATCTTGTTGATTGAGGGTCATATAAAAATTAATTTTTGCATTTTTTACTTAATTAGCAGTTAGTGGGGGGGATGCAACTATCATAAACACATTTTCCTTTGTTGATTATTTTTAATATTTCACTTTACTTCTACGGCCAATCATTTTATTCCTTTCAGACACTTATTTTAAAACGGTAGCGGAAACTCAGCTTCTTCTACCTCCAATTTAAGTCGAGACTGGTTTAAAATAATATATTTTTCAATAAACACAAAAGCCTGAAATTTAAGGCAAAATGCCTTAAAACGCCTTTTTGTTTCATATTTAATGAAAATACATTTTCTATGTTTTAATTCCCCTTTTCTTTGCGTGTATTGTCCTCAATTTGTTTTATATTAACATTCTCTTTTTCTTAAAAATGTATACAGTTGAACTATGTGAAGCAAACTTTCGCAAGGAAAATGATTTCTTTTTCGATTGAGTTGCTCTTTTGCATTATATTCATGAGGTTTTGATCCAGCTCAATACGAATTGCTAAACAAATACTGTCTAACTAAAGATTCTATTCGTTAGATTTAACTTTTATTCAAACACAGTTTTCAAAGTTGTCCGATAATAATACTTCTCTCAATAAAAGGAACAAAATGTTAGTGAATGCCGTGAAGTTATCAAATATTGTAGTTAGTGAAATGGAATCTGTTCCCGGACAAAATGGTCACTTCGGGATTGAGTTAGATCTTTTAGAAAATGATGACTTAGGAAAACATTACTAAGTACTCGAAGGTGATACTGATAATTCAGCTTTTATTGAAATGGATCCTTATAATTGTCATAATTAAATATGCTCGATTGTCTTCGTAAAAGTAGTAAGACCATTTCTGATTCTAAAACACATTTTTAGTAGCAAAAGGCAAAGTTTATCTTCTGACAATTAAAAAAAATGACTAGTAATTGTGTGTAACCTCGAAAATGTGTAAGTGATTTGATGAACAATTTTGTAAAATTAGCTAAATACCTCTAAATAATTTGAAAATTTTCAACACTATTCACTTAATAAATGTTTATTTTTGTTGCCTATTTTAGTATTTTTTTACTGCCTGATCTTCCGAGCTTTAGTTACCAGCGTGACCTAATCGTGTTGTGTTAGATACATAAGATTTTGGAATTCTATATGGGATGTTTAATTAAATACTTTGATATGGATGCTTTAAGTGGAATTTCAAAGTTTATGATTTATTCTGTTACCTACTGTTCTTGAGAGATTAGCAAAATGGTGGTATATTCATATTCTGAATAAACTCAATTACTCCAAAGAATAACGGAAGCAATTTTGTTTGTATTGTCTGTTCTTTCTCAGTTTACTTTTCGTATCGATTCATTGGATCGCAAACAAATCAGATGGTAGATTTTAATTTAAAACACTTAAGGACAATAAAGATAATGGAATTACACGCCATGGATTAAAATAGTTTTTTCTTATTTTTTATGACAAGAAAATAGTAAAGGAAATTAATATGCGAGTAAGCAGAAAGTACTTGCATTAGTAATCAATAAGTAAACCAATAATTAAAAAAACACTTTGTGCAAAGGATATGGAAAATTTGAGAAACGTATTTAAGCACAAATAAAACCAAGAAAGATCAATCATGCATAAAGGATTGATTATGAAACACTTTCCAAATTCAATGCAATTTTATTTAAACATCTCTAAAATGCGATATATTCCTCAGTAATATTTTTAAAATTATCACAATACTATATTAATTTTATTTGAAAACTTAAAACTTCATAAAAAAATGAATTTTATTCAAATGACGGCATTGAAATATAAATTGCCTGGCTTAAACATCTCTAAAATGCGATACATTCCTTGGTAATATTTTTAAACTTATCACAATACTACAATAATTTATTATATTTGAAAACTTCATCGAAAACAAATGAAATTTGTTAAAATGACGTCATCGAAATATAACACGCCTGCCTCTCTCTCTATAAAAGCAGCATTTCATTCATAAACATTTTTCCATTCATTTCATTCATCACAATACTATAATAATTTATTTTATTTAAAAACTTAAGACCATGGAGGTACAAGTAATTAAACTCTATGCATATAACGAAAAAATCGTCCTTCTCTCTGTAAAATCAATGAATATTTCATTCATATCAGCTATATTGCAGACTCCATGAGCTAAATAAATTTTGCGTTAAAGAAAGACAACAATTCTTATACAACTCATTCTACATATTTTGCTGTTTACATATTCCATAAGTGAAAATTAGGCTTTGTTGTAGAAATAATCAAAGTTGGATGATCATTTAAATTCAAATATATTGCAATCGCGTTGTTTTGGTATGCAGATGCACAGAATTTAAGCAAAAATAAAGCGGTTTTAGGACAGATACAACATTAAATATTAATTAAAAATAACTTTAAAAATCACGCTTTTGACACAAGATGGATGCCACATTTTATTTTGTAGTGGGTCACGTGATCTTTTCATATAATGGTCACGTGATTGCTTCATATAAAAGGTGTAATTATTATTTTAATTTTTATTTAAAAACTACTGAATATATTTTGGTGCAATTTTTTCATATATTTTATGGGATAATTTGAATAGTATTTCCTAAAACTTTCGAAGCAATTTGTGAATTTTAAATCCGCTTAAAAAATGTTTGAATAATTAGATCCCGTAGGGTTCGACGTATTTCATATTTTTAACCCGGGTTCAATCCAAAACTAATTGGGTGATATTATTCATTTATATTCCCATAGGTCCCACAGACCGTCTGAACATCATACTAAAATTTCATTTTGATAAAGTCATTTCACGGCAGTTATCGTGCTAACGGACAGACAGACAGACAGAATGAACAAAGTCATAAATATTTTTCAACTTTGTTGTAAAGTATTAAAAAAGGGGCAGCATACTGTTCAATTCCCTTTCATCAGTGTTAGAGAATCAACAAACCTAAAGCCTAAAGACCAAATGAGAACGATTAGAAGAAGCAGAGGAGTATATATATCCATGTCGTGAATTGAAAGCCCACCTGAGAAAGCCAACCAAGAATCAGAATGAAGAACAGCAGAGGCTTTAATCAAAAGAGTTATTGGTCGAAAAGAGTTAACAGTTTCAGGAACTCGTATTATTTCAGTCTGCCTCTATACTACCGATTAGTTAGCTCGTCTGATAAGTTAACATGTTGACGTGTTTAAAAAATTAATGATCTAAAATTAATTAACATTGCCTAGTTGTATGTATGATATATTTTTAAATGGATGTAATAAATAATATTGAACAGCACTTATGGCAAATACACTTAATGTGCATGTTAAATGCAATAAATCAGTAATGCCAACTGGATTGGATGTTGACTGTTAAATCATTAAATCATAAGAAATAGCACCATATATCATAAACTTGCAGGTTTTATTATTTTCTCTATCATGTAACATCAGTACTTTGTAATTTTACTTAACATGTCTATCAAGAAACATATTCAACGGTGGCTGTTGCCAAAAAATGCGGCTTCCACTAAATAATTTCTGAAGGCTGCACTGCGCTACATTGAACAGCAGGAAGATAGTACACAGAGTATATACAGTATGTACTAGACAAATGAATACATAATTACATATGCATTTATTTTATATATTATTTTTGATACAGGCCATATTTCCTTAATGGCAGAAATGGGTGGAAACCCTAGAGGGAAGAAGAATATCGTTGTAAATGTCAGCACTAAATTTACAGCGTTAAATTTTTTTTCAGTGTTAACTGAGTTTAGTTAGACCGTATCTGAATTGTTTTCGGGCCATATTAGCTCTGATAATTGGGAGTTTCTATAAATAAGTAATATAGTTATAAGCTAATACTATAACTTATTTTCATTAATAAAATTACAAGTATAATTTCTCTAAAAATACGCAAATAATATAAGGAAATTAAACGGCTTTCGAAGGAGTTTGAAATGAAAATATGAACGTTAGGGGTAAAAAAAAACATACGTGTAAAACTCTATACAAACCACAGTATCCTATTAATGATTTTCAATATATCTGCCATTTTCTTGAAATAGTTATGCTTGTTTGCCGCTGACAACGTCGAATATTTACGAATACCGATTTTGTGAAATGTATAAAACGAGTTAAAAGTATTTCTATGGACCGCGGTGGAAAAAGTTTCTAGAATGTTAAAATTGGAACTTAAAATCGCAAAAGTTTGGCATAAGTTCATAATCAATGTTATGCTTTTTGCCAAAACATATTGACAAGATGGTAAAAGCCTAAATATATATTTCATATTTAAGTAAATCCTATACATACGATTTTTAAGGGATCTTTTGACTTGTAAAGCAGGAAATTAACATTCTACATAATAACAGTTCAAGTATGAGAAAAAAATATTCAAGTATAATAAAATCGAAGAAATCATATTCAATACAAACATATAAAACTAACAGATAAGAATAAACTACTTGATGTATACAACACATAAGTTTTTTTAAAAAAATGAACAGATTTGATGTTGAGGAAAACATCAACACAAATTTGAGCTTTCAAATCTGCTGAAAGAAAGACAGCACTTATTGTCGTCAACGATTTACAGAAAATAGCAAATTTCATGTAAATCGTGCTTTTATTTTGAAGATACCACGTTTTTTCGTGGAAAGGAATTCTGTAATATCACGTTATCACACACTTCTGTAGGGTTCGAAAGCTGAATATCACAATGTTGATGACATGGTACCATAAGATCTTTAAGAGATCTACATTACTTCTTGATATCCAACTACATTTAACTATTATCATTATTTATTTTATAATAACTATGCTTTTGAATTGTAATTTGTCGTAAGCTGAGTATGTAATTCTAGCAGTATGCTCAGTACGCACCGTGTAAGAGTGATTATAGTAAGATATATATAGAATACATGATTTGAGCAAAATGTGAAGAAACTGTTGAACCAATTTATTTTTGTTGAATATGTCTGTTTACACACACACACACACACCTATATACTATGTGTGTGTGTATGTAAACATTACGAAGGCCACTTCAACTTTAAGAGTTCTCCGTCCTAGTAGCTCAACGGTAGTAATTCGGCTGACCAGTACGAAGATCTGCGACAAGGTTCTTTGCAATAACGCCAGAACAAATCAACCCTGTTGGTTAGTGCGAAGATGTCGGAGGCCTGAAACTGACCCTAGTACGACTATTACGGATTCAGTGGACACTGGGATATTGAGTGCCGATTTCAAATCGGGAGAACAATGACCACTCAGGTAGCTAACCTGTAGGATAGGATAATAAGAAAGATCACTCATGCATAAAGCATTGATTGTGAAACACTTTCCAACTGCAATGTAATTTTTTTAAACATCTATAAACTGCGATACATTCAGCGGTAATATTTTTAAATTTATCACAATACTACAATAATTTATTATATTTGAAAACTTCATAAAAAAAAACTTTATTCAAATGACGTTATTGAAGTATAAATCGCCTGGCTCTCTATGATAAAGCAGGAAAAATTTCATTCATAAACTTTTATTCTATTCCTTTTATTTATCGCAATACTACAATAATTTATTTTATTTGAAAACTTAAAACCATGGAGGTAAAAGTAATTTAACTCTGGGCTTAAAACGTCACCGAAACTGTCTGCTATAAAATTGTCTGTTCTCTATGTAAAATCAATCACAGTTTCATTCATATCAATTATATTGCAGACTCCAGCGCTAAATAATTTTGCGTTAAAGAAATTCAGCAATTCTTATACAACTCATCTTACAGCTCGATGTGCTTACAATCTCCGTAAGTGAAAATTAGGCTTCGTTGTAGAAATAATTAAATTTTGATGATCATTTAAAGTCAAATATATTGTAATTGCGTTGTTCCAGAACATTGATGCACAGAAATTAAACAAAAATAAAGCTGTTGTAGGACGATAACAGCACTAAATATAAATTAAAAAGAATTTTAAAAATCACGATTTTGACACAAGATGGATGCCATATTGTATTTTGAAGTAGGTCACTTGATCTTTTCATATAATGGTCATGTGATTTCTTCATATAATGGGTGCAATTATTATTTTAATTTTTATTCAAAAAACTACTGAATATATTTTTCTGATTTCTTTTTTTATTTTATGGGATAATTTGAACATTTTCTAAAACTTTCGAAGCAATTTGTGAATTTTAAATTTGCTTAGAAAATGTTTGATAAATTAGGTCCTACAGGGTTCAATGTATTTCATTTATTCAAACCGGGTTCAATCCAAAACTAATTGGGTGGTATTATTTCTTTATATTCCCATAGGTTCCACAGACCGTCGGAACAACATTACTAAAATTTCATTTTGATAAAGTCAATTTTACGGCAGCTATCATGCTAACGTACAGACAGACAGAATGAACAAAGTCGTAAACACTTTTCAATTATGTTGTAAAGTGTTAAAAATAGCACCAGGAGGCTATCCTGATGAAAAAATAGCAGGAGATGATCAGTCAGATTGTCAGTAGTACGCCAATCTGACATTAGAGGGTGGGGAATGCAGAGTTCACTGCAATAACAAGAGGTTGTAATTCCGTTGCAGTAGTTCAACGGTAGAGCATTAGGCTGGCCAGTACGAAGATTCGTGTTTCGATTTCTGGTTGAAGAATCAAGGTTCTTTTCAATATATGAATATTTTGAATGAGAACTGGAAGAAGAATCAGAAATAGAAATCCTCCATTCTTCTTAGGAATTCTATGTTAAATCCAAATTAGTCTTTGCCTGAGCTCTATCTATAGCATATCCTGAGAACTGATATTTGAAAAAACCCTTCGTGATAACAATAGTATGGCATACTTTTTTTCACCAATTACGATCTAAAACAACAAAATTTATGAAATATTTCTTGTTACGGAGTAATTTTATATTCATAGAATAATTCAATTTACATTTTCTCCCTGGAATTGAAGTTGTACATTCTAACCAAATTCAATTTAAGTCTCAAGAGATTTTACGAAGCACATTGTGCTATGGAAATCACTGTCTAGAAGTGTAATAGCTTTAAGTAAATCTAGTTTATAAAAGAAAAGATCAGTGTAATCAAACAGAACAGAAAACTAGAAATAAATATTTTGTTTTGACAGAGTTCTTTTTTAATAAAACGTTATGCTTAAAATAATGGATGTATGGGAATAGGTAAGCACGATGCATAGTTTTGATATCACAATTGTATGTTTTACTCTAGGATTGAGCTGTAATTCCTTGGAATCGTAACTCTTAATTCATATATTCCTAAATTCTCGCCGTTGGCAATATCCTTTCCTTGCTTCCGCCATGTTTGTTATTCTTGAACTAAACGCCGATTTTTTTTCTCCCGAGTGAAGGTTGCGCTTCTTGTGTGTTCTAACGAAGAAGGTTGATTTTTGCCTTTGAAACCAGTCCATACTAATTATTTTTTATATTATAGGCTAATTTTAATGAAGTTGTTTTAATTTTAAACTTTGATTAAGTTTGTAGGTGTCACATTTAATGACCACTAGTTATTTGGAATGCGCGAAGCGCATGAAAAAGTTCTAGTCCTTCATATATATTTCTAAGTAATGCCATATAAAATCGTTTTGATATTTAAAACTATTCTAAGGATGGCATAATATTCTACAATTTAAACTGAAGTATATTAAATGATTTTAAAATTTTCCCTTCTGTCTCAATTTTCAATAATTAGTGTAATATTATGTTTTACTTTCTATCCTATCGTTTTTGGAATTGGATTTTAGATAAACACTAAAACGAATTACAAGGCTTTGTCCGTGTCGCAAATAAGCGCCCCTACTTAAATAATACATATTTACTGGTAACACTACTCTAAATGCACGGCATCTGCAAAGAATATGTATATATATATATATATATATATATATATATATATATATATATATATATATATATATATATATATATATATATGAACCTGTTCTCAGGGAGATGATTTAAGCGCATGCTCTGTCGTATAAAGCAGACTGCAGAAGAGCGAGAAACGTTGATGCGAGGGGAGCCGATAAAATGCGTTTGTTGCTTTTATGTGTTCGCTTAAAAAAATTACCAAAAATTAAATTGTGTTTTGATTCACATTGTTTATTTTGTTAGAATGCGAAAATATACATGCCACTTTTTGGCAAACTATGGAATTGTGTTAATGTTACTTTTTTTGGACTCGACGACATAAGTAACAGATCATAACTTAAAAAACTTTCTTCAAGAAAACAGGAATATGTCAGTTAGGTGACAATGATTGTTTTGAGGGCGTTATATGTCCCCTATTTTAGAACTAAAAAATAGTATACGCCCTTAACAACCTCTGCAGTTCGTCCTTAGCGATTGTTAAGGGCGCATACTATTATTTTGGTTTACAACGCCCTCAAAACAATTGCCGTCAACTAACTGACACATTCCTGCTGTTTTCAAGGAAGCTTTGTAAGTTATTTTCTTACATGCAGCAGTTTCATTTACTGTAAGTATCAGGTAACCGATAAAATGCAAATTTTGATGTATTTAAAAAAATAAATAAGCAGGAAACACTCCAATAATTTTGTAAGAAAAGACCCATGAGGGTATACGTTAGGTTAATCTATAGTAAAGTGACTATACTTGATCGAATAAAGGCAATTACAGCACCTCTAGCGTGTAATTAAGAAATTTAGGATAATAAACTCGGTAGCAAAGCAAGATAGATGAAAAATACCAATTACAAAGTTGTAGAGAATTATCGGATAAGTAGGAATCGATACCAGGAACGAACGAAATGCGTAGAGGTCAGACATTAACACCTGTCAAAATGTTATATCATCAGAGCCTGTTACACCGTGACATTTGTCATGCTTGACAAAGTACACGGTAGCATTCTTTCTCGGATTCATATGTGTATTGTTGCTGACGTAGGGCTTTTAAAGAGGCTTTACATTAGATTCCTGTGCATGTAAGTGTTATTTATTTTAGCATTTCAGAATAGGACACCAATTCACCAATATCCATATTGTGTCAAACAAATACCTTCTGTAGCAGTTTTATTGTCAATAGCACTGCAACTTGGTAATTGGCCTTTTTCGTTTATTCCCTTTCTTGCTGAGTCGTGATTTTAACTTTTGAAATTCTCTGCTAGGGGGGCTGCAGTCACTTTCATTTGATCGATCCCATGGTCATTTTAGTATACATAGATCTAGTACGTACACTCCTGGACACTTCCTTGCAGCGTTATTGCGGCGCTTCAGGATGTTCCTAGTAACACTATATATATTTTTTCATAAAGTAATTTTACCCTGGGAAAGCATTCTATAATTATTATCGGTCATTTTCTACTTGAGCACATTGAAATAAATTTATTTGAATGGAGTTTTGGGAAATATCTCAAGAGTTTCAAAAGGACACGAAAATACATAAACGCCTTTGTAGAATAACACAATTCTGACATGCCGTTCACACTAACACGAGTGCTACTTTATTAGTCTCTGTGTGAATCCCATAAATCTCTTTACCGCCACAGAACCGATTGCATAGATTTCATCCCCAGAGCCCATCGCAAAATTACTTCCGGCAGTATATGGGTTGCTCTAGGTGTTCAATTTATGACTACACATATGAGTTTAATTTACTTCTAGTGTATAAAATGAAATCCAAGAAGCTGCAAGTAACTTAATTATCTTACACAAAAATCCTGACTCTACTTATTGGGTGTAGCTTATATACTTATTTGGGTGTGATAATTAATACACTAGTGGGTACCAGTGAAAAATCAATCATGGAAAAACTTTTATGTGTTGTATCCCAAGGAGTTTAAACATACAGCAGAATTCATATGAGTGAAATCTTGAAGAGTGGACAAAAAATATTATTTACTAAGGTGGGGGTCATTGGAGTCACCTCAGAAAATATTTATTTCTCCCATGAGGGAGGGATTAGGTACTAATACCACTGACCACACTATTAGTTCCTACAGGATTAATCTACATCCACAGGAGGGGCGATTAGTCTCCACCAGAGAGGGATTAGTCCTACTAGCCTCTGGAGTTCTTTGTTACTCAAACTCAAAAATTTATTATTTGTTATTTCTTATACTATGTTAAGAAGGCCAAGATAGCTTATTTTTATTTGTATCATAATGCAATAATATAAAATAATAGTATTTTGGCATGTCAAAGACAGGTAAACTAACATTATCAAAAAATAAGGTTGGTACATTTTTCTTTAATAAATGGCACTTACCGTCGAAAATAATTGTTTGAATCGAAAATTGAGTTAGATTCTGTCTCGCTGTCGATACTACAAGCGTGCAAAGTCTAGGTCTCCAGGAGGGGTCTTCTGGGGGGTCTGCAAATACTTTTTAACTCCTCCGTTGTCTACCTGTATGGGAGGAATCTAAAATCCAATTTTACAAAATTCTGCCACCTGATTGATATTATTTGTGAAGGAAAATTCAACCTTCTAAACTAGCAAGAGAGGGGCCCTCTGGAATGTCTGTAAAGTCTTTAAAAGAACCCATATTCACCACTCGCTGAAGGATAAATAAAATATAGGGTTTCCTAGGGTATGTTCCGTGATCGATATTATAAGTGTGCAAAGTTTAGCCTTTTAAGTCACTGAGAACTCCTGGAGGGTCTGTAAAGTGTTTTCGGTCCCACCATTTCCTCCGCTCCAGGTGTGATTGAATCGAAAGATCTGCTCCGTTAAGTTCTGCCCCGTATTTCAGTATTCTAGGCCATCAATGGGAGGGGGATGGTCTGAAGTCTGGAGGGTCTGGATAGACAAAAACCCATTAGACGATGATTATATAGATATGTATTTTTCAAGTAATTTTATTTTGGGGAAATATTCAATAATTATTAACGACCATATTCTACTTAAGTACATTGAAATCGATTTACTCCAATAGACTATTTGAATAGAGGTTTGGGAAATATCGCGAGATTTCCAAAAGCACACGGAAATGCATGTACCTCTTTGTAGAATAAACACAATACTAGCGTGCGAATCAAACATTAACAACAGTGCTACATTATTAGTCTTTGTGTGAATTCCATCAATTTGTTTACCACTGCATAGTTTCTAGAGCTTATTGCATAAAATACGGAGGTACGTTTGAGGCAATTCATGGGTTGCTTTAGATGTTAAATTTATGATTCCATGAGCGAGTTTGATTTACTTTTAATGTAATGTGAAAGCAGGGAAGCTACAAGTAAATTAATTATCTTAACAAAGCTCTTAACTTATTGATTAGGTATAGCTTATACGCTCTTTTACATGTGATAATTATTACTACATTAATATTTAAGCCTGTCAAAGATAGAGAAACTAACATTTAAAAAGTTAAGCTGCAACTTTTTTTTAACACGTTTCACTTTCTTTAAGCAATGTATTGCTTTGAAAATAGTTCTTTCAATTAAAAATTGACCTAGATAGATTTTGCCCCCTGTGGGGGCTTTGTAAAGGTTCTGAGAGATATTACCCCTTCCCCAACAGCTTGTCCACCCCGGGAAAAAATCGAAAATTAGATTCCGTCTAGTGATTGATAGTATAAATGTGCAAGGATTTAGCCTTCTAAGCTACTGTAGGCTACTTAAGAGTCTCAAAAGATTACGACCCTCACAAATCTTCGCACACTTGGGGGGGTGGTGGAAAATCTGACTAAGGTAGGTGTCGTACAATGGTAAATACTGCAAGTGAGCAAAGATTTAGCCTTCTACGTCGCCAGGGAGCTTCTGGAGTGTCTAAGAAGTATTTTCTATCTCCCCATTTTCTCAGCTCCCTAGGGAGTAAATCGAAAATCCGGCCTTCTTAGGTTCTGTACTATAGAGTCGATACTATAAGTGTGCAAAGATTTAGCTTTCTAGGTTAGAGAAAGAGCTTCTAGAGGATCTGGAAATACCTTTCAAATCCCTCATTTTTTACGCTCCCAGTGGGGGAGGGAAGGTAAATTGAAAATACGGTTCCATTAGATTCTGTATCGTAGTCGATACTATAAGTGTGCAAAGATTTAGCCTTCTAGGTTAGAGAAAGAGTCTCTGGAGGGTCTGGAAATACTTTTCAAACCCCTCATTTTTTACGCTCCCAGTGGGGGGAGGGAAAGTAAATTGAAAATACGGTTCCATTAGGTTCTGTATCGTAGTCGATACTATAAGTGTGCAAAGAATCTCATTTCTAGGTCACCTTTCTAGGTCCTTCTGGAGAGTCTGGAAAGACAAGAAAAAAAATACTAATTAGTCTCCTGAGCAGAAAAAACATATCAAAGGGCCATTCCTTAAAAATGTTACAAACATAAAAGCGTAGAAGCTTTCATAATATCTGGTACTTCACTGAATTACCGCACATAACAAATTTTCTTGCTGCATTTATCGACTATTTAGTGATGAAAAATGCTATCATGCCGAAACCAGTCCAAATATGTTAATCAAATCACTAAGAGCTCGATTTCAAGCCTTTGAAATACCCTTTACCTGTTTCTTGACAATGATAGTGTTCATTTTATTACATAAAATATATATTCAATGTAAAATCTGTTAAAGAAAAATATAAGAATTATTTATCGCTTTTTAATAATATGCATTTTTTTCAAAGATAAACAAGATGAAGTATTTTCCATTTTAAACTTGCAATAATTCCCGTGAAATTCTCCGTATAAAATAAATGCAAAACTCTTTAAAAATAATATATTCTTCCTTTTTAAATTTATCTCATTATTACTGTCTATTTATAAAAAAGGCGATTATATTCAACTCAAAAGATAAAAGATCTAGCAAAACTTTTTTTTAGAATACTTTTAAACATGATACTTAAAGGAAACATAAATGGAATAATTGATAAAATATTATTATTCATGTCTAAGAAAATTAATTCTTATGGTTAATCGACTTAGGAATTTCACATGAAAATGATAAAACATTCTATAATTTTTTCATTCGTGCCTTTGAAAATATCAAGATCAAAGCTCAGTTTCTGGGCCTGTTATTTTACAAAAGAAAATAAAAATTAAACACCAGAACATGACGACAAATGTTATTTTAACACCTTTTACTTTGTTATTCTTTTCCCATTCTCTATTTCTTTAGATTCTAATACAAAAAGAAAATAAGATGTTGAATTCGATATTGTCTTTCAATAAAGAAAAGAAACACTGATACGTTTTGCAATATATGTTTATTAAAGTGTCAAAAACATGAATTCTTTATAATAATATTTTACTCGCTTGAATAAATAGAGTTAAGCATCGATATTCGAAATTTAATTACAAGGAGGAAATATTCTATAGTACTGTAAAAGAAAAAATAATAAATTGTGATTTTGAGCTTTCTGAACGAAGAATAAGTATTTCAATATGATTTACCTCGATTTTCATGCTTCGGAAGTTAGCATATATTTTCAGTTTGAACTTTTGTTTAAATTAAATGCGAAAATTAAATGTTTCTCAGGTGGGTGGTATTTAAAAAAAAAGTGAGGGTCTAATTTTTTGTATGATACTTAAGAATAAAAGTTTAATTAAAACAATTTGCTGTCCAATATAGAAACCAGGCTAGAGCAAACATCCCGGCTTAATTAGCTGCAATACTCATGAAGATATTCACAATAGACGTAACGTCCGGCCATCTAAATAGCTGCTCTAAGTCTACGGACGAGTCGGATGGTCTGGGCTTTCGACTATAGACGTAACGTGAAACTACAAAGATAGGGAAAACTTAAATGGAATTTTCCCTCGATTCGTCAGTTTTCCCTTGATTCGATGATTGGCTGGTGTTGTGAGAATTCCCTCTCGATTATTGGCTGGTGCTGTAAGACGAACTTCAAATTGAAACCAGACTTTACATAAAACGTATCTGTTCAATGTTATTTGCAGCTAACATTTTCAAAATGTCACCAAGTTGGCAATGCTTTGTCATATTTATCGCCAAGGTCAATCCCTTTATGGATTCTTACTGATATCAATTTTATGTAACTTTTTCGATGCATTTATTCCGAATACGGGTTGTTGTTGGGAAATAATTTTACTTAAGATAACTGTAAATTAACCTTAAGGTAAAGCTGTGACTGTGAATCGTAACGGGAGAAAGTGTCAGTAGAAAAGAGGATGAGATGAATGGTTACAAAGGCAGAGGGACAAAGCAGTATGGTAGTGGATACGTGCTATCGAATGTTATTGTCGCAGGACGTGATTTCTAATTTATGTTGTAACCTAAGATAGATATTTAAGTTTGTTAATAAATATTTATGTTGTTAAAGATGTCTCTTCATATCTGAATAAGCTCCACTCCAGAAACGCTACAGCTATATCTCGAAAACAATTCATGCTAACTTTCTAAAGATGGGGCCATTAGTTTTCTAATGATAAATGAAGTAAGAAATGGTTATTTAATATTATTAAAGATAATGATATTTTAATAAATTTTTCAAAAGTTATAAATTTAGGGATCTTTTGAAAATCTACAAGGTGTTAGTATTTACTGACTATAATATTTGTATAAGATTTTTTTTCGAATAGATCCATTTGTTCATGAAATATCACTTTCATAGGCTCACTAATGCACACACTAACACACATACTAGCATACGCATACTAATATACACACACATACAGACACATCTTAAACACGTTCGATTTGAGTTCAGAGATGTTTGAAGCTCTTTCGTCGAAAACTCGTATTTGAATTTTCAACCTCGTCACTAAACTTTTTCAATATATTATACTATGTAAAGAAAGTAATATTATGACCAATGCGCTACGGTTTTAAATCAACGCTGATCTTTAAAACCGTTAATAGTTGTATACAAGACATGAAACGATTAATTGAATTAAATAAATAAAAGCCACATGTTAGTATTATTAAGCATGTTACAGATACATTTTAGTCTTTGTAATATTTTAGACAAGCCGCCTTCGGCGACCAGCCTGTGCGCTACCCTTGAAAATTCTGACCGTGGCAAATTCGCTGGCGCCATAACCCCGTGGAGTTAACAAAGTTTGTTTTAGTTTAATGATGTTAAAACTAATAATGAAATTTTAAGATGAAAAATAATGTTCTAGGAGGGGGAGTCTCGAAAATTGATTTGTAAAGTGAATATATATTCTAATGTTTGTGAACTGCGAGATTCTGAGAGTTTCTGCACCTGTAACCCTAGGAAAGGAATCCCTTTGATGCATACTCACAGCCGGGATCTCCTATGTCTTTTGAAGAGGCATGCTCCTCTATTTTTTGTTTTACATAAATGAAATTGTATCCGTTTGTCTGCATTTTTAGTATTGCATCGCTAATGACATGAAAGTATTTTTAAGACTGATGATGTTGAATGTGAATTTAGTATTTAAGAAATAACGATGCTGCTTTAACGATGCTGCTCAGCAAAAGAAAAGTTTTTTTGCTGAGCAGAATCGTTTGTCCCCACCACCGCATAAATTGTCCCCATAAATTGGTCGCATAAATTATCCTCACCACCACCCGATACATAAATGTACCGCGACAATCTCCATAACTTTCTTTTTATTTATTTTTTTATTTCTTCAGTGTTTAAGTTTTTTTATTGTGGTCCCAACCACCACCCTATGTAAACAATACATCGCCACAATTCAATCCAGCATAATGAGCCAAAAACCTTATAAACAGCAAACACTAATTAGATTTTTGATTGTTCCTAGGCCAAAAACCGTATAAAAAGCAATCACTGATGACATTTGCAAATATAATTTAATTTCCATGCGAATATCCTCATCAGGATATTCGCATGGGTATCAAGAGCATGGCCCAAATATATCAGCCAGATACCACCAAACACTAATTTGGTTTTTAATTGTCCCTAGGCCAAAAACCGTCACCATAGAAACACCATGCGTCTGCGCGTGCATGTGGGGGAAAAATCGTACTCCTTTCGCCGTTTCTCCGAGAAATTGAAAATCATGACTTCCTTAAATTCCGGATCGTGCAGCTATTTTTAATTATTTCTTGACCAGATTGGGCTTGTAAGAATGCCTGGTCTTTGAGCTTTCTAAAAATGTAAATAATTAGTCGAAATTATCAGTACTTTTCCCGACGCGAGGATTTAAAAACGAAAGTTCGTTTTTGTGAGCCGAAAGTGACTTTTGTTTTAAAATCTTTAAAAAATATTAGAATTTGTCCTTGAGATTTGAAACTGATATATTTTTACTCACAATTGTCTGCTCTTTCCGGTCGTGTGATTTGTTTTTTTTTACGACGTCTGGGTGGTGGAGAAAAAAGGGCAAAAAGGGGAAAAACGGTCAAAATCGCATAAAACATTAAATAACAAAAAAAAAATAATTCAAATTTTAAAAATCTGTTTTCACGTGGTGTTACCTTCTCACCCCCCGGGTCTCCGATTTCCAAATTTCGTAGCTCTGTGACGCGCTGTCGCTGAGTCTATAGTGTATAAGACAGACAGACACACAGTCATTGCCTTTTATTACTTAAGATAAACAAATGATAAACTGTAGACTATTTAAGCACTCGTGGTGTCGACTTCCGTAGCGTGCTGCAGACTAAGCTACCCTTGTTTGGAAGGGAACTTCATGATGTTATAAGAATTATATTAAAGTACTTTGATAAGTGGTACTTTGATCTACATAAGTTAAATTAAAATAGATGAAATGGGTGATATAATTTAAAATATTTTTGGTTTAAATGAAATATAAATATTGATTCGTTGGTTCTATTTTGCCGATTTATTGATATTTTTATAACCTATAGCGCGTTAATTGCAAATCCTCTTAACTACAGATTGTGCAGCATTCCGTCTTCAAACAATCAATGGATAAATAATTAATTCTAAAGTAAAAAAAAAATGATTAACTAGTATAGACATTGAATTCAAACACTTGAGACATAATATTTGAAACTTTAAATCTAAATGGAACTTGAAAATGAAAAGGCAGAATTTTTCTCCCTTGAAAATTTAATAAAGTTTGTTTGAATAAGTTATTGAATGCAGTTAGATTCAATGCATATTTTATATCTCCTTGAATACTTGCGCTGCAGCAGATCTTTTTATGTGTACATTTGCGTTAAAAACATACGCTTTTGATGGGACATTTTCATTGAATTTCATAGATAACACCATTTTAAATTCTAAAGTATCTTAGAATAGAAATATAGCAAAATTTTGAAAGCATGAAAACAGTTAATAGAGCATTTTATTTGCGAATAGTAAGGCATAAAAATTTAAAATTGTGTATTGAAAAGATACTCTTGTTTAAAGTACAAGCATGGACTTTCTTTTTTTTTGATTGCAAACCAAGATTAGAATGAGTAATCTAAGGAGCCAGGCATCGCGTAGTGGCCTTATAAGGACAATTCGCATCCTGATGCTGTTTATTTAATTTTCTTCCTTTATTTCTTGGTATATTTTATGTATTTCTATGATATACAGGGTGTCCCAAAAAGATTGAAATGCGCTTTAATTCTTTACCTGTTGGAGATAAGTGGGCAATGTAAATTGTAAAAATGTTGAAAGTAAGGTAGGAAATAAGACGACGTTAATGAAATAATCTTACCATCAGTTTTCAAAAAGTTACACTTTTAAAATTTTTATACGACCCCCTTAGACAAATTTGGTCAATCAGAAAATTTTATTTTTAATGCAACAAGATCATTAAAAAACTCGCATATTTGTATCTTTAAAATCAACTGAATTATGATAAAAGAAACAATCTGACTTATGCTACTTTTCCGTACCATGTAAAAGGCTGTTTCATCAGTGAAAATTGGGATCAGAAACAAATTGACGATGGAAAGTATTTAGATTAAAAATACACTATTAATATGTGTCAACATTTGTTATCACAAATGCATCTAAATAAAGCATTACACAGACAGAGATCATATAGAGCAGTGGTACTTACTAAACGGTTGGGGCACATAATTAAAATATGCATACATTGATAGAAGACCACTGATATAAAGGAACAAATTTCGTTACAAATACTAGAAATGCAATTCACAAAACGCAATTCACAAAGCATTCTCAAAATGTTTTCCTTCAACTCCAATACATAACTGAGCTCTTCTAGTAATGCTTCTGTAAATATTTTGGAGTTCTTCACCGCTAATATTGTTGCAAGCATCAATTACCTTTTGTTTAAGGTCAACTGCGTTTAGAGGGCGAGTATTATAAACTAGTGTCGAAGACTTCCCCATAAGTAAAAATCGAGAGGGGTTAAATTTGGGGATTTGGGGACTATTCTGTGGCTCCTTTCAAACCAATCCACTGTTTATCAAAGTTTTCGTTGAGTTAGTTTGTCATAATTATAGCCTGGTGCAGATGTGCCATCTTGTTGATAATACGTGTTTTTTAGAAGCGATAATGTTGTCGTCTCCATAAAATTCGCTACAATACCGTTTAAAATAAGCTGCATGTATTTTTCAGCTGTAAGAGTCCCTTCATAAAACACAGGACCAATCAGTTTTCCATTCCAAATTCCGCACCATACAGATACAGAAAACTTTCTCTGGGGATGTATTTCACGGACAAAAAATTGTTTCGTATTATCCCAATAATGATCGCTGTGAGTATTGATTGCTCCATCTTCCGTAAACAAACATTCATCAGTCCACAGAATGCTCTTAACAAAGTTCGAATTGATATCTTGTTGGATTAACAACCAGTTGTAGAACGCTGCACGCCGGTCAAAATAGGAGGGATGAGGAGTTTGAAGTTCATGAATACAAAATGGATGCCAATGGTACTTTCCAAGTGTTCTAGCAATTGACATCCTAGGTAGCCCCAAAGTTTCGCTTGCTTTTCGAATGCTTGTTCGTGGGTTGAAAGAAAAATATGCGATGATGTCAGTTTCTTGGCCCTCCGTGTACAAACGATTTCTTCCAGGTCTTGGATGATTGAAACGGTAGTTCTTAATTTCCTCATCATCCGATAAACAAATGTACGTGAAATTTCAGGCAAGTTTGGATATCGCCGTCCAAAATCCCGAGCAGTTTCTGCAGTATTTTTATTACACAGAGCATAAATCAATGTAAATTTCAAATTTATATTGTTGCATCCCGAAATGAAAAAAACTTTTGAAGAATTGAATGAACAATTAATCTCTATTTTAAGTCTTGAGTAACGCCGAGAATATTATATAGTTGCAAATATAATTGGTATGGATTATTTGTATATAAAATTGAGCATGGATTACCGGTATGTATAAACCCTCAATCTAAACAATTGAATTGATTTTTGCAACGAAAGCAATTTTGTAAAACACTTGCCACCATAATTTCCAATCCTTTGCCTCATTGATTTAATGTACTCTTCTTCAGTTATAAGAGGCAACGACACTAAGAATTCCGCTACTTTCTGGTAGGTCGGACGGTCTGAGTCTCAACATCAACAACTAAGAATTCCTCTCGGAGCTGAATTATTTTAGAGGAAGTATTTAGTGCGGCAGACGATGCATAATGGCAGCATGAATTTGAGATAGTTAACGCTATTATATCTCGGCGAGGGAAATCGTAGCGAGTATATGTAGATAGTTAGGGATTCAAATGTTTCATGAAATTGCATTACTGGTTATCTCGAAAATGAATTATGCAGAATGTTTATAAAATGTGAAAATTAATTAAATGAAATGAGCTAAAAATTAAAAATTATTATTTTGAATGTAACATATTCTTTGAATTAAACACATGAAAACGTAATACTGAATCACAATTTCACTTATTCAAAAGATTCTTGTTTTAGTTATAGAGTTTCAAAGAAAGTTCTAAAAGATGTCCATAACTTTTTAAGGAAAGGTTCATGAGTGTTCTCGATAGGTCTATCTATTGTAAAGTGACCATGCCAAATTAAACAAAAAAGATCAATCATGCATAAAGCATTGATTATGATACATTTTACAACTGAAATGCAATTTTATTTAAACATCTCTAAAATGCTATACATTCAGCGGAAATATTTTTAAAATTATCAGAATTCAGCGGTGATATTTTTTTAATTACCACAGAACTTCAATAGTTTATTTTACTTGAAAATTAAAACTTCATCGAAAGCAATGAACTTTATTCAAATGACGTCATGGAAATATACATCGTGTGGCTCTCTATGTGAAAGCCATGAATATTTCATTCATATACTTTTATTCCAGACTCGAGAGTTAGATAATTTTGCTTGAAAAAATTCAGCAATTCTTATGCAACTCATCTTACAATCACTTGTTTACATTCTACATCCATTGAAATTAGGCTTCGTTGTAGAAATAATCCTTGACGATCATTTAAATTCCAAAATATTGTAATTACGTTGGCGAAGAATATAGATACACAGGAAATACGAAAAAATAAAGCGGGTTTAGGACGAATGCAGCACTAAATATAAATTTAAAAAGAGCTTTAAAAATCACGACTTTTACTCTGGGAAAAAAGATGGATGCCATATTTTATTTTAAAGTGGGTCACGTTATCACTTCATACCATATGGGTGTAATTAATATTTTAACTTTTAATTAGAAAACAACCGAACATATTTTGCTGAAACTTTTTTTATATATTTTTTAAAATAATTTAAATATTTCCTAAAATTTTCGAAGTAATTTGTGAATTTTAACTTCACCTAAAAAATATTTAAAAAATTAGGTTCAATGTATTTCAATTTCTAAATCAGGGTTCAATCCAAAACTAATTGGGTGATATTATTCATTTACATTCCCATGTGTCCCACAGACCGGCTAAACAACATACTAAAATTTAATTTTGATAAAGTCAATATTTCGCCAGTTATTGTGTGAACGGACAGACAGACAAACAGACAGACAGAATGAACAAAACACATTGCAGCGCCCATAGCGGAAAATTTTGGCCTCAAATATTCGCTATTTTTAATCCAATTGTCGAGCAAGGGAGCACTTTCTTCCTCAAGTGCTTGTTCTGCAAACGATGTCTCAGGTATTCAGTCTAGACTTTGAGTGCTAGTTTATTTGTGATTTTATGATTTTCATGGATTTTAAAGATACATTTTCACAGTTTAAGAATATAGAATTATTTCAATATAATACATAGCATATAAAATTTTATTTTTACTTTCGGCTTTAAAATCAATTTATTTTTTATTTTTTGAGATCTGCTCAGAGCTTCTAACTACAATCGCAGAAAAGAACGGGACATGAACTGGTTGAAAAATAAATGGATTTTAGAAATAAATATTCGAAATTTAAGAATTTAGAATCGTTTAAGTATTATAAGTGTGTTCTGAAAATTTACATTAAATTAGACTTAAACTGTTGAAAATAGCATATAAAACTGTATTTTTACTTTCGGCTTTAAAATAAATTTATTTTCTATTTTTTGATCTGCTCAAAGCTTTGAACTTTAATTGCAGATAATGACGGGACATGAACTATTTGAAAACAAAATGGATTTTAAAAAGAATTTCAAAAACTTAAGAATATAGAATTATTTCAATATTGCAAGTGTGTTCTGAAAATTTTAATTAAATTAGACGTGAACTTTTGAAAATAGCATATATAATTTTACTTTCGGCTTTAAAATCATTTTTTTTCGTCTGCTCAGAGACTTGAACTTCAATCGCAGAAAATGATAGGACATGATGAACTAGTTAAAAAACAAAAATACGAAAATAAAAATCTAACTTTTAAACAAAATTTTCCAATAACGAAAAAAAACCTAATAAACAAAAATCTAACTTTTCTAACTAAAAGAAATTTCTTTTTTTTCCCGATTTCAAGTGTTTTCACAGCATTTATTTAGGATATGCTAAAGGAACTTATTTAGGGTGCACGTATTACGCCTGCGTTGCGCATGAAAAAAAAAAGGAGCGCGAGAAAGATTTTGGTTCCAAACAGGCGATTTTGAAATCAAGTCGTGTTATCTGTATCTGTATTATTTAGGTATCGGGCGTTTATTTAGAACCTGGTCAACGCGTGTAATATATTCTAGTCTTTTATATATGAGTCGTGCTCCAAGTAAAATGCATTAAAAGGCAGTACATGTATGATTATGTATTATGCCATGCTTTGTTAAATAAATTTAGCATTTCGGAATATGCATTAAACTCTCTATACCCTACGCACAATAGTAAACAAGCATATATGTTTATTGCCTCATAACCAGTCAACATCCCGCTGAATCGTGAAATTCATAGCTTTGTATTATACGAGTACTTGAGTGCTGGGACAAAACACCTATTAAACGTTATATTATGAGCCATAAATGCGGGATATAGTTATGAAGCCATTTGTACCTTAGTATGTACTTTAGTTTTGGCAGTGTAGATTATTAAAATAGGTTGTCTAGGAATTTGTTAGAATTTCAATTAATACATGCATTATTATTTTCCCGACATACATAGTGTAATGTATAGATCCATTCAAAATTTAATGCTAAATTTATATCAGCATATCAGTCATTATTTATTCTTCAGCTAATTCTGAGAAATAAATAGTTCAAGGAAAGTTTTTGAAGTGGAAGTGGGAATTTTTAGTGAGGTACTCCATCTTCTTCAGAATTTAATGCTGAATCTATATCAGTTATCATCTAAGCGCTAGTTATAGCCAAAATTGAAAAATAGATGCTTTAAGGCAAAGGAAACTTTGCAAACCGGAAATGAAATTCCTTAGTCAACCTCTCTACCTTCTTTTAATTTCGATGCTGAATCCATATCAGTTGTTATCTAAGTCATATTTACAATAAATCCTGAGAAATAGACATTTGGAAAAATATTCGGGTGAAAACAATTGTATTGCAAAATGTTTACAACCAATAATAATAATCTGATGTGGACGTCATATGAGTTTCTTTGCAGACTCAAATTTTTTTTTTTTCATAATCTACTAACTGCAATATAATTGCCTAAAATGACACTGGCACTTATTTGATACTATATCCAATTTGTTGTTGTTCTTTTTCTTTTGGCAAATGGAATCATTTTAAAACTGCGCCGATATGTATGTATGAAAAAACAAGATGCATGTCTGATGAAGTCTCATGAGAGAAAATATAGAGTTCCTATGGGATAAAAGTATATCTTACTGAAATAAAATGTAATGCATATTACATTTATTATATGAGTTTTATGAGAATGGAGAATACTCTAGACGAGATACTACATATGTTTCTTTTTTCATATGCAGATAGAAAGATGTGTTTTATATTAGGCTGTTCCAAGAAACCTTTTAATTCATTTCCAAGTTACAGACAAGGCAAGCTAAAGCTATATTTCGCTCTTTACCTCAGAGATTTCGCATTGCGATACAAAAATTTAACTGCCATTAAAATAATATGCATTTTTGAAATTACAATATTTCAGAACAGCGAAATGAATGAGAGGAATAAGGTTACGTGATTCTTTAAAGTTCATAATTTAAATAAATATGATAATATTCAATGGTATGTAAATCGATAGACGATTATGAATTTTCACGGTGAATTATTTATTACTTTCCCAACATGTACAGTATAATATATAGGGAAAGTGTTGTGACGGGGTCGAATATTCGAATTTGAGTTTTCAACGTTTTTAGCATCCTTGAACTCGAATCGAATATATTTAAGCTATCTCTCCCTCTCTCTCTCTCTTTCGCCCTCTTCTCCCATCTCTCTCAGTGTGTGAGTGTTGTAAAGAATCTTGCTGCCTCAACCGGGAATCGAACCACGGATCTTCGTACTAGCGAGCCGAGCTACTGGGACGGAATTGTTACTGTTATCGTCGAATTGGACTCTGCATTATCCACCCTCTAATGCTAGATTGGGGTTCAACGGACGAACTGCTTGACCATCTTTTGCTATGTTTTACCTCAGATTAGGGTCCTGATTGTTTTTTCCCCCCTCTAGGTTTTTTCTTGCGAGGTAGTTATCCTTCGGATTTGAAATCGTCGTTCCACATCCCACAGCCCACTGAATCCGTGCTGCTAGTTGTACTAGGGTCACTTTCAGACCTTCGACTTCTTTGCACTAACCTAAAGGGCTGATTTACTCGGGCGCTATTGTAAAGAACCTTGCTGCTCCAACCGTGAATCGAACCACGGATCTTCATACTGGTCAGCCCCGTGCTCTGCAGTGGAGCTACAAGCTCATCGAAGTGGACTCTGCATGCAGTGTGTGTGTGTGTTTATATTAGTGTGTGTGTGCCCGCCAGTATGTGGATGCGATGTCTCACGAAAGAATGTAACGTTTCGAAAATAATTTGGTATGATTATTACAATTAGTGAATACTGGAACTCTATTGATTTTAAACCAACCAAATCGAATGTTTGGAAGGCACCTCGATTTTCAAATAAACGTTTGAAGAAAATCATTTAAAGCAAATGTTTTAAATAAGGATAAATAAATGATCATTTCAGGCGAAATTTTTCATTAAAAAGCGAATAACATATATTTTTGTATGATACTAGTACGAATTGTTCTCGAGATATTGTGTGCAGTTTTGAACGCATTTTTTAAATTTTTTTTTACAAAATTAGAATCTACAACATTGTTAAATAAAAAAAATCTCTTTTAATTTAAAGCTTTTTTAATTTAGTTCCTATTAAATTTTGAAGATCGTATTGATTTTTCTACATTGGAACTTTAAAATCGATTACGGTTTCAAAGCATATAAAGGATATATATTTTAAAAATTCCCAAAACTTCGTCTATTTATAGCACGGATTATTTTCTAAACTTTATATAAAGAACATTTTTTGATATTACCGATGGTGTTAAGGTGAAAATACTGCAATAATCTTCCCAATTCTGATTTAGAGATGCTTGATACAAGATTTAGAGATGATTGATAAAAACTCATTTATTTTCCAATTTATTTATAAATTACCTCAGCTCATTGTTTTCAAATATTAAAAATAATTTAAGATTCAAGGATGATTCTAGCCATAACCATATATGTCTACTACTAATAATAAAAAAGGTAGGTATTATTTAAGTTCTTCAAATGCAGTGAGGATAGTTTTGTTATCCTTCTAGAAAAAAAAATCATTTAAAAAATACAAACTTTAAATAAAGATAGTAAAGATAGTTTTGGTAGATAATTAACTTTTTTAAATGTTTACATTTCTTTGTATTTTTCTCAAGGTAGAACTAAACTGAATATAGTTGCTTTAAAATTCCAACATATGTGATTTACCTTTAACTAATTTTCTCTTTCATTAAAAATGTATCAAATCACCTCAATACATGTATCAATGTATCAAGTGTCTTTCTGGTGTGATATGAAACAATTGCAGTCGTTGAATGTAACGTTTTAGCTTGAAAACTTTAATTCCAAACAAGTATTCTATGAAAGTAAAATTTGTTTTATAACGTAGAATATAAATATTATTTAAACAAATTTTATAATAAAAGAAAAAAAAAATGTTAAAATAAAAGTACCTTTCTTACTGATCAGAAAAAGAAATAAAAAATCTCGTCCATTGCGAAATGGTTTTCTTGTCTATGGATGTGTAGTAAATCTTAAGCTTATTATAATGATTACAATGTCGATAAAATGTTTAAAAACTTATCAATTTTACTTTTATAGAAACGTATATTTATTTATACTTTTTAACATTTATGACCATGTTACTTTGCAAAACTCTAAAAAGCCTAAAAAGCCCACTATTTTGATTTACTTATTAGACTGAAAGTTTAGAGTCTAGTCAAATATTTAATTAGAAAATTTCTAATGAGATTTTGATTGTTATCACAGGTCTACGCATAATAACTGCTCTTTAAATTAAAAAATAAATTCATTATCTCGTGGGCCATGCTTGTAAAAGCACGAAACTTAAATCATCACATTAATACTGTCATCTAAAGAAATTTTATTTCAAAAACTAATTTAACTAGAGTAGATTTTATGCCGAGATAAATCTTTTAAACCTGGAGAATTTTATGGAACTTCAACTCATAAATAATAAAGGGCGTTAAAAGTAAAACTTTCAAACTAACAGAGAAAACTACTGAAATCTGCTACCATAAAACTTAAAATAAAGCGACATCAAACGGCGATTCTGTCTAACTTTTCAGAGTGCGAACGTTTTGATCAAATTTATGGCAATGGACTGTAGGGTACGTTTTGCTCAGGGAAAAAAATATTACGATGCGCTAAAACCCATTAAAATTCAGATAGTGATATAAAACTTTCCCTGAAAGAAGCATTACTAACACCGGACGCTGCAAACTTTTCCCTATACTGCAAGAAGCGAAATCTGATGTGGGCAGCCCATGCCGTTCCCTACATAATGCAATGGTTTTACTTTTTTCATTGCGAAATAATAGTGTACAAGATTTATTGATGAGTGATGTTAGCATTGAATTAACCTTTTGCTTACGAGTGGGACAGCGTCCATCTCAAACAAAGAACCTCTCAAAAAGACTGGTATTTGACATACCCTATCTCAAACAGTTCGACCCTCCTTTGCAGACATGGACTCCAATGCCTGCAAAGGGGAATCGAACAGTTTGGGATAGGGTATGTCAAATACCTGTCTTTTTGAGAGTTTCTTCGTTTGGGATAGACGCTCTCTCACTCGTAAGCAAAAGGTTAACGCTACGAAATTCAGCGCTTTTGGCAATTTACTAGTTCAGAAGAATGATTTATTCATACTCAAGCTCAAAATCCTCATCAAAATGCATTTAACATTTAATTAATATCAATATATTAATTGTATTAAATTTTGTCGAGTTCTTGGGATGATTACAAAAAATATCATCTCGCGTTAATAGAACGATCAAGTTTAACGAGAATGAAGCTGCATAATATTACATATGGAAAGGGAACATACGTGACTATACTTACTACTTTTACACTTTTATATAGTTTTCACAATACATTTATTTTGAGAACGTGCAATATCTCGAGAACGGTTCTTGCTATCGTCCTAAAGTTTATGTCAATCGTTTTCTAATTATGCATGGAATGATTATTTATTTATCATTGCTGATATTTTAATGTGCTGATGTTTAATGTGCTGATATTTTAATGATTTTTTTAAAAATTCATTCGAAAATTAATGGGGTTTTCCAAACAGTCGGTCGCGTTTAAATTCAATAGGAGTTCAGTATTCATTCTTTGTAGTAATCGTACTGAATTATGTTCGAAATGCTTCATTCGATCGTGAGATATCGAGTCTACAGGCTCACTGACACACACCCACACAAACTAATACTATGCACGTACACTAAAATATATACACACTCACAGACATCCCATCAAATACATCGATTCGAGTTCAGGTATGCTTGAAATGTGCTCATCCGCCAAAAACTCGAATTCGAATTTTCGATCCCGTCACAAAACTTTTCCTGTGTATGCAAAGAAAGTAAAAAAACATTCGGAAATTTAAAAATATATTGACACTAACTAAATGCAGTTTATAAAAATATTGTATTCTAATCATCTGATGTAGACATGAATTTCAGTATAAATTGGAATTAATATTATCTTCTTGTTTCAATAATGTCCGTAAATGTTCCATACAAAGTTGCTGTCCAATCTTATGAAATTGCTGTTTAATTGTAATTAAAATGTTTGATGTTGGCAATACAAGACATTCCTTACATAATGCTATGACTTTACTTTTTTTAAAGTGAAATATTGGCATACATGATCCACAATGATTTCGGTATTGGATTGAATTGGACCCCTTGAATTAAAATTTAGAGCTTTGGGCAACTTATGAGTGCAAACTGAGTGACGTATTCATATTCTGTACAAAATCCTCATTAGAATGAAATTAACTGTTAACTCCGCGAAATAAATGTCTATTGACGAATTCTTTAATGTCAAAATACAATACTAGTTGATTTTGTATCTTGTCTCGTCAATGAATTGAATTAGATCCACGAGAACAATGTTAATAGATCTGTTGCTTTATATTGCATGTAAAAAGTGAACACATTTGGTAATACTTTTTAATTTTTTGTCTCCTTTTGATAAACTTATTTAAAAAACGTGCAATATCTCGAGAACGGTTCATGTTAGCATTCTGGAATAGGTGTCATCTGTTTTCTAATGAAAAATTACACCGGAAATGATTATTTATTTGTCGCTATTAGAGGTCCTGCTTTTGTATCACATTTTTTTTAAATACTAGGGGGGCTCCGCCCTTTGCTCACTACGCTTCGCCAACCCCTGTAATATGCTTTGCGAGTAGGAAGGTCCTACTCGTTGGTCCTCGGTCAAGATAAACTAAAGTTTAAACCGAAAAATGGTTTATTTCAGCGTGTTCCCTACTATTGCTACCAAATTTCATATTTTTGTATGCTATAGATTTTGCGGTACGAGACAGAGAAACTCGAGGGACGTACCCATATAGAAGAAAAATGTTTACTTTAGAAGTGCATAAAAAGTAGAAAAACTCATAAACTACATAAAAATTATAAGGAAAGGGCACTGTCTCGCCAAAATTCATCTATATAGGTACATTCCTGCAAATATTCGTGGTCTTGTTATCATTATTCTGTCCAGAACGCCATCTCGCAGCTCAAATATTCTGTCTTTGTTTTTGACATTAAATATTTCTCTAACTGGAATTTAAACCAAATAACAGTTTATTTCAACGTGTTCCTCTACAAATGCAACAAATTTTATGTATCTGTATGCCATCGTTTTTGCGGTAGGAGACAGAGAAACTCGAGGAATGTGAAATTTGTCAAACAGCGGCGACGGCGGCGGCGGCAGTTTCTTTTACATAAACTTTTACACAAGACTCCTACGTTTTTCTTTAAGAAGCTCAAAGTTGTCTTCAGCAAGCCTGCGTCGAGGCTGTGGAATGAAGCATAGTTCGTAGTTGACTGCGCCTCGTAGTACCCTGTATCCGTTTTAATATTTAAAAACCCTTTTAAAATACTTAAAATTTGATTTTGCGATGTCGAACTTTCAAAATTAACCCGCTTCAATATTAAATAACTAAAAACTCAATTGGAATAAAAAAAATCTCCAAGGTGTATCTATCGGAACCTTTCCAGAAACATTATTGTACCGAATTTTGTGGTTATGCGCTGCTTGAATTTTTTACTGGCAAAAATACATACAAATACATATCCTCCTTTTAAACTAAAAATTCTTTCATAGAGATCCAAATTACAAATATTTCAAATGCAAAATCTCCATTTATATAAAAATTTCTTTTGTTAAATATTTAAATATAAATACCGTTTTATGGCATGGATGTTTTATGTGTGGAATTTTTAAATTTTTGCTTTGCTTTCTTCTTGGAAACTTCATAGAATTTCATTTTTATTTTTGTGGAACTATGTTAGAAAATTTCTTGGAAGACCCCATAAATAAAGTACAATTGAAAAAATTGAAAAATAATTTTGTGATACTTCATGATGTCAAAAATATATTTGACTTAAAGTATAAGTCATAATTTTAATGATATCTCCGACGAAGGTATGTTTAATTTTACTATGTATTTGAGAGCGCTGTTAATGCAATATAAAAGAGCTAACTAACCTTTTAACGTATTATTTCGAGTTGACTAGGTGTGGTACGTTTCGTTTCAGAATACCATCCCGAGTTAACTCGTGCTTAGGGTTTTTCAAGCTCCCTGCCAGGTTAATTCGGATTGATAATAGACCTGTTCCTAGCTTAATTATCTGCTTAGTTTAAAAAAAAGGGTAATTCGAGTACCCTCTATCCAAATAAATCTAAAAACAGCTTTAAAAATTAAGTACATTTTGAACATATTTGAAAAAAAAAAATACAGGCTCTTTAAGGAGTTAATCGAATTTCAAAGTCTTCACGGAAATCAATCTGGCTCCTCAAGAAATCCAAGTGTTACCAGGAACAACCAGTGCCATTGACATAATTTTCGAGCTCCAAAGCAGAAAGTATCAGACCTCCCTGCAACCCCCTATGTTACAAATTATTGACTTTTCATAAATTGTTTATGCCCCAATTCTCCCGAGGCCCCATGTAATGAATCCCTCCTTTTGCCCAACTCCCGCCAGTGTCCGTGGGAAAACAGTTTGAATACCACATGATTTATTCTAATAAATACCACACAAAATATTAGCGTTTTCTAGAACAAAACGAAATGTCTGAGTTCTAGATTTATAACTTTATTCTGCCAAAGAAAGAATTCGAAACCCTCACTTTGGAATTTTTCAATTTACGATCGCCTTCAGGAAACGGTTCTGAACGTGACATCAATTAGAATAAAAAAGAGAAATCAGAGATACTGGAATGTAAAGTACCGTTGAGCATTTCTGAAATGTCGTATCCTTACCACTTTTGAAAATAATCTATTGAAAGAAAATCTTTGTCCTTCTGGCTTCTTAAGATATGCATTTGTTATATAGGTGTTGAGAAGTATAAATTGAAAAAAAAGAAATCTGTAATTTGGAAAATGTTTAGTAGGACGTAAAATATAATCTCAGCAAATGATCGAACCATCGATCTCTGCCAGACAACATTCTATCTATAGAAGTACTGACATATAATTATCTTTCCTTCTACACTACCCTCAATTTAAATTTGCTTCCCCAGAAGGCGTTTACGTTTACTGCTACGGTAGTCAACAGATGCGGTGAATATATTTTACGATTCAAAACTGATATACGATAAGTTGTTACCTCGAAGAAATATTTTTGTAATTGGAAGTAATATATATATATATATATATATATATATATATATATATATATATATATATATGTGTGTGTGTGTGTGCTTTGTTGCAAAATATATATGCAGCCATAAGAAATTGAACTACTGCCGCGAAGCTTAGCATGTATGTAACGTTTGAGGAGATATGCAAATGATTAGAATTTGGAAGTAAGGAACATTTTATTAAGAAATAATGGCAAGAAGAAGATTGCATTTTAGTAAGTGGAAAATCTTCCCCTAGTAGTAATACAAGAAGATATTCGGTGCAGCATAGAGTAAATGCTACTTATGTAAGAGTAAGTTGCTTATGTCGAGTATGTAGAGTAAGTTGCTTATGTCCTTATGTGGATGATTCCGTTTAGCTGATTCCGCATAGCTGATTCTATAAATGCTATAACAGCTAACTCAGTGATATTCTGAGAAGGCTACAAATGACGTTTCAGCATGTCCCCGACGTGTTCTATTGGTGATAGGTCTGAGGAACTGGATGGCCCCGACTCTGGGTGGGTATTAAATCCTCTAAGACACTGTTGAAAAAGGTAAGTGAATAAAAAAGTCCATAATCTTCGTCTCAGGGGTAAAGGCATAAAATTCGGCTGCGTTAGTTTCTGTCGGATGGTCAATAATACTTGATCAAAAATTTAGCCTCGTAGGTCATCGGGGGGAGGGGGGGCTTCTAATCAGAAAAGCAAAAGTACCCATATATTCAGACCTCGGTATGAAAATCGGTCTACGTTATGTTCTGTCCAATGGTATGTACTATGCAAATATTCAACCCTCTAGGACACCATGGAAACTTCTGAAGTATCTGGAAATACCATTTTCTTCACCCCCGGAAGGATGCATCAAAAATCCAAGTGTGAAAATATTCATCCTTCTAGGTACCGAAGGGTTTCCAGAGGGTCTGAAAAGACAAAAACACTTTAGACAAGTATAGTGATTTACATATTATAATTCCCATACTTGGAAAAATCACTTCAATTTTACACCAATTCCATATATATCTTCTAATAAAAATCTTACAAAATAGTACAGTTACCTCAAAAAGAAAGCAGGAAGGAAGTCTAGATTTATAACTTCTTTCTGTCAAAGAAAGAATCCTAACCGCTTGGTTTAGAATTTTTCAATTTACGATAGCCTTCAGGAATTGGATCTGCGCGTGACACCAATTACAATAAAAAGAGAAATCAGTGATACTTGAATGTAATGTGAAGCAGAAAATTTCAGAAATTCCATATCCTTACACAATTTGGAAAGTAAACCATTTCAATAGCACGGAAAAAGATATTAAAGTATTTCTTACGTGAATGTTTAAATAAATATAAATTTCTTCTGTAGCTCTTTGAATAAATCATACAATTGCTCGGAAAGTAAGTTTTATAATGTATAATTTTGAAAATGTCTAGAAAAGATATTTTTGTGCAAGTAAAATATATTTGAAATTGTATTTTATTATGCAGTAGAAAATAAACATTTACGATTTTTATGACCAATTTTTTGCGAGTTATACATATATATATATATATTTGGATATGTAATAATAAAAAATTCAAGTAATATTAGTATCACCATAGAAGCAAAACCAGGGCCATAATGCCAAAAAGAGGAAAGAACAGCACTGCCCCAAATTCGATGATTAATCAGAATTATATTCATCTTTAGGTCTGAGTATTTAATTCTAATTTACCCAAATAAATGCCTGTTTCAGATAAAATTCAAAACATTAAATGTTAATATATCTTATTTTCCGATTTTATTATTTTTCAAAATTTTTTTAGTATACTTTATTATTTTTAATTTTTATGTAATTATATAATTAATAAATAATTATAATTTTTTTTATCCGCCATAGTTGGGAAAGTTGTCTTGGATGTTATCGAGGGGTAGTTGATACACTGAATGGATAATTTTAATTACGAAACTGGCGGGATAAGCATTATTAGTCGTTGTATTCAATAATTCTACAAAATGTGCTAATTTATAATTTTCATCACATTTTTTATTAACTAATTCACTGGTTTGATATAATATTTCTAAACACTGAAATATGCAAACAAGAGTCAAAGTGTTGAATTTTTAACGTATTAAAATTAAAATCTTGTCTGATACTGTCTTTTATCATATAAGTTTATAGCCAGTATACAAGTGTCACCAAATGTATATATATATATATATATATATATATATATATATATATATATATATATATATATATGTATATATATATATATATATATATGCATATATATATATATATGTATATATATATATACATATATATATATATATAAATATATAGATATTAGAAAAATGTTACAATTAAAAAATTCAAGTAATATTACCAGCACCATAGAAGCAAAATCACGGCCATAATGCCGATAAGAGAAAAGAACAGCACCGGCCCAAATTCGATGATTAGTCAGAATTAAATTCGTCTTTAGTCTGAGTATTTAATTCTAATTAACCCAAACAAATGCCTGTTTCAGATTGAGCAGTAGTACATTACTATAAATGTTTAAACTCAGACTACAGGCATCAAAAGATGAAAAAATGAAGATAAGATACATTAAGAAAATTTGTATTACCATGTGGCATGTACCCTTCTTCCTTCACCAAGTGTATACGTGATCAACCTCAACAGTATAAATTATCTAGAAGCACCGGAATACACATGTCGAAATACAACCTGGGAGGCAGTACGAACGTTCACAGCAACACGCCCAGCCCCGTCCAGTGAGTCAGAGCAGGAGACAGGACAATTACCCTTATAAGCAATACAGAACATGAACATGAAGCAAAGAAGAAAATTCTTACTAAACAAATGATTCATAGAAGAAATGGATGAACGAGAATGCCACTATACACCATTATACGGGCTCTCTAATCATATTTTCAAACTGGCTATGTATATACAGGGTCTTTATAATTAAAGTTCCACTTTGAAATGGCTATAAAGGGAAAACTACTGGACAGAATGTTATCAAAGTTGGTAATAGTTTACAGGAGGTCATGGGATTTTATTTTCCGCCATAAAAGAAAAAAAAAGTTCAAAACTCACCGTCAGCGGGAATGGCGCTGTATGCAATATCGTTAAACGAAATAAGACATGAAAACATCGGTTTAAAAATTTTTTAATCGTTTCTAAAACGTGTTAAAAATCATGTTCAATGTGGCTTCCACCATTTTCTGAAAGCAAGTTAAATCCCATTACTGCGTTCTCAAGAGTAGCTCTTAGCATGTCAGGAGGAATGTTACGGACATGTCGGTGTATCACATTTTTCAATTCCGTCAAATTGTTTATGTTATTACCATAAACAAGAACTACTGTTGAGAACGCAGTACTGCGATTTAACTTGCTTTCAGAAAATAGTGGAAGCCACATTGAACATGATTTGTAACACGTTTTAGAAACGATTAAAAACTTTTTAAACCAATGTCTTCATGTCTTATTTCGTTTAACAATATTACATACAGCGCCATTCCCCGCTGACGGTGAGTTTTTGAACTTTTATTTTTATTTTGAGGAAAATAAAATCCCACGACCTCCTGTAAACTATTACTAAGTTTGATAACATTCTGTCCAGTAGTGTTCCTTTTATGGCCATTTCAAAGTGGAACTTTAATTATAAAGACCCTGTATATATATGTGTTTCACTTTATTTCACTGTATTCTGTAGGTAAATTTTTGAAATAGTGTATTATGAGTTACTTTTTCCGTTCTACCTTTGGATTTACTATTTTAATATTATATATATATATATATATATATATATATATATATATATATATAAAACCATCAATACATTCATTGTTAATATAGTGAATTATTTTTGAATTTATTAAATTTCTGAACTAGAAAATATAAACTATAAATATCTATCCATAAAATGACATAAAACAATTCTCAATCCTTTTGCAATTAACCACAATGAGGAACATGACATATACCATAGCAGAGCAATGCAAAAGATCCATTGATAATGGCAGTACTCAGTAATAATTGTGATAAGTGAATAATTTGATTTATTGCAGCTCATCTATCCCAGTTTGATGGATGAATTATGCCAATTTAGTAGCATGATTAATGAAATATAAGCACTCATCCTCACGCGGTAGTGATCTCAAGTACCAGATAAAATGCAGCTCCTGTGAATTTGACATCACTTTAAACATAGGTGCCAGCTTTGATAAAAGTGCTCAACTGTAGCCGCAGAGGGAGTAGGAGTAATATAAATGAATGGCATTGACAAATTATACTAATCATTCGGAATGCTACGTAGATGGTCGATTAATAATGCAGAGTCGATTCAGATTTCATAAACTAGAGGAATTTTAGAATGTTTTGAGATATTTTGGAAATAAATGTTATATATCATGGCGCAGTAAATGGAAATTTGATAAATAATTTATGCAGTTATTCATTTTCTGAAGTATTTGAAGAATATTTTTAAGGTTGTTATTCATTTTTGTTTTAATTTTCTTTTTTTGATAAATTGAAAGTGAAAGTTATAAGTATACTATAAACACTTAATAGCTCAAAGACGTACACATATTGAATTAAAATTGCAACACCAAGAAAGGAAAGTGCCATTTAGTGCAATAGAAATGAGAAATCTTGTTCAAATTTAACGCGCTAACAGGATGAATATTTAACTTTTTTCCTATTGGGGTTAAAATTTCCTTTTGTTTACGGATTTAGTGGTTTATTACAATTATCAGGCTATCTACTTTACCAGATATTTGGTTGATATACATGTTTTGAGTTTAATCTTGAATTATGAGAATCTTTTACAGATTTATGCAGAGCTGTAGGTTGCAGATATTCTATTTTCATGTAGAATCGTAGCATGTACGTAGCATATCATGTTATAATCATATGATCAACAGCGTGCATCTATATATCACCATGCATCTGTATTAAAACTTCTACATGCCATGCAACACGGTTTAATGATTTATTTTATCTTTGCACAAACAAGCTTTTGCATTCACAGTTACACAATATGCGTCATATACCACTTAAATTTGTTCCATATTGCTTCATCGGTTTTTGAGATTACGAAGGGTTACAGATTTGACAAAATCTCGATATATAGCTAAACTATAAACATTTTTTGGATTTTTTCTGTGTTCATGTCTAAAAACATGATATATTCAGTATACCACCCAAAGTTGGTTCAAATCGCTTCAGTGCTTTTTTAGATTACGTAGGGCTAACGATGTTACCAAAATCTCGTTCAACATATTTTTTTCTGTGTTCACGTCTACACAATTTATAAATTTTGGGACCCAAATTTTCTCCAAATCGATTTAGCGGCTTACGAGATTACGGAAGATCAACGACTTGACAGCCCACTCTCCTATACCCATACATCCACAAATCAACAAAATTATTTTCTGGAAAGGAGGTCAAGGATGTATTTATGGTGAAAACTCGACTTGTGATTAAATTACGATCACCATACTTTTTTTAGGTTAATCGGTTAAAGTAAAAAGCTTACTAAATCCATTGCTGAAAACATATTTATCAAGAAAAAGGGTACAAATTTACAATCTCTATACCTTCTTGCAGCTTAGCGCCAGAAAAGTAAAAATCTGATGTGGGCAGCACATAACTTTCCTTAATACAATGAATTTATTCCTTTTACAGTCTAAAAATAATGTATAAAGATCCACAGTATTGCGTTTTTAACGTTGAATTGTACATTTGGCGATTTTAACGATTTTTTTTGTCGTACCCAATAAACTTATGTTTCGCGCACCTCTATATAAACAATTATCAATATTAATACCATCCTCAATAAGCTATGTAGTCCATATATTAAAATATTTTAATAATTAATACATCAATAATGATCAATTAGGCGTTAGTTTCATTAATTTAGCGTTATCTTTTCAATTTTGACGATATTTTCGTCAATTTGGCAACATTTAAAAAGTCAGCAAGTTAGAGACATTCCGACAAATTCGTCACCAAAATTTTGCCAAATGTTACGGACGGAAAAATAGGTTTTTCTTATAGTAGATTCTTATATTCTATCCAAGATATTAAATTTTCGTTAATTAGTCGTCAATTTCATTAATTTAGCGTCATTTCTATCAATTTGGCGACATTTACGTTAATTTGGCATCATTTAGAAAAGTCGCCAAGTGAGTGACATTCCACCAACTTCGTTGCCAAAATTTCGCCAAGTATTATGGACGGAGAAATAAGTTATTCTTATAGCAGATAAATGACTATTGGCGTTCAAATAAAAAAGTATTACCCAAAGTATCTTTTCTCATAAATGGAATGTGCTACATGTACGAAAATGATGTTATCAAATTTATCGCATGATATTACATATGAAAAGTGAACACATTTTACAATGGTTAATAATTTTTTTCTATTTTATGTGATTTTTTGATAAATTTATTTGAAAAATGTGCAATATCTCGAGAACGGTTGATGCTATCGTTCTAAAGTTTGTGCCAATCGTTTTCTTATGAAAAATTACATAAGAAATGACTATTTGCGTAACTTTTCAAAAGGTTTTGAATTTTTGATGATTTATTCAAAATTTCACTCAAAAATATAGGAAAGTTTTGAACATTCGACTGCGTCTAAAAACAATAGACTTCCAGTATTCACGGATTGTAATTTTCGTACCAAATTTCGTTCGAATCTCTCCATTCGTTCGTGAGATATAGTCTCCAAAGACTCACTGATTCACACACACACATCACCTTATAAACTTTTGATTTGTGTTCAGGGAAGCTTGAAACGTGCTTCCCCGTCGATAACTCGAATTCGAATTTTCGACTTCGTCACAATACATTCCTTATACATTATACTACGTATATAAGGAAAGTAGTAAATTTAAACATTTTCTATTTAAATCTAAAATGATTTGATCTAACACTCAACGAATAATAATCTCTTCGGGCAACCAATGCAAATGAGAAACCAATTCAAACCAATGCAAATGAGAAATCAGAAAATTTCATTAACCCTATGTTAAAATCTATTAACACACTTCGACAATAACTTTATTTAGAAATTAGTTAGATTCCTTTTTAAATTTCTTCAGTTTCAATAAATTCGCGTCTGTAACAAGTTTAAAGGAACATGAAGGTTGAATATTTAAACACTTTTATTAATATTTTAATTATTATCTGATGTTAAGGATACCCAATGTGCTGTGCTGCAAATGCGCGAAATGTTTTTCACTGTAAAGATAGTTTTATAGGCATTCATTATTTTTGAAGATCCAGGTCGCTTGAACTTGAACACAAATTTGCCGAAATATCCCTAACTTAGAGAGTCCATTGATTGTCCATTATGATTATTTTTTAGCTTTAAATAAATGTATAGGTAACTAAATAAATGACACGCAATCTCACTATTTTATGTCGTATATAACTTTTTTACAATATAACTTTTTATGTTGTATGATTTAGTTAAGAAATATTAAAAAGTAAAGCACAACTTTACAATTATTAGAGGAAATATACAGGGTGCTTCCGCATAGTTGACTTCGCTTTTTGAGCTTCGGAAATAGGTTTCAGACATAAACATTCAATTTGAATGTTTATTAAAATTAAATTGTAAATTCTTTCATCTAGTTTCTTTTCGGAGGGTGCTATTATTATAAAAATATAGGATCGAAAGTTTTATACGGTCCATTGTGAAGAAAAATTCAGTTAAAAAGTATTGCTGCATTGCATCTAATCTAAAGGAAAATACCTGTTACAATTATCTAGGATATTCAGCGAGCTATTGCTTATAAAAAATAGGAACATTTTACTCTATTAATCCAGGAATAGCTGTACATAAAATCGGGGAGACATGTTTTATGCAATGTCCTGTTTCAATTTGCAGTCAGCTCCTGCAGCACATGTCAGAATCAAGGGAAAACTTAATTCCAATTTTTCAATTTAGCGTATTTTGGTAATTTTTACGTTATTTTTATTGTAAATATCTTCTACTGTAATTTGCAGGAATTTTCTTTTGTAGAATAGAGTGGGGCAAGAGCACGCACTTAGTGTTTACCCCCATATACTTAGTGTTCAACCCCCCATATCCTTTGCGAAAAGACTCAACATTGTTAATATTTATACCTCAAAATCTTCAAACTCTTTTTTTTTGAATTCAATAATGTTTTTAATTGTATGTTGAATGATTCAATTACATGAGGTCATCAGAAACAATAATTGTGTGTTGAATACATTTCATTCAATAAGCTTTTTTCAACCAATATAAAAAACGCACTTTTACCCCACCTGTGGGGCAGTCAGAGTGTGAATAGTTTCGATAAAGCAATGCAGTCGAATCGGCCCTGACATGCTGGGTGCCAGAAGTAGATGGAACTGCATCTGTTGCTCCAGATGATGAGGCTTCTTCATTGATTTGTGTGTCTGTTATTGTAGGCGACTGTGTTTCCTTATCAAGCTCGTCTGTAAACACTCTAGGATGAACAGGAAAAATCCCACACATCTTAAAAGCACTGACAGTCTTTTCCACCGAAGCACATCTACAGTAGGCAGTGCCAAATAGTTCTGCTACTTGGAATTGTCGAACACCCAGGTCACTCGACTGACTCTTGGGTTTACAGCCGCTATTTGAGTGGCCGGGAAAGCTACTTGGAATTGTGTGATGACTCTTCCCAGATTACTTACTAGCCAGTTATTTTTGCAAAGTACGTCTTGAGTGCTTTAGAAACGCAACGGTCCAGTGGCTGAATTTTGTGACTACAGTGAGGAGGAATCTATAGCATGTGAATGCCATTTTCTCGACCAAACAAAACAGCTTCTAAGGACAAGTGAGAACTGTGATTATCAAGTATAAGCAACGCTGGAATGCTCTTTGTTGCTTTGATATGTTTTTGGAAATATTTTATCCACTGAAAGAAGACTTCAGAGTTCATATACCCACTGTCAGATGTGTTGCAAAACCTGGTGGAGCACCATTCATCAGCTCTGTTTTTGTCTTTTTCTTTTGAAGATAAGTGCAGGAGGTGTGTAATTTTCTGCAGCACTCATTGAACAAATGGCTGTAACTAATTCTCCTCTCTCAGCAAAACTAACTTTTCCTACTCCTTTTTCACCAGTGCTAGAAATAACTTTAAGGACTTGACTTGGAACAGTTGATAATCCGGTCTCCAATACCTCCGGGGTGCATATTTTTCTCTGGGTCTTCCTTAGATAATTCCTAAACAGTCAATACCTGAATCTTAATTGGGTAATTGGGGCAAAAGTTCGCATGCGAACTTTTGCCCGCCGTGATATGCGAACTTTTGCCCGCCGTGATATGCGAACTTTTGCCCCATGAGACGCTTTTATAGCTATCAGCAAATGCTGCCATCAACGACGAATAATTTGAATTGCCTAATATATCACGCCAGACAACAAAAACGAGTTTATTAATAGGTCTTGAGAATTATTTACTTAAGTTTATATCTAGTTATGAAATATAGTTTGCAAGAAATCAAAATATTACATCAGGAAGATGAAAAATGAATCTTACCTCATGGTTTCAACGATATTCGCACAAGCCGGCTATAACTACGTTTACCACCAATCCGCCATGACACCTTCCAGACTGACTCAGTCTTGCCAATCTAATGTCCTTGGAAACAACTAAAACCTGTACTGCGCACTTTTACCCCACTCAACTAGTTATTGTACAGTGCAAATTTTTCTAATTGAACTTTTTGCTCAAAGAGACCGAGGACAAATCTAGACATTCTATTTTTATGAAAATACCATGTACTGGTGAAAAACTGTAACAGTTCAGCATTAAATTTTGACAAACTTTCAAATTGGAAGTATGTGTCTTAAACCAACTGCTGAAGCTCGAAAAGCGAGGTTAACAATGTTGAAATACTCTGTTATCAAATAGTTGCGGCAAAATTGGGTGACATTTTCAGGATTCATGGGGCGACACAGCTACACTACTGGATTATTAAACGAAATCATTATGCTATATAAAATATACTCTTATATCATAGGTACATATGTACGGAACCGAAAATAATTAACACTTTACAACCTAGTTAAAAAGTGTTTATGACTTTGTTCATTCTGTTTATCTGTCTGTCTGTCCGTTCGCATGATAACTGCCGTAAAAATGACTTTATCAAAATGAAATTTTAGTATGTTGTTCAGATGGTGTATGGGATCTATAGGAATACAAATGAATAATAACACCCAATTAGTTTTGGATCAAACCCCGGTTGAAAAAATGAACTACATTGAACCCTATGGGACCTAATTTTTCAAGCATTTTTTAAGCGAATTTAAAATTCAGAAATTGCTTCGAAAGTTTTAGGACATATTCAAATTTCCCATAAAAATATGAAAAAAATTTCAGCAAAATATATTTGGTAGTTTTTTAAATAAAAATTAAAATAATAATTACACCCATATTATATGAAGAGATCACGTGACCCACTTTGTTCAATGTGTATAAGCATTTTCGTAAAACAAAAAAGTATATTCATGAAGTTATAAACGTTTCTTAAAAAAAAATATTTTGTTACACGTTTTATTTTAAACAATAATATTTAAAACACCCCTTATATGAAGAGATGAAGTGACCCACTTCAAAATAGAATATGCCATCCATTTTGTGTCAAAATCTGGATTTTTAAAGTTCTTTTTAATTTATATTTAGTGTTATATCCGTCCTAAAACCGCTTTATTTTTGCTTAAATTCTGTGCATCTACATTCTAAAACAACGCAATTACAATATATTTGAGTTTAAATGATCATCAAACTTTGATTATTTCTACAAAGAAATCTAATTTTTACTGATGGAGAATGTAAACACATAAAGATGTAGAATGAGTTGTATAAGAATTGCTGAATTTCTTTAACGTAAAATGATTTAGCTCTGGCGTCTGAAATATAGCTGATATGAATGAAACTTTCATTGATTTTACATACAGAAGCAGACGATTTTTTTGATGATGTTTTAAGCATAGAGTTAAATTGCTTGTACCTCCATGTTTTTAAGTAAAATAAATTATCGTAGTATTGTGAGGAATAAAAGGATTGGAATGAAAGTGTATGAATAAAATATTTACAGCTTTTAAGTAGAGAGCCCGGCGATTTATATTTCAATGACGTCATTTGAATAAAGTTCATTTTTTCGATGAAGTTCTAAAGTTTCAAATATAATAAATTAATGTAGTATTGTGATAATTTTAAAAATAGTACCGCTGAATGTATTGCATTTTAGAGTTGTTTAAATAAAATTGTATTGAAAGTTGGAAAGTGTTTCATAATCAATGCTTTATGCATGATTGATCTTTCTTGTTTTACATTTAAGTTTTTGCGGGTTTGTACCGTAGAATAATGTTATCCATTTTGGACTCAACTAAGGGCTATAAAAATGGCTGTAAACGAAAAAAATTACCCATGACTTATTTGTTCGTCTATAAATACTATGAAAATTCAGACTTAAAATGACAAAATTGGTGTCAATGTGAAATCCCTATAGAAAAGTCATTTCAGTTCACATGTTTCTTCTTGGTCATTTTAGCACCTGCGGAAATAGTAATGCGGGATGAAACCATCCGTTTAAAATATATCATTGTCCATCATATTTATTGCAAATAAACAATCACTATTTCAATGCCCAAGAAAACTAAATACAAAAATGTGAGTTGACAAATGTGTGCTTTGCCATAAATACAATTTATACATGTCCCAGCTATTTATAATTAAGTCGTCTCGATATTTTCTGAGGTTTTTTTCTATAATTGAACAAAATTTATTTTTATTTTTAATATTATTCATTTTAAGTGAATACAACAGATGTAATCCAATTACAATGCTGTCTGGAGAGAGTCGGGGCAGATATTTGCTTTACGTATTATAAATTAGCTGTGGCCTTATTCGGCACACCTTCCTGTATTTAGAAGACCTCGACATTTTCATAGGTGATTGAACGAAATCATATCTTATTTATATGATTTTGTTATATTCGTTATCTTTTTATGATTTCGTTATTTTTGTCATCTTTTTTATATGAGTTTTTTTATATAAATACAATGTATTTATGCTCCAGCTATTCACAATAAAACAAAGAAGATATTTTCTAAATAATGCTTTTTTACTATAATTGAGCATAATTTATTTTTATTTTATTCATTTTAAGCGAATATAACAGATGTAATCCATTACAATGCTGTCTGGCGAGGAGAGTTAGGGCAGATATTTGTTTTACCTATTATAAATTAGCTGTGGCCTTATTCGGCACAGTTTTCTAGATTTAGGAGACTTGACATGTTAAATCAGAGATTAAATGAAATCATATTTTTATAAATTATACTTTTACAATATTATCGGTACATGCAGATAGTACATAAAATATTTATCTTTAATATTTCGCAATCTCATACTCTTTGGGTAGATAGAATGTTATCCGTTGGGGGCTTAACTAAGGGCTGTTCAAATGACTGCTATTAAAAAAATACCTACGACTTTTCTGGCTGGAAATAAAATAAAATGATTCTTGTACTTAAAACGGCTTCTTAAAGATATAAATCTTTATTTATTATCTTGTTTTCAGTCACTACAGAGGTATTTAAAGACTCTGCAATTGTTCTTTGAGTCTGTGGATTTTCTTTTGAGACAAGAAACTTTACATTTTAAAAAGTCTTACAGGTACTTACCTCCTTTTTGTATTCGTAGTTTTTTTTCCGATAAAAAAACACTGCTTGACATATTTTCTTTTTATTATTAATAATATTGCTTATTTTGCATTTAGAAATGCTAATTCCATGGTTTCACAGAGTTTTTTAATTACTCTTCGGAGTATTTCTCTTCGGAAAGAGCAAAATCCTTTCCTTCAATTCAAAGTTTGTTTACTGCACCATTTTTAAAATAGACAAAATACTACTACAGCAAAACTACAGCAAGCTGTTATTTAACTTTTATAAAATGAGCTGTTGCCAGAAAATGTTTTTGAACAAATTTACGTTTTATTTGGCAATAAAATCCTTCTGAAAATGTGTAAACAGCTTCTGTAGATGTTTCAAGTAAAATGAAAAGTTCTTGAACCGGAAATAGAAAAGAACCGAAAGTGAGCATTTTTAGTCAAACACCTATTCTTCTTTGGAAGTTGATGCTGAATCCAAAATTAATCATCAGCTGAAGTTTATCTATTAAAGATCCTGAGAAATAGATATTTCAAGGGCGAAATTTTGCAAAAAAAAATAGTATGGCAAAGTTTTCGCCACCAATAAAAACGTTCTCGAACATTAAACGTTATAGTTTTTTTTTGTTTTGTGAATTATTCGTATTCGTTAATGCAATGCGTTTCGTCCATAATGAACTTAAATATTCCGCTCTCATACCTCCAGCACAGAAAGTCAAAGTATTTGAATTTTATATTTTATTTTCGTGTCATCCATCATATAAATGAAAACAAGTAATGTCAACTGACGTTCTTATCAAGAATTCTTTTCATATTCATTTCATAAAGCTCATTTTAACGTGAAATACATAATTTATATATTCCATGTTCTATTCATCAATGATAGCGATAGCCAAGAATCTAGAAAATAGTATGAGATAGTTTGGGCAAAGCTGCAAAACAAAACAATTAATAACCAATAATGCCAATAAGTGTTTTTTCTACGAATTGTTTGAGAAGAAAAGTGAAGATATTTACTCAGTTTTCTTAGAGAAAATCATTTTTAATTTATTGTTTTTTTTTCAAGTATTAATTTGTTTTAAAATATTACAAATGAAATTATTGCAGAAACAGTCATTTGCAGAGTAAAAATTTGAATGCATATATATTATAATAGGCATTGTTTGAGATTTTTTTATTTTAATAAATATTCCCAATGTCAACCCAATAACATAATCTTCATTTCCAAGTGTTTTAGTAATACAGAGAACAACGAACCTTCGAACTGACTTATTCGATGCTGAATCCATTAAGCTTGGGACAAAATTCTTATCTCTCGAAGCGGATCCTGCATTCAATCTTCCGATATGAACAGGCTCCAAATTCTCTACATTTTTACTTTCCCTACATGTATAGTATAATATATAAGGGAAGTATTCTGACGGGGTCAAAAATTCGAATTCGAATTTTTAACGGAAGAGCACATTTTAAGCCGGAACTCGAATTGAACGCTTTTGAAGTGATGTCTATTTATATGTCTGTGTATATGTCTGTGTATATGTCTGTGTGTACGTGCGATATCTCACGAACGAATGGGACGTTTTAAATATAATTTGGTAGATGTAGTACAAATAGTGAATACTGGAACCTTATTGATTTTAAACGTAATCGAATATAGAACATTACCAAAATTTGAATTAGGAATGTCGATGAAAAGGAATAATTAAAAAAATCAAAACACTTTTTCAAAATGATACCCGCTCTAGCCGCAATCACGATTTTGATCTTATTTAATCTATCTTAGCTTTCAGATAAACGAAATAAGCAAAAATTTTAAAAATTCGAATTAGGGTTGACGATACAAAGGTATATTCCAAACACTAATATACATTATCCCTTCAAAAACAATAAATATACAATTTGATATCCTTTCGCTGCCTACAATAAAAACTGGTTATTATCAACGTTAAATATGTGTGCAGATGTTATATTTAATGACCACTAGCCACTGAGAATGCGCGGTACACGGATGAAATAGCTACTTTAAGAATAAAACTACATATACTTCACACACACACACACACACAAAAATATTCCTTTTACTTCATTCCAGAACCATTTCTACTAGAAATGTGAAATCCTTTGGTGCTGATAACGTGAAAATAAGCGATAAATTTTCTTTATGCCACCGTATTTGCTGTAATTAAATTGCCACCAACGACATATTTAATTTACGTGTGCAATTCCCCTTTTTTAATTTTCTTCGAGCATCGATTAATGCTGTGCGTAATATTATACGAAACATTTTGCGGTAATAGAACTTCTCATATTCTTTGCGTGCCGTGTTAGTAATGGTATTTATTTTCTAAATAATAAATTTTGATTCAAATTTATGAAAATGATTTCTATATACGTATTTTCTTTTAATTTTTAACAACTTTTAAATTAGATGCTAGGAGGGGGAAGGGTCATCGGTAGACTTTTCGTTTTAAACAAGTTTTCCTTCAAGCTAGTTTGAGGAAAATTTCTTCTTTTGATTTTTTGCTATTGAGTTCTCTCAATGAAAACACTTAATTTGAAAACAATGAAATAATGGTTCATATTATTATTATTTAATTGAAAACACTGAAAACACTTTAATTGAAAACACTGAAATAATGGTCCATATTAAATATTATTTAATTGAAAACACTGAAAATACTCAAATTGAAAATCCTGAAATAATGGTCCATATTATTATTATTTAATTTTCGGACATTTTGAGCACCAGCCTTGACTTCTGTGCGCTTGACATAAAAATATGTGGAATTTATAGGCCAAGAATTAACGTTCAAACAATGTAACACGTGTTAAAAGCCAAACATGTGTCTAATTTTTGAAATTTTGGGGCAGATTTAATAATAAATATATTTTTTTTATTTTATTAAATTTTCGGATTGTTTGTACTAATGGCAAGAACATCTAATTTAAAAAGAAACGCGACTTTCCGAAATAGAATTTGCTTTTGCAATCGTGTTGTCTTTACTCTGTCCGATTACCGTTGTTGAAAAGGCAAGACCACGCTTTCTGCAAATTAACGTAACGTATATTAATTGAAATGATAATTCCAAATTTAATTTAACTTGCTTAATTTGTTCAAGAGATATCGTAGGCCATAGACTCAATGATAGATAGACACACAGATGCATGACCAAAAAAATAATAAAACAACAATCTTATGCAGTAGCTTTAATATGATGGCAAATGGTGTGCACATTTTATTTTGGACGGAATAATTAAGCATTTTACTTTAGTACACTTATTTCGGACAGTCGTAAAAATTTCTGGAAAAAATTGGAAATGGCATCTTCAAAACCGGAAATAGAAATCATTAATGAACCCCATAACCCCTCTGAAATTTGATGTTGATTCCATATCAGCCATGTTCTGTATATAGCCAATCCTGAGCGTTGATGTTTCAAGGACTATTTTTTAACAGGAAGTTAAAAAAAAATAGAAGTGAAGAGCTTGAGTGAACTTACACACCTCCTCCGGAATTTAATGCTGTATTCATATTTGCCATTATCTAAGCTATATCTTGAGAAATTGACGCTCTAGAGAAATAGACGTTTTAAAAATATTTTTGAACCGGAAGTATGAAAAGAAACGGAAATGGTAATCTCTAATAAACCCCCTTTCTCCCCCAGAATGTGATGTTGTATCCATATCAACCATTCTCTAAGCTATATCTAGATTACGAGAAATATATATTTTAAGGAAAATATTAATTTTTGAATCGGAAGTGGCATCTCCAGATTTAGAAGTTGACATCCTTAGTCAGTCCTTTTACCCCCTTTAGAATTTTATATTAAATCATATCAGTCATTAACTAAACTATATCTATAGCCGAATTTGAGAAATAGGTATTTTAAGGAAACTTTTTGAACAGGAAGTGAAAATATTATTTAATCCTACTAAGACCCTTCTTTCTTTAGAATTTGAAGCTGAATCAGTTTCAGTTGTCATCTAAACTATATTTATAACCAATTTTGAGAAATATATTTTTAAAGTAAAATGAAAACATTTGAACCTGAAATGCAAAAATAATTGGAAGTGGAAATCTTTATCACCCCCCCCCACACTCTCCTTCAGAATTTCACACTATGTCGAATTCAGTTGTCAGCTACCTATAGCAGATCCAGAGAAATAGATGTTTGAAGGAAAAAACTTTACCAAAAAACAGTATAGCAAAATGTTTGCCCTCAGAAAGGTTCATTTAGGTTTTAGGGATTCTGTAAGAGTGTAAATGCATCTAACATCCGATGAAGACATTTTTAACGCCATCATAATACTTTCCATCATATATTGTGTATTGTAGGAGAAGTAAAAATGTGTGTTTTCCATTAAATACAGATGAACCTCATTAACGCAAACACACATTACAAGAAGAAGATTAAAATCTTGCTCTTGTAATCAGAGTAACAATAAAAGGTATGTAAAAAAACCTTAAGTAAATACATTAAGCACAAATTAATATACACTTAAGCATACAGCTGTTTTGAAGATTTGTCGTTCTCGTATTCTCGAGACAACCGTAGGCTTAATTGCATATTAATTTGTGTTTAATTATGTATCTTAACTTTTTCTTATTCTTTGCACAATGTTTGTCTTTATTTATTGAAACGTATATTATTTATGGAGAACTAGCATTTAAGCCACGTAAAAGACACGTAAACAAAGATTCTTAAGATACTAAGCTTCAACTTTTATAAATAAATTATACTCTGTTTAAAAGTGTATGGTCCTTCGCGTAAAAATAGTTGCTGTTACATATGACTTTATTGAAAATCAATCTATTACATAACTGACATCTCACAATGATACAAAGGTAGAAATACTAATCAGAGAAAACTAACTGAACACAAGGCAAGAATATTTCAAATCAAGCAAACATAAAGCCCAATGAGAAGAGGTCGAAGAAGGGGTCGCGATCTGAGGGACAGTTCATATGAGTTCTAGCTTCCCAATACAGTCTGCAAACATCACCTTGTTGATGGGAATCTTTATCCAAACTTGGGCACACTAAAAGGAGATCAGAGTTCATAACATCAGCGCTACAAATGAGGCACACATTCGTTGGTAGAATGCCTATTTTATTTAGGTATTCGGACAGGCAATCATGACCCATTTTAAATCTAAAATTGGGGATAAATGATACTCGTGCCCGCGACAAACCTTAAGTCACACGTGCCTCCTGGATGGTGCTAAATGAGTAACGGCTTGTGGCTATGGTATATCTAAAAAATAGTTGTCTCAAACGAAAATTAGCCCAGTCAGGTCCTACCCCCGTGGTCAAATTTTAGTCTTTTATGTCCCCGTTGGTGTGGATTGGCTGGTCTGAGAGAATTTAACACTCCCCTTCAAGTTTCCCACTACGAGAGGAAAATCAAAAATCAGATTCCGTTAGGTATGGTTCAGTGGACAATACTATAAGTTTGCAAAGAATCATACACTACAGAGCTGCTTGAGGGTCTGGAAAGACTTTATAAAACCCTTTTAATCTCCACTCCAGAGAGGGGGAGTCTAAAATCCAACTAAGGTTTTACCCGATGGTCGATATTATAAATGTGCAGAGACTCAGAATTCAAGGACACAGTGGGCTTCTGGAATATCTAAAAAGAATGTTCAAAGTTCTTTCATTTTCTTCGTTCTCAGGGGTAAATCGCAAATCTGCTTACGTTAAGTTCTGTTCAATGGTAGATTCTATAACTGTGCACAGATTCAGCTGTCTAGATCAACGGGAGGACTTGAGTGTCTGAAAAAACTGTTTGCAATCTCCCCATTTTCTCCGCCTCCCGGGGCAAATCGAAAATCTGGTTACGTTAAGTTCTGTTCTATAATCGATTCTGTAATTGTGCAAAGATTTAGCATTCCAAATTACCAGGAGGACTTGAGTATCTGAAAAGACTGTTCGAAATGTCTCCATTTTCTCCATCCTCGGGGATAAGTCTAAAATCTGGTTACGTAAAGTTTTATTCGATGGTCGATTCTATAACTGTGCACAGATTCAGACATCTAGATCACCAGGAGAACTTGAATGTCTAAAAAGACTGTTTAAAATCTCCAATTTTCTCCACACCAGGGGGTAAATATAAAATCTTGTTACGTTAAGTTCTGTTCGATAATCATTTCTGTAATTGTGCAAAGATTCAGCCTTCTAAATCATCAGGAGGATTTGAGTGTCTGAAAAGACTCTTTGAAATTCCCCCATTTTTTCCACGGCCGGGGGTGGGTGTAAATCGAGCATACAATTCTGTTAGGTTCTATACAGCAGTCGATAGTATAATTGCTCTTTAAAATTCTGTCGGATGGTCGATACGTGTAAAGATTTAACTTTCTATGTCCCCGGGAGCTTCTAAAGGGTCTGGAAAGATAAAGACATGTTAAAGACGTAAAAATTATATAATAATGATTTAAATCGTTCTAAACGTATTTATATAGCGTTTGAAGTGCAATACAAAATGAGATCTTGGTATGAGTAATTCGTGTTAAGTGTGTTCGTGTTAACGAGATTCGACTGCTCAACCCAGGCCTAATGAGTTTACTGTAATGGGTTTTTCCTATAAGGGAGACTGGGTAAATTGATATATTTTTATGTTTTTAATTTTTATAATTTTTGTATTTAAGTTAATAACACAAGTTTATATGTATTTTCTTGCTTGAAAAATATTGACTGTTTTATATGAAGTTCGGCATGCTTTCAAAATAGCCATTGTCAAAGTCAATAACCTTTACAATCCCCATATCGCCTCATTTCACCTACATGATTATTTATTGATTAAATTTCTGCATAAAGCCAAACGCCACCGTGAATCGTAATTTTTATTCTATAATCCGATTGCATAACATGTTACACACTAGTTCTATGATTGCTCACAAAAATAAAACGTTTCTAAAATATCCATGATATCAGATCTAAAAAAATTACTTTATTGTGCTGAAAATTTTGAACTGTGATTTAATTAAGAAAACAGAAGAAAAACATTTTAATCGGATTTCATGATGCTTGTGAAAGTTCAAAGAAATTCAGACTTTTTGCGTGCCACATCCTTAAGGTATTTCATAAATAAAATGCATTTCGCTTTCTTCGATGTATTTGTTAGTTATATTTCTTAAAAGAAGACGTGTTTTGATAATGAAATTCGATACAAGTGAAAAATATAATTTTTTATCGATATATTGTCTCGTGAGAAAACGGATTTTCATCTGTAAAATTTGCTTCTCCACAATTGTAATGTGGTGTTAGATGGTCTTTTAAATGAATATCTAGGCTCAATATTTTATGATACTATTATTGGTTTGTTTCATTTGCTTCATGCATTTCTTAGTGTCATTGAAATTCTGTAAAAGATTTATTAACTATTTATAAAGCTTCAAAGAAGTCCTTTCCACATCCAGAAAAATTCTAGTAATTTAGTTAATGACTTGTCCAGTACTCCAATTTGTCCGTCCTATGGCGGAATGCATTGTAAAATTTCGCCCCTCGTTCTTTATTCCTTTGGGGCTCTTATGTGTCATTTTAAACCACCTTTCATCTTGTTGGACGTAATTTATTCTTATTTGGATTTAATTCGTCTTGTCGGGATATTCCTGTTGTGTCTTGGCACACGCAATTTCTTTTGTTGTGTTCTCGTTTTCTGATTGTTTGGACTGTTCTTCATGCTGCGTTCTGATTGGCTCTCTCTTAATCCAGGTTTTGGGTACATAATTCTCTTTGTATCTTTCTTTGCACTCATTCCTCTTTTGGACTTCTCGTTTTTTGGTTCTCTTGCACTGACAAAAGGTATCTAACCTATCCTCGAAACAGCTGTATGCTGCATTATCATTTTATTTGTGCTTGCTGAAATTTTCCTTATCCTTCGCACAAAGTGTATTTTACTTATTGAATAATGATCATTTTAGTCACTCATCAAGTCTTCATTTAGTCTTCATCTTTAGTATTCATCTTTCATAAAAGCAAAAATAATTAAATATTAAGATAGTAAAATAAAAGAATAACTGATTATTAAGAAAGTAAAAAAAAAAAAATAATTGATTTTACTATAATGCAGAGTGTATTTAAATTTTTCAGTCTTTGGAAAAAATTCAAATATAAAAAGTCGAACACAGGGCGCAAAATTAATATAAATGAAAAAAAAAATTAAAAATATTTGAACACAGAAACGCAAAATTTAAAATAAATAGAAAAAATCAACACAGGGCGTAGAATTAGAAAAATTTAAACTTACGAACATCTATGTAGATAGAAGTGTGAAATCATTTTACAAAAAAAAATAAAAATAAAATTTGAACGCTGTGTTGGCAATATTTTTGCCCAGTGTCAAATATCAACCTTTAAATTGCAAAAGAAAGAATGTTGAATCCACCAATCTTACTAGGATCACCATATCTATCCTTGTTTATAACTACTATTGTATAACTTGCAAAATTTCTATTTTTAAAATGTAACATTTTGGGGTGAATTTCAATATGCTTTAATTCATCTATTAACTATCAGCTCTCAACTGAAAATAATTTTGAAATAGGTGTTTAGAAATAGAATGACTAATATACACTTTGTGTTATAATGTTATAAGTATATACAGAGTATCAAAGAAAGTCATGGACCAGGCCAATAATTCGAGAAGTATTAGGGATGTCGTATACTTACTTTTTATGTTGGTGTATTGGAAACCCCCTACGGTGCTACAAGATGAGACAATTCAAAGAAGCTGACCCCTTTTTAGAGGGTACAGGAGATTACTTTGCTTCAAGTTAGAGATAAGGGAAAATTAATTAGAAAGTTGTAGAGCGTTGAAAAATTAGTACTAACAAGGAAGGTCTCCTGACCGATCCCCACCGATTTTAATGAAAAAATTACTATGAATAGTATTGGTCTGTCACAACACATTGTATAAGTACCAGCGGCCCTATAGCAATAGAAATGACACAATAAAATATTGAAAAAAAAATAGTTTTCATCGCCAAATGTAACCCTACTGTAGAAGTCGGCGACAACGTTGGTGTACAGTATACGTCACATTCCCCGAGTATAAGTACGGAAACAGTGCATCGCCTCGTTTGCTTTGCTCTTCGATTCGCTTACTGTTCGGTAGTACTGCACATTTCGTATTTCCAGCGACATTTTTTATACTTTATTTCTCTTTACTGTTTGTTTGAATGCAAGCTTGTTGCATGATTTTTTTTTTCTACACTATCAAAGGCTGACAGAACAGTGTGTTTAAACTATTTGAATATTTTTTTACATTTGCAATTTCGCATTGTTGTTTATTTTCTTTTTCGTAATTTTGAACTCCGCTAATTCGAAATGACTACCATCGTATGCCCAGGATCTAGGCATTAACCAAATTTTCATAGTATTACATCTTCAGAGGTTTTCAGCTGTCACGATTGTTAAAACAGTAATCATAATGAATAATCTCCAAATCCGGATAACGTATAGATTTTGGTAACCCAGAACCAATTTTCAATAATTTATTGTGCCGTTTCTATTGCTATAGGGCCGCTAGTACTTGCATAAGGTGTTGTGACAGACCAATACTATTCACAGTAAATTTTTTCATTAAAATCGGTGGGGGTCGGTCAGGAGACCTTCCTTGTTAGCGAAAGCTGCAAAATAGCTCTTACAACTTTGTCGTGGATTTTTCCCTCTATCTTTATCAGGAAACGAAATAACCCCCGTATCCCACTACAAAGGAAGTCGGTTGCCTTAAGTATTCATTATGTAGCGCTATTGGGGTTTCCTATACACCGGCATAAAAATATACGATAACCGTAATACTTATCAAGCTATTGACCTAGTCCATGACTTTTCTATACACCCTGTATACAGGGTGTCCAGACTTTTTACCGCCGTTGGCGTATTTTTCTACCGCCGTCCGACACTTTCTAAACACGACGTATCCCCAGCGTGGATATCCCCAGCGTGGATATCCCCGACGTATCCCCAGATTCAGCGTAGTGGACCTGTGAATTGGCCTCCAAGCTACCCGGACCTGAATCCACTGGACTTCTTCTGGGGACACATGAAAGAGTTGGTCCGGCCGTCCAAACAGTTACCTTACACCTTTCTGGTAGGTTGGATGGTCTGGGTCTCAACAACAACATGAAAGAGTTGGTGTACGAGACACCAGTGAACTATGTCGAAGATTTGCGCGAATCTCTGTTGCTGTGGCCAAGATCAACACCACTGCAGGGGTATTTGAAAGGGTGCGAGAATTCTTCCTTCGCAGGTGTCGGCTCTGCAACGACGCCACTTTGAACAGCTCCTTTAAGTAATTCTCTGGCCCTAGTGGCATAGTGTCCTACATCTGTTACTTGAGTCTCATTTTTTCTCTAATAAAAAATCAACGTGGACGAGTCACGTTTCTTTTTTCTGCCACTATGCGTGAATTGCGACTCTAGGTTCTATGGCAAATATTGTTCATCTTGCTGTGTACTATCACCCCTCTTTTTTGTTGCAAGAGTTCGCGGACACCCTGTAGATAGTTCAGTATAACATGGAACTTACATAACATAAGCCAGGATTTTAAAAGGGGGAGGTATGACTAAATGCAGGTCACCATGTTGAACTTCATTTTACAATATGGATCCTATGGAGAACTAATTTAATTTTTCTGCTATTGTGAGCTAGGGGATATGACACACACGCACCTCTGCTTACACCACTGGTATGTCATGTTTCCACATCTAGTCTTAGAAATGACGAGGATTTTTTGTATTTTCTTGACATTTAATTTCAATCAGTTATTCATAATGAAACGTTTTGTTTTCATGCGATATTTTAAATGCTTCAAAATATAGAGTTAAATAAACCCATTCTTGCAAATTATAAACGTCCCAGTTACTCAACGAAATAAACGCCTTAAAAGGAAACAAATTAAAATCAGGATCTGTTTGTTCTTCTTATCACACGCTTCGAAACGAGACTTTGAACGAGAGATTAATTGAGAATTTCCTCAAAAGCAGATATGCTGATGAAAAGACGGAAGAGAGAGATCTACAGTGGCAGTATTTCATCTGAATTGACAGAGCGGAAGGTGGATAAGGTTTTCTAGATTTAGATGTGCATTAGTATGGAAGTGTGGAATCCTAAATTTGTTATTTATTGAGTTTACTATTACTGTTTAATTTCTTGGATGCAGTATTTACATAATATGAGTCTGATAACATTAATTAATTTCCTCGAGTATAAATAAGCATGTGCAACACAAACTTTTCCCAATATTTACGAATACAGCTCAATAAAAAAAAATAGAAAAGCGCAGATAGCACTTAGGTTAAATGTTTATAAACAGTTGATTCTCGGAATATTTTCGACGAAGACAAATAGAAAAATTAGAACCTGCACAGAATATTTTGAAATATAATATAATTGTTCACTTATGTTTTCTAGACCAATATATTTTATTTGAAAAAAATATTTTTAAATGACATGCACCTATAATAATAAAGGAGGTGGTCTGTGCGTCTATCTCTGTCGTCTGTAGCGGAAAATTTAAGAATTGTATGGCCATGAAATTCAATACAGGGGTTCCTTGGTTACCGAGAGGAAAATCTCATGGAGATTGTTTCAAATTCAAATTAGTTTTTCGATTATTGAAGTGAAAATTTGAGTAGTTTTCGCAAAAACTGGTTCCTTAGCGACCAAAAATATTGTCAGAGAGTTTCTATCTTAACACCATTGGAAAGATCGAAGAATTTTCTTTGAAGCAGACTTGGAATGAAATCTTTTCTATTAATAGACGAATTTTCGTTTTCCTCAATTTTTATTAGTTTCGAATTGTATTAATTATTATTAATTTTCGAGTTTTTTAAAAATATATACTTTTCGTGTTTTGAAAGCGTAATTCATTTAAAAATTGAGATGTATAAAAATGGACTAACAATCCGATTTGTAGAAGACCCAGACCGTCCGACTCGTCCAGAGGACTAAGAGCAACTATTTGGACGGCCGGAACAATCCGATTTGTGTAATTGTTTTGCTCATTTCCTTAAATACTTTAGAATTGACTGAAAAGTAGGTGTTTTGTTTTAAATAAATATTTAGTGCAAACAATGTATAATAATTTGCATTGAATAAAGCAGTGTAATTTAAGCAACTTAATAATTGATGAAAGTAACATAACTAAACGTAAATGCTCAAACTGTAATAATATAAATTAAATATAAGAATAAAATAAAAATTAAAATAAAGTAACAATTCCCACCTTCAGTATCTCCATTTCAAAGAAAAATCCTAAAATGCCATTAAGAAAAATCTACCCATTTGCTATTTTTCTCTAATTAATCCTCTATTTTTAAGCACATAATCATAGTATTCTCTGTGATTTTTCCATTGTAGATAATAACTTTTCAAAACCAAATCAATACCATGAAAACTCCTTTATATCCTTTAATCAGATGAATCTGATTGCTTTTTGTAGAGAATGCATTTTCCAAATGTATTGAGAATAAAAATATATAAAAACACTTTTCACTAGAAAAAGAAATGTGTTTTTTACTGTGTCGTAATCCTAGTATACATCTCGATTTAGATGAAATCCTTAGAGGTGTATATTCTTTATTACAAGAAAAAAGTTAAGTAATACAAATATCTTCTGAGAATGAGTTAAAAAACACGTTTAAAGGAAAAAAAAAACAGTGAGGGAAATAAGGGTCATAATTATTTCCTTTCAATTCGTTTGCAATGGGAAAATGAAGCAGAGAAACAAAACTAAGTATATAAATATTATTATATACGTCTTTTTGTTAAAAAAATTAATTCTTTACTAATAAAATACATATTAATAAACCGTTTCGTATCTAATAGAAATGCAGCCTGAATATATCAGATATAAATCAAAATAAATGATCTTTTTAATATGAACGAATTAAAATTTTTTTCTTATGTCTTTATGCATCCAAATGCAAATTTTCTAGCTTCTGGGGGGATGACGGAAATTCAAGCAGTAGTGGTTGTTTCTAGTTATTGAGTATTTATCTCAAATACTCAAGCTATAATGTTCGATATTAGTAGGGTCATTCCATGTCATGTATCCTAATTTGAATGATGATCCCTGCTAGATCATTTTTAATTTTGATAAGAATTTTACAGAATGTACCTACCTATAGGCCTGCATGAACTGTTGCAAAATTTGTGGTTCATATATTTCGGGTTTAGGCTCCAGTCCGGGTTTAGGTAATTTCCATGAAGATCAGTTTTCAATTTGGAGAAAATTGTTAAAAAATTGTCATGTTTGCTATGTTACTTCCCTTAATACAAGATAGCTCTTAATCCTCTCTTTTGTCTTAATTTGAAATTCTGATAAATTCCATGAAATAGCCTCTTCCCCCTAACCATTCGAAAAATTTGGGAAAAAATAAAATAATTCGCCGTTGAAGAAAATAAATTTACTGATAAAAATATACTTCGTTTATTTTGCAGAAAATTCCGATTAAACATCCTTTCCCAACAGAAATACTCTGCTTATTTCGATTGTATTTGAAGAGGCAATTCGACAGAATTCTACTTATTTATTTTAACATAAAATTCCCATTCAACGTCCTCCCCGTTACATTTTTCGCGATGTTCTATCACATTTGAAGAGTCGGATCGATGGAATTCTATTTATTTCTTTTAGCAGAAAATTCCCAGTAAACACGTCCTCCCTTTTATATTTTCCGCGATTTTTTGTAACATTTGAGGGGACGAATCGAAGGAATTCTACTAATTTCTTTTAGCAGAAAATTGCCAGTAAACGTCCTCCCTGTTACATTTTCCGCGGTTTTATGCAACATTTGAGGGGACGACGGATCGATGGAATTCTACTCATTTCTTTTAGCAGAAAAATTTTAATAAACGTCCTTCCTCTCCGTTAGATTTTCCGCGATTTTCTGTAACATTTGAGGGGATGGATCGATGGAATTGTACTTATTTCTTTTAGCAGAAAATTCCCAGTAAACGTCCTCTCCGTTACATTTTCTACAATTTTCTGTAACATTTGAGGGGACGGATCGATGGAATTCTACTTATACCTTAACATTTTTTGCGATTTTCATTCCCATTCGAGGGGGTGGATCGACGGAATTCTATATGTATTTACCGTAGAAATAGGTCCTAAAATTGTTCCCAAAATTGAATACATATTCTATACATTTTCAATGGGCCATCAATGAAATTAGGAGTGTCAAATTTAAGAAAAAGTAAATCAAAATATTAACTTATAAGGTGTGCATTGTAAAAAATATCATATTGGAGCAGAAAAAACCAGATAAAATTGAAACTATACTTCATGGGTATATACTTCATATGATATATGTTTAAGATGTTCTACCACTAAAGCAACACAGCAAACTCTTCAAACTGAATTCCAAGTGGTTAAGAATGATATTTAAATATGACCGTTTTTAAGAGTTAAGAAATATCCCGACCCGCTAGTTTAAAAAAAAATAGAGATCTAAAAAATTACCAAGTTTTTCATTTAAACTCGAAGACACATCAGGGACACCAGAATAGGAAAATTGAGGAAGAAAAGCACAGAACGAAAATAAATGCCTCATATAAAAGATTAATAAAAAGAGGAGTCGTAAGATCCTCTGTGTCCCATTTTCTGGAGCAGATTAGACCAGTTAATACATTTCTTGACACTTTACGGTTTTGAAGAGAAATAATACGTAATTGTCATAAATAATGATTCTATACCAAATAAAATTATACAACGCATTGCACTATAACTTAATTTTTATTTTACTTTCATAAATAAAATATTTAAAGACAGTTTATCTCATATTTTATCACGCTAGTCATGACTCGACAATTCGCCGATATTTGTGTGCAATGGAAATTTAAGTAATAATTCTACAATTTGAAAGGCAAGAGTCAGCAGTTTAATTTAATTAGTTGTTGAACCAATTTTTGATTATAGTATTATTACAATGTGTGCAAAAATTTAAGAAAAAATATTACAATATACTTTTTAAACACTTAATTATCGTAAAAAGATTAATTCCTCAATATTAAAATAGTGAATTATTTTAATTTATATTCTTTTCTTATTTATTACATAAATTAAATTATCTAATAATGTGATAACAGACATAACTTTTTCAAACACTCTATTTTCTGAAATGTAGTAGATACACTCTAATATACATTACGCTTCAAATTCAAAAATTTCTGAAAGAATTGAGACGCATAAGGTTTTTACTTTTCTCGCGTGGAGAGAGGAAAGTATAGCATTAGTGACTGTAACTTGTACCACTTTTCTTGATAGATAGATTAAGAAAACTTTAATCGAAATAATCAAAGAAAAGTACAGTGATTGTGATTTAATCGAGTATTTACCGTAAATACATCGAAGGGAAGGATCCTCTAGATAACTAGAAATGATTTTTTCTGGTCTCTGTGTGTGTATCAAATTGATGGCCAAATCGTAATCTTAAAACCATTGAAGCGATTTGGATCAAACTTGGTTTCCAAGTTTCATATATTATGCAGATGTAATCGCGGAAGAATAATTTTATAAAATGTATATAGTTGAGCTATAAAATGGAATTTTGCCAAAATCGCATTTTTATAAACCGACTTTTCGCATTTTTATAAACCGCTAAAAAGATTCGGACCTAATTTGAGTGGTATATTTCGTATATTATCAAGATGTGAAGGCAGAGGAAAAGAATATCCAAAAATGTATACACTTTAGCTATAAAACGGGATTTTGTCAAAATTCGCAAACTATCATTATCTCAAAAACGGCTGAAGCGATTTATATCAACTTTGGATAGTATGCTGCATATATTATATAGAAGTGAATGCAGAATTTTTTTTATAAAAATGTATATAGTTTTGTTCAGAGGTCAAATGCCTGTTTGTTGTGATTGGAAAGTCTCGGTTTTGCGTCGATCTTCTAGTTTATTGCTTTTTGCATATGAGATATAATTTGGTTTTCCGTAGTAGGTTTTCTATCTCACAGTTTAAAAAAATTTGAATAAACGAAGTGGCAACAAAAATACAAAAAAAAGACAGATATTCCCTTACATGCATTTCTAAATATCTTAAGACTATCTTCTACACAAATGATATCTTATTACTTTAAATGGCGGTTTAAATAGAATGTAAGATATATATTTGATACACCATGCTGAAAGCATTTTATCGTACGTATCTACTAGTTATGTTCGCTGTTAATTGCTCACTTGAGCTTAGTTGAGCTATCCGTGCAAAAGTTCTGTTTCTTGTCTATCTAACTCGATTCACATTGCGGGGTCATTAAATATGATTTAAGAGGTTTCAATAAATGGAGTTTTGAAACATTTAATTTTAATGTTATTAGACTAAAATGCGTTTCTGGAGTATACAGACATGGCTTGATATTTTTATTTGGAATTATATCTATTACTTTAAATATAATTTCTAGTATATTGTATGCTCACCTTGATGATACGGTTTATTTACGCAGGGTTCCTAGGTCCTTAAGCAACCCAATGAATTTGTAAGGAAAGGTTAATGCGTGTATACATTAGATCTATCTATATTAAAGTGACCATGTCCGATTGAATCAAAGTAAATTCAGTGGCCCCGATGTAGAATTAAAAAAGTTTGGATAACGAATGCGCCAATAAAGCGAGATAGACAAAAAAAAAGGATCAATTACAGTGTTGAAAATTACTCATACTACACAATATGAGTTTCAGCAAATTTTGCCAAAATAAAACAGATGACGTAATAAATTGAAAATAGCAATAATCCCCGTAATCTTTAAACGTAAAGGCCGTAATTGATATAATCCGGTCAAAACTACAATTTCGATAACATTTATTTTATATATATTTCTTTATTATTTAAATAGGAAAATATTTATTAAAAATTGTCTGCCGCATAAGCACATTAGATTTAAATTCGTTGCTAAGCGACATATAAATTTCTTCTAATAAATTTGAGGAAAAAAAATCGTCTGCATAATGTTAAGTCTATGAAAAGTTTAACTATGTGATTTTATTTAATATTTAGACAACCCCTGGTTCTTGAAAATAGAAACATGGACTAAATTTGAAGTGAGACTATTCCAAGGCTACCTACAAAATTTTATGAAATTCGATGCAGCCGTTCTCCCGTGATGATAAGACAAACATACAGAGAGACAGACATATTTTCAACTAGCAGCATACCCGTTCTTCGTACGGAGTGTATAATATAAAGAAATTTATAATTCGCAATCATGTGCAAATTCTATTAAAATATTAAATTTATTGCTCATAAAGAGAAGTTTAAGAATATCTGTTCTCACTATGCAAAATTATCTTCACGGGCAGATCTGAAGAATAAAACATCCTGGCCCCTTTTGTAGGCAAATTTACAAAAAAAAGGAATTGAATCAATATATGCAACCCCGTACTACTTATATTGTCGCAGATTAGAAAATATGCCAGTGTGTTAGTAGAAGCTTAACCGTATTGCAATATGTGTCTCAAAAATATTTGCCAAAATAAAAGAGATGACATAAAAAATTGAAAGTATCAAAAATCCCCGTAATCTTAATACCAGAAGGTCGTAATTGATTCGAATATATGTCAATATATATCAAAATATATGCCACTATACCTGTACCACTTACATTCTCGTAGATTGGAAGATATACCCATGCATTTGTAGAAGATTACTCGTACAACGTACTATATATGAGTTTCAACAATTTTCGTCATAATAAAACAATTCCATAATAATTTGAAAATATCAGTAATCCCTGAATCAACAGTCCCCGAAAATATCAATAATAATGATGTTTAAACCTGAAGACCGTAATTGATATTATCCAGTCAAAAATTCAATGTCAATGAAATTTATTTTATATACATATTTTTACTATTCAAATCGGAAAAGATTTAATAAAAATCATATGCCGCATAACATATTGGATCCGTTGCTAAGCGACATGATATCAATTGCTTTAAATAAATTGATGGAAATCATATCATCTGAATAATGCAATCACCATGGAAGGTTTGGCGACATTTTCGTCAATTTAGCTATAACTTAAAAAATCGCCAAATTTATCGCCAAGTGGGACTGTAGAACTGAGAATCCCATTATGCGACAAATTGACGAAACATCATCACAAAACTATCCCCTAACAAAACACAATTAATTTCATCTATTAAGCGCGATTTTATCAATTTCATGATATTTTTATGGATTTAGAAATATTTTTACCAATTTGGTGATATTAAAAAAATTCCTTAAATGTGTTACTAAGTAGGATGAATGAACTGACCGACAAATGCTACCGAAACATCATTTTAGAACTTTATTCTAAAAAAACAAATTTAATTTCATTGATTTGGGTCATTTTTATCAATTTGGAGACATTTCTACTAATTTGGTAAAGTTTAAGAAAAGTTACCAAGTTATTTAGAGATATTCCTCTAAATTCGTAGCTCTGAATTTGCAGATCTGAAGAATAAAATATCCTGATCCCGTTTGTATATACTAAATGAAAACAGTAAAATTGTATTAGAAGATACATACACCCGTTCTACTCTTTTTCTGTTTCAACAATCGGCTAAATGAATTTATTGGGTAAACACAATATATGAGTTTATTAGCTAAACACAATATATGAGCTTGAAACCTCTTTACTAAAATAATTGAAAGTGATGTACACAGTCCGCAATATATATAATTAAAAGAACAATCAAACCGTTCATTTATGAAATATATTTTTACATCCATTTATTTATTATACAAATAAATAAAATAATAATCGATATTAACAACACATTTAATTTCATTCCGTTGCCGAGCAACATGATATAAGATAGAATCTTCCTCATAAAATGCGAAATTAAATAGCCATTTTGATTTCTTTATACTTTACATCGTTGAGTAAAAGCTTGTGAGAGATGAACCATGGAGGTAGATTTTTCCATTTAAATTCATGTTTCAAACAATTTATGTTTTCCTATAGTGACTAATTAATGCAAAAATCCTACACCAAACTCGGAAATAAAGTTTTATTTCATTTTGGCGTTTAAAACAAACGATTTTCATCCTTTCCGTTTGGATAAACCACGGAGTTGGAGAGTAGATCTCCTAAGAAAAACTTCCGTTTTTCATTAATATCTCGACAACCCTTGGTCTTAGAAAATCGAAACTTGGACAAAATTTATGGGGGCTATTTTAAGGCTATCCACAAAATTTCATTAAATTCAGTTTAGCCGTTTTCCCATGATGATGAGACAAACGAAAATTTCGTTTTTTACAAATATCTCGAGAACCACTGATTGTAGAAACTCAAAACATGGACTAAATTTTAAGTGGGGCTATTTCTAGGCTACCCACAAAATTTCATCAAATTCGGTTCAGCCGTTCTCCCGTGATGATGGGACAAACAGACAGACAGACAGATTTTTAATTTCATTTATATAGAATTTGTTTACATAGATATGCAATTATCGTAATAGTGTGATTATTGTAACCACTATATTCACCGATATTGTTCATTTTCATTTAGAACATTTGACTTGAAGACGCGGTAAAGAAAACATAAGTTGTTCAGCAAAACCTCCAATCCATACAATGTTCTACATTATCAATTCTTAAACGAGGATGACTCATACATTTACTATAAAGTAATTACTGTTACATTCGTATTTAGAACCCTTAGTAAATACTTGAGATTATTTGTTTTCATTCATTACATTTGGATAATATAATTATATTTGTGCAGTAATTTATAGAGATATTTTAAATGTACAAATATTTTAAATTCGTGCAAGTATGATCAACTTAGAATAAAATGCTTTTAAATTAAGGTAACAGTTCGCTAAACTTTTGTTTATATTACACTTAACAAAACTAGTTTCTTAAGTTAAAAGTACATTGAAAAATTATCTTCCCAAATCGATGGATGGATCGTTGTATAACATTATCTTGGGACACGAATACTATATAAATGAGTAAGCGGATACTTGCATTAGAATTAAATTAAGATGTATTAAAACCGAATTTGCAACTAAACTATTTTAAACTAGCTCTGTGAAGTAATTTCCATGTCATTCTGAGGACATGGAAAACTCTTAAATGATTTCCTAAAAATGCATGACATTAACACACTTAAAGTATTTTGAGCACTTTATTTCGTGTATTCAAAAATTTTTACAAGTGCAAATCCAGAAGATCAGCATTTATCTTCAAATTGACTCCGATAGTAATCAGCCGTTAATTATTCCAAATAATTTTAATTATTATTAATGAGCTAAAGGCGAGTCGTAGCGAAATGATAGATAAATGGTAGCCTAGAAATACAAAGTATTTTGAACATTTTGTTTTGTGTATTTTAAAAATTTACAAGTACGAATCCAAAAAATAACAGCATTTATCTTGAAATTGACTTGAATAATCATCAATCGTTTGTTATTCTAAATAGTTTTAATTATTATTAATGAGCCAGGGACGAATGGTAGCCGATTGGGAAAATAGTTTGTTTTCCTCTTGTTAGATGAGAAAATCTAATATGATAAAAAGGGATGCCTGCTTGCCTGTTCTCCTGTTGGTCGGTCGTGTAGTGGAAAATCTAAACGACTCACAGCTGCAAAATAATTTTGGTACAGCGGCGAATTCAGGTTAGGTCTCACGACAACTGCATATAGTTCCCATAGCTTGGGAGTTCCAGATATATTGGGAAATTAAATTTTCCAAATTTAAGGCCATATCTCTGGAACCAAGTGAGCAAGCAAATTGAATTGTAAACTTTGTGCGATTATTTCAATCGATAAGTATCTAATGCTTATTGACTTTCAATATGGTCGAATCAAGGAAGACCTTCTCTTTTTCGCACATTATTTTTTTGAAAAAAGAAATGATAAACGGATATAAATGTTAAATTTTATAGCTATTCTTTACATACTTTTTGATTAAAAATAATTATTATTATATTATTTTTATATTATTATTATATTATTTATTTATTTATTATTATTTCATACTTTTTGTATTATAAATGCTTTTGATCAAAATAAAAGAAAAAAAATTATCAAATAAGTGAGTGCTTTGTAAATGCATTTAATCAGAAATAAATGGTCGTTATTGTTTAGTTAGCATTACGAGTGGAATATTGTCTCACGAAATAATTAAATGAATTACAAGAAATTTTGCAGTTATTTTAAAAGGTAACAAGAAATATCTGATTGATTCTTAGCGTAACCAAATTAAAGGTAAGATTTTTATTTGTATTGTTTTCTCCGACAATATCGTAGGTTGTTAATCTGTAAGGCAAGTCATGTGCTGAACACATCAGAATATTTTTCTTAACATAGGATGTAATTGAACCGGCCGTCTTCTTAATAATGAGCGCAGGGTTTTTATAGTTATCAGAAATGTATAAAATATTAAACATTCAAATAAAGATTATGCTTTGAGAAATATTGCTAATTCAATTGCGCATTTCATCTTATTTTCATAAGTGAGTTTGGTCTCAATGTTTTTTTACCATTTTTGCAATTCAAACATGCAAACTCAAATATTATATTTGTATATTACTTCGCTGTTAGCTATCCATCACTGAAATGAAAACAAGTAACGGCAGATCACGTCGTAAACAAAGATCTTAATCGTGTTCAGTTTTTTTACTCCGTGAATGTGAAAAATGTGTGCATGTAGTATATAGTTTCAGCTGTCTTGTTCAAGGAAAATACCAATTGGTATAAAGCAGTATAAAAATCATGTAAAATGTACGAAAAACTATGCATTAGCGCTTTTGTATCAGTGTTTAGGGGAATTAAAGTTATTTAAGAGCTGTATAGTCCACTTCAACTATAGAAGAAAGGACTGTGATGAACTCCTTAGTTGTCACATAATAATGAAGTACAAAAGCGAGACTGCAGCACGAGATCTACCTTGGTAGCTCTACCAGGACTACCAACGTGTGGCGGGGGAGTAGCCAGATCGGAGAGGATACAAGACACCTTATTTTAGGGTGTCTTATTTTAGGGTTTGCATATCATTTCAACTGCAATTGGCCAGCACATTTTCTTCGACGCAACCCAGAAATATCCCCGTGTCCATTAAGTATCACCACGATAAATCTGTAGGTCCGAAAGTCCATTCGAGAGGTAATGGGTTAGGGGAAGGGTGATACCCTCTTTGCGGTTGCCACTCCATTTACTTCCGGTTTAAATTGGATAGCTTTTTACCGGTCGCTCAAACAGATACATTACACATTCGGGTAGTTCGGATGGTCTGGGTAGCGCACATTACATGCACATTTGCATGCGATTGTTACCTTGAATTTAATACTCGAACATAAAATTTAATACTCGATATCTTGTGGTCCAAATTGTTAATAGCAGGGGACTGATCTTTCTGTCGCTGATAATCGGTATTTTTGTTCGGTATTTCCCGCGTCGCCCGAGCTGTTCTTACAAGGGGTGAATTCAGGACGAAAATTAACTAGCAACCTTGTAAAGAATCTTTATGCCCCAACCCGGAATCGAACTCTGAATCTTCGTACTGGCAAGCCGATGTTATACCGTTGAGCTACTGGGACTGAATTTCAAGCTCTTACTGTCGAACTTCACTCTACATTCTCCACTCTCTAATGTCGGATTTACGTGCAACTGACAATCTGATCGACCACTTCCTGCTATTTTTATATCAGGTTAGAATCCTGCTGCTATTTTTATCCTCTAGGTTAGCTTCCGTTTACCTCTCGATTTGAAATCGGCGCTCAATGTACCAATCAATGTACAGTCAGACTGTCTGGGTCGAAACAAATAAATACTAAAAGGCGCTAGAAAGCTTTTATACCCGACACTGATGTTGCTTCACATAAATTATCGATTCTGTAGACTCTTTTCGAACTAGTCCATATAAAATAATAGATGGTCGAGTAAAGCGAAATAAATTAGTATAGAACAAAAAAAAAATCCTTTATATATTTGCAAAGTTTTGAAAATGTAAGCACATATTTTATCTAATTTTCTTAAATGAATTTCTCTTTAGTCTTAATGGTTTCTAATGTTTTTCTATCTCATGAGTTTAACATGTGTATTCAAATATTATGTTTAAATATTATTTTCTTCGCTCTTAGTCATCCATCATCGAAATAAAAATAAGTAATGGCAGGTCACGTTCTAATCACAACTCTAGCTCATGTCAAATTTTTTAAACTCCCTGACTACGAAATGCATAAAGCAAGTTTTTTAAGTTATCTTGTTCATAGGGAAATCCGATCGTTATAAAACATCAGAAAAAGCATCAGATACAAAATGGAAAAACTACGAATCCGCATCGTTTATCATCAACGATGCCAATAAATGTCTTTTCCAGAAATGCTTTCCATTTCGTGAATAAGATTCCATTTCGTTATTTCTGAGGATAATTCATAACATTTTCATGCATCCAGTATCGCTTAAATATACATTCACGGTCATGAGTAAATAAGTAGTTATACGTGTGGAGGGAGAAGTTAATGTTCACTCTCATATATGTTAGTACCAGCAGATATATCCGTTGTTGCTCGTCACTTAAAATTGGTGCATATTCTAGTAGTATTCTAGATATTCTAGATGATATTGTTTTTAAAAAATTCCATTAAAATATTTAATTAAATTCCTCGAAAAAGGGTGTTATATCTGTTCCAGTTATACAAAATTATCTGCGCAGGTAAATATGAGTAATAAAACATCGTGGTCCGTTCGTAAACGAATTAAAAAAATATGAAGTTTGGTGAATAAATGCCGAATTAAAGACAATGAAATGGTAGCAAAAGATATGCCAGACTTATTTATGTCTTGGCGCAACAATAAGTTAAAATCACAAGAAAGTGCCGTTCATTAAACATTTAATTTTGAAGTAGATTTCTTTATTATATAATTGGGACAAATTGAATGAATATCGTCTGCCATATAAAACATATTTGATTTAATTCCGTTGCTGAGTATCATTATAATTTCCTTTAAATAAAGTTTCGGGAGAAAAATTGTCTGCACAATGTTACTTCGATGGAAGGTTTAATTTGCATGTCTAATGACATCTTGGCAATCCCTGGGCTCATAAAATCAGTAAAGTAAAGAATACAGCTAAGTAAAGAATATCAATAACACATTTGAAAGTGATATGTCAAAAACTGTGCGTTTGGGATTCTACTTGATGTTAAATTTGGATGAAAGGTATTTAAAATGAATTCAAAGAGTGCTGTTATAAAATTGAAGTACTGTTTATTGTGCGAGCAGTACGTCTACAGTTTCTACTTGCTGTTAATCTTATCTGAAAATTTTTTAAATACGATTCAACAAGTGATCTTACAGCATTACTTTATATCATGTGAACAGAGAGATTTTTTTCAAATCATTATTACTTTATCAGCACAAAATTCCTTCAGGTGAATAGTACAACTTAATTTGTTTATGAATAATGTGAGTAAAGATATAATTGTGAATTTAAAGTAACTTGTAGTTTAATATACTAATTTTATTACTAGACACAAACATAGTGATCTGCTATAATAATTTGAAATAGTATGATGTATATCAGCTGGAATTACTTAATACATTTTATAAATTTGCTCTACTTTTAATTAGGATATGATTGTAAATTATGTATTCCTGGTATTGAAAGATAAACATTTATTGTTCAAAAATGACAATAAAAGAAATATCAATAAGTGACGGCTCTGTATTAAGAACAGTATGTCCAACAGGACTATAAATTCAATCATAATAAAATGGGAAGAGCATTTATGATTGATATACTTTAAACTTTAACAACATTCAATGGATCCACTCATTCAAGTATAGAGTAAAATAACTTTATTAAATAAATAAAATAAAATGAGGTTTCTTATAGGTGCAATATTTAGGTGAGATGTTGCTCTGAAAACTGAAAATTATTTTATATACACATGTATATCCATGGCGTTCATATGCAGTTATTGAATAATTATAATTATTGTAATACACAACGCTTTGAATTTTTTTTTCAAATTATCTGTCCTACTATACGATCTCTTTTACTAAGATGTATACATTTTATCTTTCTTAATCTTCTCTAATGGTTGCATATGGGTGACCAATATAATTAGGTGTTGTGGTGAAGCTGCACTTTTTATATATTTGCATATTAATTTATTCCCTTTCTCAGTCTTTACCACAATATATAATAAAAAGCATAATTAGCTTGGGCCAGGACTTTTCTTGAAACCATGTATTGCATAGATGATGATGAGAACAATAGTATTCAGTTTAAACAAAAGTTTTTCGCAAAAACTCGTCGAAAAAGAGTTGCTTTTTATTTAAAAAGAGTATAAAACTATCCTTAAATAACCTAATTTAAAACTTGTGTTTTAATCTAGTAATAAGGGTATAATTTAGAAAATCTCACGTTTTTGTTATATAAATATAATTCTTTACAAAATTTTATTTTTTGATGTATTACATTACATCTAAAAGAATGGAACAGTCTAATTACGCTATAATACTAAAGCTTAAAATACATGACTTTCCCTCAAATATGCAAATAATAAAGACTGAATTTTGATTATTCAGTTATTTTGTAATAGAAATTGAACCTAATTATTTTCTCTGATAACCATTTCTGTAATAATTATGAAATCGCTTAGTGAATATATTGTGGAAATGAACAACACTAATTTTATGTTATCCAATATCATCTGTGTAATTGTATTAACCCAATGACATTTAATTTACCTGCACGTTTTGTTGCTTGGTATATTGAATGGAATACTGAAGTTTCTCTATAATTATTCTACGCAATTTCTTTGCGTGCTCATATTCATAGATTTATTTTCTAAATAACTAATCTCAGTGAATTAATGTTTCAGAACAATATTAGAAACATACTTATTTCATAATTAACAACTGAAGAATAATAAGTAATAGAGCATTCCGCCGGTTATCGATTAAGAAATGTTTTCACAAATATATAATCTCATCATTGTTTCAACAATGTTTTTTATATGTTGGAAGAATCTTATTTCAGTAGTTTGTAAACAACTATTGTTTCGTAGAGGGAAGTATGCAAATTTAAAATTATATCCCTTGAAAGTAGTAAGAGGACTTGATACTTGGAGCGAAATCTAAAAGTGTAAGTAAACTCTTTTATTGAAACATATAAGTAAACTTTCTAAATGACTTTTTTCAGAAATAATTTGCATTTTAAAGAATTTAAATTAGCCCTCTTTAATTTTTCAAGTGCCGGCATAAGATTTTGTACATACTTGTTAAATGACCGTCCAACACTAATTATATCGTCCAAATAGACGAGACGGGATTCACAGGATAATCCTTTGGTCTCCATTAGACTTTCAAATGCGATAATGAATATTGTTATTTGCAGTGAAAGCGCGATCCAGGTTAACATATATACAATTCAATTTAAATTAATTAAAAACATTGTTACATCTATATATATATATATATATATATATATATATATATATATATATATATATATATATATACACACATATTGTATAAAATTCAATTCATATAAATATATTATATTAGTATTGAAGCCTGCCAAACACCGTTAAACTAACACGCATGGAAATAGGTTGAAATTTAATAAATAATTTTTAATTTAGTTTAACAATCTATGGGGTTCAGTATCGAAATAGTGGCTTTAATCGATATTGCTTAGTTAGGTTCGGTCCCGCGGTTGATATAATAAGCGTGTAAGTTTTATCTTTCTAAGCCACCGACTGGCCTCGGAAGGACCTGCAAAGTGTTAAAACAAGAAAGATCAATCATGCTTAAAGCATTGATTATGAAACACTTTCCAACTTCAATGCAATTTTATTTAAACATGTCTAAAATGCAATACATTCCTCGGTAATATTTTAAAACTTATCACAATACTACATTAATTTATTATATTTGAAACCTTAAACCTTCATCGAAAAAAATTAACTTCATTCAAATGACGGCATTAAAGTATAAATTGCCTGGTTTAAACATCTCTTAAATGTTATACATTCCTCGGTAATAATTTTAGAATTATCATAATACTACGATAATTTATTATATTTGAAAACTTCATCGAAAACAACTGAAATCCATTCAAATGACGTTATAAAAAAATAACACGCCTGGCTCTCTCTATAAAAGCAACATTTTATTCATAAATAATTCCCCCATTCATGTCATTCATCACAATACTATAACAATTTATTTTATTTAAAAATTAAGACCATTGAGCTGCGAGTAAGTAAACTCTATGCGTAAAACTTCATCGAAAAATATCGTCCTTCTCTTTCTAAAATCAATGAATTCATATCAGCTAAGCAGACTCCATGGACTAAATGATTTTGTGTTAAAGAATTACAGCGATTCTAATACAACTCATTCTACATATTTTGCTGTTTACATTTTACATAGGTGAAAAATAGGCTTAATAGTAGAAATAATCAAATTTGGAAGAGCATTTAAACTGAAATATATTGTCATTGCGTTGTTTCAGTATGTAGATGCACAGATTTTAGGCAAAAATAAAGTAATTTTAGGACGGATACAACACTCAATATGAATTAAAAAGAACTTTAAAAATCACGATTTTGACACAAGATGGATGCCATATATCATTTTGAAGTGGGTCATGTGATCGTTTCATATCATGGACACGTGATCGCTTAATATAAGAGGTGTTATTATTATTTTAATTTTTATTTAAAAAACAACTGAATATATTTCGCTGAATTTTTTTTTATATATTTTATGGAACAATTTGAATATTGCCTAAAATTTTCGAAGCAATTTGTGAATTTTAAATCCGCTTAAAAAATGCTTGAAAAATTAGGTCCCATAGGGCTCAATGTATTCCATTTTTTCAACCCGGGTTCAATCCAAAACTAATTGGGTGATATTATTCATTTATATTCCCATAGGTCCTATAGACCGTCTGAACAACATACTAAAATTTCATTTTGATTAAGTCATTTTTACGGCAGTTATCGTGCTAACGGACAGACAGACAGACAGAATGAACAAAGTCATAAACACTTTTCAACTTTGTTGTAAAGTGTTAAAAAAAGAAGCATTTTATTTTAGTTGTTTTCTTGCTCTGGAAAGACTTTAAAGAAAAGCCCCATTTTTTACTCACCTGAATCGAAAGGAATTAAAAGGGATTAAAAATCCTGCTGCGGTTGGTTCTGACTCGTGTTCGATACCATAAATGTACGAAGATTCAGCTTTCTATGTCACTGGGGGGATCTGGAAAGACTTTTTCACCCCCTCCTTATTTTCTCCGTAGATCTATATATATAAAGAAGAAAAGTATGTATGTATTTATGATACAATAGCACGGGAGAACGGCTGAACCAAATTTGATGAAATTTGGTGGGTAGTTTTGAAATAGCTCCACTTAAAATTTAGTCTATGTTTGGAGTTTCTAGCACTAGGGGTTGTCGCGATATTAATGAAAAACGAAACTTTCGTTTTTCTCATCATCACGGAAAAACAGCTGCATTGAATTTCATGAAATTTTGTGGGTAGCTTTGAAATAGTCCCGAATAAATTTAGTCCAAGTTTCGAGTTTCTAAGACTAAGGGTTGTTGAGATATTAATGGAAAACAAACCTTTTGCCTAGGAAGTCTTCCCTCTAACTCCATGATTTCCAACGAAAAAGGTTGGAAACCGTTGGTTTAAAACGCGAAAGTCAATTAAATCTCGCAGTTTTGTGGGGGTTTATTGAACGTATTAGTCACTTTTGAAAATCGCAGGTTTGAAATATGAATTTAAATGGAAACTCTCTCACCATGGTTTATTTTTTACAGGCTTACTCGACAAATTTTATTAATTTGAATAATAAATAAATGAATATAAAAATATCTATAAATTTATATATATAAAGAAGAAAAGTAAGTATGTATGATCCAATGGATCTGAATGGCTAAAGTGTGGCCATTCAGATCCATAGGATCACATTTGAATGGCCAAAGTGTGGCCAATCAGATCCATTTTTTTTTACATAATGCAATGAATTTACTTCTTTCACAGTGATAAAACAATGTATAAGATTCACGGTCCTATATGTTCTGGTGTTATTTTTATCAGAGTTTCGCATCGTAAATCCCGAGCAACACAGGGCAATCGCTGCTAGTACCCTATATAATAGATGGATAACACAGATCTCAGGAAAGGCCCAAAGTTGTTGCTCAGATGGGTTGTGCCTAAACAATAAGGATTTTTTTCGGATGCCTAGTTCCGCGAAGTAATTAAGAAAGGGTATCGGCATTTATGATCCGAACGGTGGTCGAAGTGAATCCCATTAGCGTATGGAAAGAAGACGTGGACATAAAGTGATTAACAGTTGACTTGTAGAATATAAAAAATGTAGCCAATCAGAGAAGATTTTTGACATTTTCTCGTCAAAATCAAGGGCTCAAAGTGAGAGTTCAGAGTGAAATGTTACCCCGGAATTTCTAGTATTGGGAAAGATAGGACGTCTTCATCTACTTTTGCAGATCTACGATTTTCTCTTCTTCCCCGGGGAAGAAACCGAAAATCTGGCTCTGTCAGGTTCTGGCCCGAGGTTGATAATATATGTGTGCAAACATTCAATCTCGAAGGCCACCAGGGCACTTCTGGAGTACCTTGAAAGGGATAAACATGTTCGACAATTATTATATAGATAACTGTGATACTGATATACAGTGTAGACTCAAAATATTAGTAGGCTGATTTGAAAAAAGAATAAGTACATGCATATAAACACAAGCTCATAAAACACAACTGTTGTACTGAAAATTATATAGCCGTGTAATAAAATGTGCGAAACCTGAAAAATTGCAGAAATTTTAAAATTTGCATTTTATAAACTCAGTCATAGGGATATCAAGTTTATAAATTTCTTGGTGCGATTACTGTATGCTGTGCTATACACAATGCATTTATCTATCATTCGCAGTGTGGATTCATTTTTAAATTTCATTGAGAAGGAGAACGTTTGGAACAATACCAACTCTCTAAATAACAAAGTTTTATTTTTTTTCTTTTGCTCTTTAATCCAATTCTACAGAACTAGATAGTGCTTTATTTTGTTTTAAATAAATGTCACAGACACAATTAAGACTGATCGAAAGTTTTCTGACTGTTGATTTAAAAAGGACTTCTTTTCAATGTTGAAAATTTTGCAGCCGTTATTAAATTAAAAATTGCAGCGAGAATTTTAATTGAGTTACTTCGAAACTTTCAATGAATTTCAAACTTCTTGCATGCTGTATCTTTAAGGTATTGAATAAATGTGATTTTCTTTTACTATTTCCTTCCTTTATCTTCACGACGCGTGTATTGATAATGAATTTCGATACAAGTACAGGAGAAGTATTTATCGCTTTTTCATCTTGGAACAAAACATAAAGGGTTGATATATACTGTTTTCTGCAGATGTTAATTAGTAGCTATATCTTTAAAAGAAATAGAACAAAGTAATTAAAAGTCACAAAGTTATCACACCGTTTTGATATTCATGTAACATGATTTATACCAAATATAGTCTAATGTATACTAAATGTAGTGTAACCGAGGTATACAAACTAATGCATAGAGAACATGATTGTTTAATTTTAATTTGTGTTATGGTTCTCCTCCAACTTTCAATTTGCTAATCCATAGAGAAAAAATATAGTGGACATATAAATTATTGAAGGCAAACATTTTGACATACTATTGTGTTTTGGAAAAATATTTCATTGAATTACCCAATTTTTAGATTCTGCTACAGATAAAGCTTAGATGATGACTGATATAGAACTGATAGGGATTTAACAATAAATTCTGGAGGGGTTTGGAGGTTTATTAAGAAATTTCACTTCTGGTTCTTTTCCATTTCCGGTTCAAAAGCTCACTTGATAACTGATATGGATTCAGCATCAAATTATGGGGGAGCTAGGATGGGCCACTAAAAATTTCTATCTTCCGGTTTTCTTTCCACTTTCTGTTCAGACATTTTAACTGAGACATATATTTCTCAGGACTGGTTATAGAAAGAGCTTAAATGATGATTAATATAGATTTAGCACCGAATTCCAAACGTCGTAAGGGGATTTTAATAAAGATTTCCTTTTCCGGTTTTTAAAATTCCTTTTTTTTTAATTCGTATGACTACGAAATACAGAAGTACAGAGTATGCAAAAGGTAATAAAAATGCTTAATATGTTATGTCAAAAATAGTTTACACACTATTTTCTACTGTATGAAGGCTCCTTCATGAATTTCTTGCCTTATTTTATTCCATGCAGAAGCCAGTCTAATTCATGAAGCAGATTATATTTGAGTATGGAAATACACTGTCAGTTGTTGGTAGCAATAACTGGTAGTCATATATGTTTTTACTAAATTTTTTTGAAGCATATATATCTCAGGATCTACTATACATTGAGATTAGATGATTCAGAACAGAATTCCAGAGAAGGTGACATGTTTCACTACGGATATCTATTTCCGGTTCAAAAATGTTCCTTGAAACATCTACTTCTCAAGAATGGCTTTAAGTAGAGCTTAGATGATGACTGATATGGATTCAGAATTTAATTTCAGTGAGGATAGGAGTGGTTCCTTATTATCTTACAGAACTTCCTTCCCATATGCTCTTTTCTGTATTTTAACCATATTTTCAAATGCTTTCTATACGGTTTAAATTCTTATGCAATATAATGTAAGAATTTCAACTGTTACGAAACCATTCGTAAGCTTGAGAAATATAATGCAAAAATGTTTCATCTCATGCTGAAACCACAAAGTCTTCTGTTGCCATTCGTAAGAAATTTCATTTTTACAAATGATGAAGACAAATATCTTAAGACAAACATCTTAAGACAAACATTGTAAAACAAACATATTATGATGAAACACATAATGAATTTGCGGAACTGCGGTTACAGTTTTACACATTCTTTGAAACGAATAGATAGAAGATAAATTTCAAAAAATCTTAGAAGACGCGTGCTGGTAAAAGAAAAAAAGAAATTTACGAAGAAGTCTTCATATGGGGACAAATGGTGTTACTTCATTTTTGACGTAAATATTAATCATTTCTATTACATTTTCACATTTGTTTCATACAGTCGTACGAATTTTTAGAGAAACCAGAAGTGTCTTTTCTATAACCGGAAATGGAAATCCTCAGTGAAACCCCTACACCCACTGAAATTCAATGCTAAATCCATATCAGCCATCATCTAAACTCTATCTACAGTCAATCTTGAGAAATACACGTTTTAAGAAATACATTTGAATCGGAATTGGATCCATCCCTTCCGGAATTTGATACTGAATCCATATCTGTCATCATCTAAACAATATATCTATAACATATTCCAGGAAATAGACGTTTTAAGGAAAATCCCTGACCCAGACCGCAGGACTCACCAAAAATGGCTAAAAGTCTTTTGATGTGCGGCCGGGAAAAATAGAGATCCGGGAACAAAACCGGAAGAAAGGGCCACCCGAGCCGGACGAAGAAAGAATTTGACTCCGCCATAGAGAGCGCGAACTACCCAGGAACCCAAGGGGACCGCAGACCGCCGAGCAAGCCCCCCCCCTCCCCGCCACCAATCCCAGTGAAGAATGCCGACGGGGACGACCGAAACCCCCACCCTGGTTTTAAGGAAAATGTTTTTTTTAATCGGAATGGACATCGCTAGAACCGGAAGTGGAAATCTCCAGTGAATCCCTTAACACGCTCCAGAATTTCATACTGAATCCGCATCAGTCATTATCTAAGCTATATCTATAACCAATATTCAGAGATAGATATTCCAAGGGAAAATGTTGAATTGGAAGTGGACAATAAACTAGAAATAAAAGGGGAGGGGGCGTTAGTAAACCACTGCACTTTTATGGAAAATTTGATCTTGAATCCATATTAGTTATCATCTAACCTCTATCTATATTGAATCTTAAGAAATACAAGTTTCAAATAAAATAATTTTTTTTAACCGGAAACGGAAAAATAGCCGGCAGTGAAAATCTATAGTAAATCAACCATACTCCCTTCATCATTTAATGAATCCATATCAGTCATTCTAAGCTCTATCTGTAACAACAGATCCTGAGAAATATATGTTTCAAGGCAAAATTTGTCCAAACAACAATAGTATGGAAAAATCTTTGCCCCAATTGCGATAGTAGCAAATAAAGACTGCTACTATTTAACATATTATGCGACTTTTCTTTGTAAACCAGTTGATTAAGACAGTAGTATTTTATCTGAAGTGAAGCTATTGAGTACAAACGCAAACTTCAGATTTCAAAAGATGTTTGTTTGAAAAAAAAATATTTATTTTGTAACATAGTAAGTTCTAACCAACTCTATGAAAATTTAACATCATGCTTCTTTACAAATATGGAATTAATTAAAATAAAAATGCAAGATTTCACTGTTATATACAGAGTCCTTATAACTTTTGTCTATGAGTGTACTCATTATGTGTATTTGGAGTAAAGTGAATTCGCCGCGCGTGCGCGCGCCTGATTGAGTAAAAGGGATTACAGTATTAGTGGAAAATTAAAAAAAGTTAGAACGAAGAACGCTGCAAAAAGAGACATAGATGAAAAAAGCCAATTACAAAGTTGTAAAGCATTGTCTAATTGGAATTGACACCAGGAATGAACGAAACGCGCATACGGACGGCACTAAATATCTGTCAAAAAAGTTGTATCATCAGAACCTCTAACATAAGTAACAAATTTCATTTATAATGAGCTGGACTTTTTCAGCAGACCTAAGAAGGGCTTATGTTGGGGCAAATATGAGGAGCGCCAATCGCACGATTGAACAAATATCCTTCATTTTGCTATTTTTATATTTTAAGTAGTCCAAAAAGTTTCATCTACGTGTTATCCGCTGGCAGTACAAGTAATTAAATGTGTTTAAACGAGGTCTCATCATAAGCATAAGAGAAGCTGAGTGGTCATGCATACGTGTTAGCTGTGTACTGTACGTGTTATCTGTGTACTGTACGTGTTATCTGTGTACTGTACGTGTTATCTGTGTACTGTACGTGTTATCTGTGTACTGTACGTGTTAGATGTGTAGACGATGTTGGCAGAAATGTATCTAGGAAGGCAGACATAACCGTCATGAAAGACCGGACGTCCCAGGGAAATAAGTATTGGAATGGGTTGTGGGAACACAAGAACAGTCATAATAACGCCAATAACGTCCCTGTTAATCCAAAAGTACAAAGGTTCCTTTATACAGAATGTAGTATCAAGGTACACTGCAAGACACTCTTGGTAGAAGAAGGACTTGACTATCGGCGTTCCTTAACACGTCTGACACGACTACCCAATATGGGAAGCACGATCTAGAATGGTTGCTGATCTGGAATGGTGCTGAGCCTAGAAATCTTGGACGTTGTCCAATTGGGATCTTATAGGGTTCAGCGATGAATCCTTCTTTCTTGACTTAGATGATCACCTTATATGTATTTGAAGGTGGCTTTTAGTCATCGTTACAATTCAGCTGCAGTGATCGAGGGGCACATTGCCATCACGCATAGGTTACGATTTGGTGAACTATCACATATGTATAACAACAGATGTTGCCTAGTTTTGCTACAAGAAATTTGACAGCACGTCTATTCACTCACAACATTCTGTACCCAATTATAATGTCTATTCTGTTACGCTTTCTAGAGGCTATTTATCAGCGTCATATTACTAGATCTCACATGGAAAGGTATTGAACAATGCATGCGTTGAGCTCACTCCCTTCACTAGCTAGTCAGGTCCTCAAACACTCCCCAGTCGAGCTGAGATATGCTGGAAAGATAAATAGTCATCACAGAATGTAAAGGTCAATTACAGAAAATTTGGCAGAAGTTTTTGGAAAATAATATTAGATTATTGCTTGACTCCATGCCTCGTCGCATATCGACACATTTCGCCGACGATTTACAACGTATTAATATGTAGCGTTATGTTGGCACTGTTCTGTAAAAATAAAATATAACAAGAAAGATCAATCATGCTTAAAGCATTGATTATGAAACACTTTCCAACTTCAATGCAATTTTATTTAAAAAAGTCGAAAATGCAATACATTCCTCGGTAATATTTTAAAACTTATCACAATACTACATTCAAATGAATGTAGTATTATATTTGAAAACTTAAACCTTCATTGAAAAAAATGAACTTCATTCAAATGACGGCATTGAAATATAAATTGCCTGGTTTAAATATCTCTAAAATGCAATACATTCCACGGTAATATTTTTAAAACTATCATAATACTACGATAATTTATTATATTTGAAAACTTCATCGAAAACAACTGAAATAAATTCAAATGACGTCATAGAAAAAATAACACGCCTGGATCTCTCTATAAAAGCAGGATTTCATTCATAACTTTCTCCATTTCATTCATCACAATACTATAATAATTTATTTTATTCAAAAATTAAGACCATGGAGCTACAATTCATAAACTTTATGCTTAAAACTTCATCGAAAAAAATTGCCCTTCTGTTTATAAAATCAATTAATATTTCATTCATATCAGCCATGCAGACTCCATGGACTGAATTATTTTGTGTTAAAGAAATACAGTAATTCTAATGCAACTCATTCTACATATTTTTCTGTTTACATTTTACATAGGTAAAAAATAGGCTTAGTTGTAGAAATAATCAAATTTGAATGATAATTTAAACTCAAATATATTGTCATTGTGTTGTTTTAGTATGTAGATGCACATAATTTAAGCAAAAATAAAGTAGTTTTAGGACGGATACAACACTCAATATGAATTAAAAAGAACTTTAAAAAATCACGATTTTGAAACAAGATGGATGCCATATATCATTTTGAAGTGGGTCATGTGATCGTTTCATATCATGGTCACGTGATCGTTTCATATAAGGGGTGTAATTATTATTTTAATTTTTATTTAAAAAACTACTGAATATATTTCGCTGAATTTTTTTTATATATTTTATGGAACAATTTGACTATTACCTAAAATTTTCGAAGCAATTTGTGAATTTTAAATCCGCCTAAAAATGTCCCATAGGGCTCAATGTATTTCATTTTTTTAACCCGGGTTCAATCCAAAACTAATTGGGTGATATAATTCATTTATATTCCTATAGGTCCTACAGACCGTCTGAACAACATACTAAAATTTCATTTTGATTAAGTCATTTTTACGGCAGTTATCGTGCTAACGGACAGACAGACAGACAGACAGACAGACAGAATGAACAAAGTCATAAACACTTTTCAACTTTGTTGTAAAGTGTTAAAAAAAAGTCCTTTTGAAATGAAATGCAATTATATCTTTATTTTTACATACTCATTGCGTGTGCAAAATTTCATAGTGCTAGAGCAATCTCATTTTGATGCCTCATTTTTAACACTTTACAGCAAAGTTGAAAATTGCTTATGAGTTTGTTCATTCTGTCAGTCTGTCTGTCTGTCCGTTAGCACGATAACTGCCGTAAAAATCACTTAATCAAAATGAAATTTTAGTATGTTGTTCAGACGGTCTGTAGGACCTATGGGAATATAAATGAATAGTATCACCCAATTAGTTTTGGATTGAACCCGGGTTGAAAAATGAAATACATTGAGCCAGTAAATACATCCGCTTAAAAAATGTTTTTCAAACATTTTTTAAGCGGATTTAAAATTCACAAATTGCTTCGAAAATTTTAGGCAATATTCAAATTGTTCCACAAAATAGATAAAAAAAATTCAGCGAAATATATTCAGTAGTTTTTTAAATAAAAATTAAAATAGTAATTACACCTCTTATATGAGGCGATCACGTGACCAGGATATGAAAAGATCACGTGACCCTCTTCAAAATGATATATGGCATCCATCTTGTCTCAAAATCGTGATTTTTAAAGTTCTTTAAAATTCATATTGAGTGTTGTATCCGTCCTAAAACCACTTATTTTTGCTTAAATTCTGTGCATCTACATACTGAAACAACGCAATGACAATATATTTGAGTTTAAATGCTCATCTAAATTTGATTATTTCTACAACTAAGCCTATTTTTCACCTATGTAAAATGTAAACAGCAAAATATATAGAATGAGTTGTATTAGAATTCCTGTATTTTTTTAACACAAAATAATTTAGTCCATGGAGTCTGCATGGCTGATATGAATGAAATATTAATTGATTTCATAAAGAGATGGACGATTTTTTTCGATGAAGTTTCAAGCATAGAGTTTAATTTTTTGTAGCTCCATGGTCTTAAACAAAATGTTTAAATAAAGTAAATTATTATAGTATTGTGATGAATGAAATGAATGGGAGAAAGTTATGAATGAAATCCTGTTTTTATAGAGAGATCCAGGCGTGTTATTTTTCTATGACGTCATTTGAATGAATTTCAGTTGTTTTCGATGAAGTTTTCAAGTATAATAAATTATCGTAGTATTATGATAATTCTAAAATTATTACCGAGGAATGTATCGCATTTTAGAGATGTTTAAACCAGGCAATTTATATTTCAATGCCGTCATTTGAATGAAGTTCATTTTTTTCGATAAATGTTTAAGTTTTCAAATATAATAAATTAATGTAGTATTGTGATAAGTTTAAAAATATTACCGAGGAATGTATTGCATTTTAGACATGTTTAAATAAAATTGCATTGAAGTTGGAAAGTGTTTCATAATCAATGCTTTAAGCCTGATTGATCTTTTTGTTTATTTACAACAGAGTGTATTTTTGTCTTTTGTTGACTAAAGTTAAGTATGTTTAAGATTAAGTACGACTTTCTTAAACTAAGGCTAGGCATACATATCGAGGTATTAGGTTCTGTAACGCATGAATTTAGAGATCGGCTAGCTCTCTATAAGATGAGACATCCGCGCTCAGTAGAAAACTCCATAAACATACTATTCGAAAACTGCATCTTCGAAACTTTCGATTTTAATGAATTCAATTTCTAATTTTTCTAGTTTATGTGAAAGACTACATTTAGAGTTTTAAAAATAGAAAGACTAACTACATTCGAGTTTTTCGTAATTTTCAAACTGTCTTTCTTCTTCTAGGAATTCAAGCGTTCAGTTCATTTATCTAATTTAAAGCGAAGTTCTTAAAATAATTAAACGCAAGCAAATAATGGGTTGCAAACAATTTGTAGTTTTCTATTTACATTTCAAATCTAATTAATTGATTGTGTGTGACAGGTATTTTTCTAACATTTAGTTAAAGGAAATATTCCTCAAGGGATACTACCTGCTTATTGCATTAAAATACATATGCTGCATGTTTAGATAAGAATTTGTATTTTTGATGTACTAAATCATAAAAACGGATAAATTCAAATGTCGAATCAGAAGATGGAACCGAATCTTTTAAATATTAACACGTTTTAAAATTCGATCTACACGACTAGAATAGCAATTCTGTTAGGCTAAGAATTGCTTATTCTAGCCTACAGGCCATTTTTTATTTTATTCGACCCATATCGCCTGATTTACCCGATGGTATCAATTATTTGTTTGAGCGGCCGAGACAGTGTCACTTAATTTAGATTGCAACCCAGTGGAGGTGACATTTACAAGAACCGTGTCCTTCTTCCCCTACCACCAACCTCTCGGGAGAACTTTCGGATCGACATACTTAATGTGCCCGTACTCCGCGTAGTCACTGTACATGTCATACTGCAAATTTGCCAAAGTGTAAATAATCGCTAAGGCTCCAATGGAACAGAGGCGCATGCAAGCTGTAACAGAAGTCTGAAATAAGGTCCGGTGCACATGAGCGACGTGCGTTATTTTTGCACTCACCACATTAGGAGCAGTGCATACTAGCGATATGCATCTATTTTGATTGCAATTTATGGTTTCATGCAGTCAGTAATAATCCATGGCGGCAAACATACTATAGGAGCAGAAATGGAAAGTTTCTATTTTCTACTTTTTGCACCTAATGGATCATGAATAGCAATCCGGAAAAGAAAGGTATCGAAAGTATTGGGTGCATTATGAGCATTTTGTTGGTGAAAAACATTAGCTTTGCGTCGAAAATATAGTTTTTGGCTTTTTCCTTTTGTAGAGTAAAGAGTTGAAGTTCAACGTTAAAATCAGGTTTATTGCTAATTTCAGTAAGTCTTGCATATAAACATTTTCTGCAATGCAAATTGGTAAAATTTTTAAATAAAGTATACTTGGCATATCTTAAAGTTTGAATTATGCTTTTCGAAAGTTAAAGTTATCGTACCTCTATTTCGAAACAATGCTGTTATTATCAGTTTTAACTGGTAAAGTTTGTTTGCTTAAATAGTCTAAGTATATCATCTCTATTTACCTGATCTTACGACTCTTGTTAATCTCTTGTAATTCCATTCGCGAAATTTTTTGCAACATCCTCGTGGTAAACAAATGTTATAAAAATCAAGTTGTACACAATGTTTCATATAGTAAAATCATCAATTTCATAAATTTGCAAATACAAATGTGATTTACAATAGTGTACACTCTATATATGAAATAAAGTAGCACATTCAATATGTTCAAATATTGCACACTAATATACACTATAAAGTTGTAAAAAGATCTCATTAATTATCGAATGTGCGCTTTAAGTTGAAATTGTAGTTGCTGTTTCTTATGTACTTGTATTTTATTTGCACATTTTCCCAGCTATTCTCCTTTTTATTCATCATTGTTAATCATCATAAGTGATTGCTTAAACTTTGAACACTTTGATTTATTTAGTGTACTCCATATGTTCACATCGATCATTATCATTGAGTAATTTGAAAATTCTAGTGGTATTATTTCATTCTAAAATGTAACTTTTAATATCTCCATTGAATTTTAACATTTTCACCGATTTATATTTTATTTATTTTTTATTTTTTTTTGTTTCTAGAATGCATATGTATTATGAAAAAAAAATAGCATATGTTGAAATTCCTAAATTGATTAAATTTTGAGTTTTGTCTCTATCATCAACCCGTACTTAACAATCAGCAACAGATTCATTACATCGAAGCATCAGTTCGCACAGAAAATTAGTAAAAGCAAAATCAAGCGGATGCTTGTTGATCACCCACGCATGCCTTACTTGATCATGAAAATTTCCTAATTGGCTACTGTCGCACAAAATTATCTAAAATCAAAATTTTAGATAAGAGGAGAATTCCACATTGAAATAAGTGCATGAAATTTTGGCAGGGTGATAATAATAATTTCAAAAAGTGTTCACAACATAACTTGTGGTGATTGATCAAAAACCCGTTTTGCATTGTGCAATTTTAATGATGGTGATGGTTTGTAAAGAAACAAAATACATTAAATTGAATGGTATATGTATCATTTTAGTAGAGAATGTTACGCACACGAAAAAATTACGTACTAAAGTTAGACTCAATTAAGTAAAATATGGTAAAAGAAAAAATTTCTTATGAATGCAAGTCACACCAGTATGAACTGCAAAAGTCTCAGTCATATGTGGCCACTTAATTCAGGATACCTACTAAAACTTTAACTTTACTTGTCCACTTCAGTGTTTTCTTTTAGATGTGTTTTAATTTTAGGAACTACGAATAATTTATCAAAATGTACTTTTATTGTTTTCTCCTCATTCTCAATTATTGTTTTATTATTCCTTATAACAGTTTTCATAGTATATGCACCTGAATTTTTAGGTTTTAGAGATGGTGCTGGTATAAAATTTTTCAGTACAATGCCACCAACTTTGAATTCATATTTTCTTGCAGGTTTAAAATATCTCTTTTAAGTTGAATTGGCTTCTGCCTGATTTTTATAAATTTTTTGCAGTATCTCTTGGTGAGCTTCCTTGGCTTCCTCTAAAATTGCTTGAAGGTTAAATTAGTGAATTTAGTATCCATATGCATATCAAAAGGTGTTCTTACTTCTCGGTTGAAAAAATTTGTGCTGGAGTGTAGTCTGTTATAATGTGTTCAGAGTTGTTATACTCATTTTTAAAAACAAGAAGGTGCTTGTCCCAGTCGAATGACTCATTAGCTAAGCATGCAATGGGATTTTTGAGTATATAATAACAGAGTTCCAATAATCCGTGGCTTTCTGGGTGATTTAAGCTGCTGCGATTGTGGGAAATTTTGCTGACAAAAGACATTGTAATCGTGTGCAGTTGTAGCACGCTTTAATAAAAGAGGACCCATGTCCTGAGTATCATTCACTCTATTCTTATATCCAGCATTAAGAGTCTGCAGCAGACCAAAATAGAGCAAACATCAAGGATTAAAATGAAATAAGCCCATAGTGAATTTCAGGTGGCTGTACAGCGACTTAATAATCAACTAGGACCCATGTCCTGAATAAAATTAACTCAAGCTTGGAGCCAGCATTTTGAGTTCTCTACCACACCAAATTTCTAACGTAATGCCAAAATGAAAAGGCTCATAGTGGCCGGCACAAGGTCGAACCACACTTGTTAACAGTACTCTGTTATATTGTAATTTTCAATTCCCAATATAACATTGCTCTTTTGAAAAAGGAAGTGGACCTAAGAAGACGGTCCCTCATGAAGTGAGGCAATTTTTGTAACATTCCCTCGAACGCAGCTGCACCGGACATTCATTTCGAAAAGAGAGGGTGCTTCTCAAGTTCATGTCAGCATTAGGTGCTACAACAAACGGAAGGGGTTGAACTTCCTGACCCCAGAAGTCAATTTATATCACTCGAACCTTGGGAAAATTCTCGTGAGAACTTTCAACGATTTTAAAACTGGAGACTGCATATCTCATATTTCGGGGGGGCCTTGACCAATAATATAGCCTGAAGGGCGTAGCCCTTAATTTACTTAGCCAATTATGGACAGGGGCGCCTTGTTAAGGGGGTAGAGACAGAGAGCAACTTTGGACTTTAAGTTTTTGAAATCGAAGACTTGAATTTTGTGAGTGAAAAGAAGAGGTCGCAAGAGCGACGGATCTCGGAGAGAGCGCGCCCACGGGACAGAGCCGGAACGCGCCGCCATAAAGTCCGACATCGGCAGTGATGATCGAGGTAGGACAATTCTACACATATTTTTGCACTTTGATTATTATTATCTCTCTGACCCTCCTAAATAAGGTTAACCTGGGCCATTAAGACGTAGGCTAGTAAGAATAGTGAGTTAATGCACATTAATAGGTTAATAATTGTAATGCTCATATTATGATCATAGAATGAGGAGATTTGATTGTCTTAATGTACTACACTAAAGATGTTGGTATATGAAATTTACCAGATGTTAATAGTTATTAAATAAGGTTTTATCTTAATGAAATAAATTCTTTGTTATTGTTTAAAATTAAGCCTCTTCATTTTAATTACTGGTATTATGTATTTCTTTATTTACTCCACTTTACGAGATCGGTCTATATAGCGTCAATACCTGGCGTGTGATGAATCACATATCATTTTGGTGCCGTTTAAACCAGTTTCGAACCTGGACTCAAAATTATTGCACCCTTATCATATTGGTGCTCATGACCAATCAAACCTGGATTCAAAATTATTTCACCCTTCTGGCGACTTTGCTGTTTTAGACCAGTTATATGCCAGAATTTAAATTTTAATGAAGAGAATAAAAATATTTGGAATTAATGAAAAATGAAAATATTGAATAAATTTTTTTTGTGTGTAAAATAAGGATTAAATTAAAGAAATAATTTTAAAATTAAAATAAATATAAATAAACTTAAGAAAATTTATTTCACAGTATGAGAAGCAAACAAAGTGACGAATCATTATGTGTTCTCAATGAGACATGCCATATTGGATTTGAAAATATAATTATTAGGGAACTTGAAGCTTTTAAGAAATTTTTGAATTATATAAATATTTGTGTAATATTTGAGGAGTTAATTATGAGGAGTGAAGTATTTGCATGCGTAGATAGTGAAATGATTAGAATTATGTTTTTGAATTTATGTGATATTGTATTTAAATATTTTGGGGGAGGATTTTAAAGTGTAACAACAGGGAATAATTTTGATTAAGCTGTAAAAAATGGCCACATACTTAGAACAAGCAAATTTAGCTCCGATAACTGCAAAGGTAAATAATGATAATTTTAGACGGGAAATTGAGACGTTCCGCAGAGAACAACAAGAAATTAGAACACATCTTTTAAATTCTATTACCCAAAAGATAAACACATTTAAAATACAAAGAAAGGTACATATTCCCACAATACAAACAAGAAAAATTGTTACATGTCATTATTGCAATAAAGAGGGTCATTGTATGAGAGAATGCCGGGCGTACGCAACAAATAATGGGGGACGGAATCGAAACATAAACAATTCCAGAACATTTTTGAATAAACGAATACAATCTCCTCCCCACTCATTTCAAAACCAACCGTATGTTGATCGCAGAACTTACGCCTCCCAGCCGGACACATACAATTACATTTCAAACCACGCCTTTCCGAGAAAATATCACCAGAGCAGAAATTACTATGCAGAACCTCCTACACAAAACAGAGACCTAGAAAGGGGTACGCAAAGGAATAGAGAAGGAATTAGAAAAAGGAATGTTACACAAATAAATATTGAGAACGAGGGACGTAACGCTGAAAAATATAAAACTCAAATTGATAGTGGAAATATTGGTAATTACAGAACCCAAAATAATGGAGAGAGAGAGGACATTAAGGACAGGAAGGACAAAGTTGAACATATCGCGTCAATTGGAGATGAATTAAACACGGAATTACACAAGGTGGAAAATAAATTTCAAAACACGGAAACAAAAATTCGCTTTGACTCTGACACATCTTTTTCGGTTTGGCCTATTGATACTTTCAAAAAAATTAAAGAACAAACTCAGAAATTAAATGAAAACAAAATAACGGACGTTTCGGTTGATGAGAGCGCTGATTTCAAAGACACACAGAAGACAAATACAAATTATGACAATGAAGGTATCCAAATCCCAAATGAAAATGAAACAACGATTGCTTTGATTAGCGAAAATGCTGATCCCGAAAATTCACAAAACACAAGTACAAACTATGGCAATGAAGACATCAAAATTTCAAATGAAAACAAAGTAATGGATTCTTTGATTAGCGAAAATGCTGATCCCGAAAATTCACAAAACACAAGTACAAACTATGGCAATGAAGACATCAAAATTTCAAATGAAAACAAAGTAATGGATTCTTTGATTAGCAAAAATGCTGATCCCGAAAATTCACAAAACACAAGTACAAACTATGGCAATGAAGACATCAAAATTTCAAATGAAAACAAAGTAATGGATTCTTTGATTAGCAAAAATGCTGATCCCGAAAATTCACGAAACACAGGTACAAGCTATGGCAATGAAGATAGCAAAAATCCAAATGAAAACAAAATAACGGAGGTTTTGATTACAGAAAGGGTTCATTTTGAAAATATTCAAAATACAAAATGCAAGCTTCAGGACATTCGAATTACGAATGAGAATCACATTATACAAGATACACAAAATTCAAATGAAAGTGAAATGATGGATATTATGGACAACGATAATGGAAATACTAACTCTCAAAATTTACAAAATTCAAAGGAGACCACTAAAAATATTCAAAATAAAAATTCTAGTACAAGTAGAGAGAAAAGCCAAAACGATAGTGAAGTGAATTGCGTCCAAAAACCTTCAGAAATAAATGAGAATCATAACAAAAGGTATGCTAGGCAAGAAATAGAGGTTCCACAGAAAATACAAGTTTGTAACACTAGCGAAATTGAGGAGATCCAAAAGCGGAACGAAAGAAAACTCGGTTCACATTTTTTCATGAAACCAAAAATTTTTAGGAACTTAATATTGTATGACAATCGCTATTTGGAAAATTTCAAGATGAGAAAGAGGTAAAAAATAATAATTTGTCAAAAAAATGAATTCTTTGGAAATTGATCTGGCAATGGATAAATTATAAAAATGAAAAATGGATATGAAGTCAAAATTGTTAATGGAAAGCAACATTCTCTTCCCGCTTTTATTATTTAACGTACTTGCGACAGATATGTAGCCGAATACACGGCATTCACAAAATGTCAACAAACACACATTTGCGAGCGAAAAGGTTTCTTTCTCCCTTCTCTTAAACAGCAAGCGACACGTACAACGGGATGGAACTGGTTGAGAGCAGATTGCCAATCACGCAAAACACTTCGGTGGCGACAATTTCAGGGAGGCAGAATTTCTCAGTGGCGACTCACGGTCAAAGAGTGGAGATGGGTTCCACTCAAGGTCGATTTTCAGAGGGAAACAAGGGGGAAATAGAACGAGATGCGCAAGAGGGACCAACACAAATAGATGGGGGTTGTATACAGATGGAACAGGAAAACGTTCAGGGGAAGGATGAATCAGCAGGAAATTCACAAGGGGACGATATAAACAGTACAAGTTGTTCACGCACAGTACTACTTCCAACACCGGTTAGGCCTAATCACAGATACGCGTTGAGATCTTTAAAGAATGTAAATTTAAATTGATTCAATTAAAACACGAAAGAAGTTTAAACATAGGTAAGAACGCGGACAAACCGTAATTCAAAATTTTGAAAATATTAGTAACAAAGAAAAATCGCCATTCACAAAATGCAACGCGAAAGATGGAACGCAAATTTTAAATAAATATTGGATTGTAAATAAAGGAAATTTTAAATAAACATTGAATTATAAATTAAAGAAATGTAAACAAATATTACATTAATTAAGAAAGTGTAAACAAATTGTGAAAAAAAAAAAATTGAGGAAATTTTAAATAAAACATACATTAATTAGTTGAAAGTTTAAATAAACAAGAAAGTTTAAATAAATATGGAACTATAAATAATTGGGAATTATGAATAAAAATTGTGATTTAAAAAAAATAAATAATTGTTACAAAATAAATAACAAGTATTGTTGGAGGACAAAAGAAATTTTAGGGATGATAGGTTAAAGATGTGGATATATTAAATTCAAATTTTGGAAAGAACATAAATAACAGAGAAGATACGTCACATTTCATGAGAAAAAAAAAAAAAGCAAAAGGGGGACATCGTTAGAATTCTATAAAAAGTCGTTATAACTCTATAAAAAGAAGGTTTTTTTTTTAAGAGAACTTTGATTTCCAGGCAATAAAAATTTCGATGGATAAGATAATTAGGAATATTAAATAAAGGGATATTTTGAATTTCTAAAAAAAAAAAAAAAAGAAAAACAAATTTTTTTCTAGTTTAAATAAATAAATAATTCTTAATTAAAAATAAAAATTGGAATTTAAATAAATAAATAATTCATAATTAAAAATAAAAATTGTAATCGAAATAAATAAATAATTGGTAATTCAAAATAAAAGTTGTAATTTAAATAACTAAATAATGGGTAATTAAAAATTAAAATTAGAGTTTAAAATGGATAGAGAATTTTAATTAAAAATCATAATGGCAGTTCAAAGAAAAAAAGATAATGGTAATGAAAATTATACGCAAATTATAATTTAAAATGAATAGATAATTTTAATAAACACACGCGAATTGTAGATTAAATAAAAAGCATTTGAAAAAAAAAAAAAAAAGCGTTTCTACATATATTTTGATAGGGTCGCACATATAAAATTTTTGAGAGAGACACATTTTCGAAGGTAACGCTAGACGACGCAGATTTTGGATTTAGATGCTAGTGACGGGAATGAACGTGATATAATAATAAAATAGAATGTAAGAACAAAATAACACTAACCGCATTTTAATTAATCCAGAGAATGAAAGTGAGAATCCTAGAGGTAATCCGTGTAATTCCAGAGTTTTTAATCCATTTGGGGGCCTCGGTAGAGCACTTTCACATCACACAATCCATAAGCCACTGAACACTGACCAGAATGGCGGATGACGAGATGGACCATTTTCAAAAAGGCGACATGTACGAGCCATGTACGACTAATTGGCCATGGGAATTCACACGATGTAATGCCCGTATTAGCCGCAGGCCAGAAAGGGGAGCCTGTCCCGGGAAAATGACACAATAGCAAGGACATGTTGACCTTGTGCCCAAACAACATATAAGGAATAGGATCTTGGAAGAATTGGGAAAAATACATTGGAACGAATGGTTTGGAGACTCAAATAAATGTTAATGGTTTTTGAGAGAAAATTGGTAATTTTGTATGCATTGAGAGAATTTCAGTGAGTGATAAGATTTACGAAAAAAAATTTAAGTATGGTTTCATTAAGTGGGAAAGTGAATAATTTAATGAATTCGGGAAATTCCGTATCCAAGTATAAGATTTGGATTAAATCAGGGGATATGTGAAAGAAAATGTATAATTATGGATAGTGTAATATAGAATCGCAGGGGAGTTATAAGAATTTAAGTAGGATGGTAATTAAATATTTATATGGGTTTTTCTGTCATCTCAGAGATTGTAGGAAAATTTTAAAGTATATTGCGGAAATTTTTGGAGTTATATAAGTCTTATTTTGATAGTATTTGAGAGGATAGTGTAATTGTTTAAGTATTTTATTGTAAGTATGTACATGAGTTATATTTATGGCATGTCCGGTTCAGAACACATGATAAAGTGACAAATATATGAATTAAATAAGAGTGGTGAAGTTTAATGTATAGAGAGTGTAAGAATTTGAATATTTTAAGTTTGAGTAAGGTATCAAATTTAAATGGATAGGATGAAAAAAAAAAGTAAGAAGAAATGAATATATAATGTGGAGAGATAAAATACATAAATTGTTGGAATTTAAAGAATTTAAGTTTGAGTAGAGAAACAAATGTAAATAAAAGTGTATATATAGAATGGAAGGACATAAATAGATAAATAGTAGGAATTTGAAAAATTTAAGTTTGAAGAGAGTAGCAAATTTAAGTAAAAAATGTATATATTATGTGGAAGGATTTAAAGTAGATAAATGGATAGGATGTTAAATAAGAAATGTATATATATAATGTGGAAAAACATAAGGTAGAGAAATGTAAAATAAATAAATAGTAGGAATTTGTAAAATGTAAGTTTGAAGGGAGTATCAAATTTGAATAGAAAATGTATATATTATATGGAAGGATTTAAAGTAGATAAAGTGTAGAAATTTCAATGGGGCAATTTTTGAGAAAGTAAAAAAATTTAAAGGAGTTTGAAAAAAAAAAAAAAGAGAGTTTTTTTTGTAATGTTTCGTGTGCCGGGTGACAAATTCAAATTATAGAAATTGAATTTATAAAAAAATGATACTTAAGGGAGTTTTAAGAGAAGAGAGTATTTTAATAAGCTTGAGTGTAATGTATATGTATTGATTGTCCTAAACAAAACATGAGACAGCGTACAGATCCGGTTGCCTAACGATTCTCAAATGGCCAGCAATTCCTGTTGATCAGCGATTCCGAGTGCTCAACGATTCCTGGTGCACAAAGATTATCATTTGGTCAGCGACTCCAGCAGTTCAGCGCCTTACAGTTCAGCGAATTCCAGTTAGACAGCGGTCCACTCCTTCAGCGAGTTCCAGCAGTTCAGCGCCTTACAGTTCAGCGAATTCCAGTTAGACAGCGGTCCAGTTCTGCAACGAGTTCCAGCAGTGGAGCGATTTACATTGCAGCGGTTTCCAAGTGGGCAGTGATATCAGTGTTTTTTTTCCAAAGGAAAGATATTTTACACTTTCCACCATAACTACAAGGGGACAAAGTGATATTATTAGGGACCATATGCGTAAGTCCCTGATCCCAACAATTATCCAAGTGACGGTCAAAGTGACTTTGGTGATCATAAGTGAACAATTTTACAGATATACACCTTGAACTTGTGTGGAACTATATTGTTTAGAAAAAAAAAAAAGACATATCACCAGTGGACGAACTTGTGCTTACATGAATAGACTTTTAATCGATATTAAGTACAACTGAACGACACAGATATCGTTATTTGCAGACACATTGAGAATTGTATTTTTGTATAGTATTTTCGAGTTCTTTTGATGGCATATAAGAGTATATATATGATAATATGATTTGTGTATATGTGTATATAGTGCATTTTTACAGTAGATACAGATGAGAGCAAGACGAGTTGTTGGACTACACAGTGGACACGCATGCAGCAACTATGAGCTGGCACTTTGTAATTGGCTTTTTTCCCACCAAAATTTTTGGGGGGGGGGGGAAGAAGGGTAATTGTTATATTGTAATTTTCAATTCCCAATATAACATTGCTCTTTTGAAAAAGGAAGTGGACCTAAGAAGACGGTCCCTCATGAAGTGAGGCAATTTTTGTAACATTCCCTCGAACGCAGCTGCACCGGACATTCATTTCGAAAAGAGAGGGTGCTTCTCAAGTTCATGTCAGCATTAGGTGCTACAACAAACGGAAGGGGTTGAACTTCCTGACCCCAGAAGTCAATTTATATCACTCGAACCTTGGGAAAATTCTCGTGAGAACTTTCAACGATTTTAAAACTGGAGACTGCATATCTCATATTTCGGGGGGGGGGGGGCCTTGACCAATAATATAGCCTGAAGGGCGTAGCCCTTAATTTACTTAGCCAATTATGGACAGGGGCGCCTTGTTAAGGGGGTAGAGACAGAGAGCAACTTTGGACTTTAAGTTTTTGAAATCGAAGACTTGAATTTTGTGAGTGAAAAGAAGAGGTCGCAAGAGCGACGGATCTCGGAGAGAGCGCGCCCACGGGACAGAGCCGGAACGCGCCGCCATAAAGTCCGACATCGGCAGTGATGATCGAGGTAGGACAATTCTACACATATTTTTGCACTTTGATTATTATTATCTCTCTGACCCTCCTAAATAAGGTTAACCTGGGCCATTAAGACGTAGGCTAGTAAGAATAGTGAGTTAATGCACATTAATAGGTTAATAATTGTAATGCTCATATTATGATCATAGAATGAGGAGATTTGATTGTCTTAATGTACTACACTAAAGATGTTGGTATATGAAATTTACCAGATGTTAATAGTTATTAAATAAGGTTTTATCTTAATGAAATAAATTCTTTGTTATTGTTTAAAATTAAGCCTCTTCATTTTAATTACTGGTATTATGTATTTCTTTATTTACTCCACTTTACGAGATCGGTCTATATAGCGTCAATACCTGGCGTGTGATGAATCACATATCACACTCTTACATCCCCTTCTCTAACTCACGCAGTATGCGCTAAACTGGCGCTGTCTAAGGAACCACGTGATCGGCTATGGTTGTTCTTAAAGTAGATTTTATAGGTCATAGCCTTGGTAATGCTAAAATGAAAGGATACAATATTGCTTACCTCCTTGAAGCAAACTGGGCTAATCTGCAAATTCTGTCCAAGCCGTATAGTCGAAGGAGTGACTTCCGCACATTATTTTTGTAAGTTGACAGCAATAATTGGCTTCGTCAGATAACTGCCCATGTTATCGTGAAGGGAGTAGAATTCGAGATCTTAAGTTCCTTGTGGGAATCTGAAGTCTCGCCTGCAAAGGAATTTTGATCGTTATGGGTTAACGCATATAAAATACTTGCATGTGCTTTTTTGAGGGGGGGGGGGTGGAAAGGCGAAGTAACTTCTGACAACCCTCGTGAACTTGCAGCTGTGGACACTTATACCGCAAATGTTAACTTAGCGTGAGAAAAGAATTTGGAAAAATAACTAGTTGACCACGCCAACTGCCTTAAGATGTATTTGAAAAAGAAAAAATAGGAAAATGAAATTTTGAGTTAAAGATCAAATCACAATTAAATTTTAATAAAGAAAGGTTAAAAGGTTTTAAAAAAGTGCATTAATTAAAATTTATCAAAATGTCATATTCACTATGACACTTTTTTACTTCTATGTTTATTTAATAAAGGAAGATGAGGATAAATTTTAAAATTATTTTCGTATACGTGTAATATCGTGCTTATTGTTTCGGCAGTGGTATTCCTCTACTGATATCTTCAAAATAACAGGTCTGTCCCGCACTTCGAAAATAAAAATTTTGATATCAATTTTGTCCCCCATTTCACACTGTCTGCTGGCTTTCGTTCACGAAAATATTCACACCAAAAGCACAAATAACGCGCGGAATCTGTGTGCACTGCTCTATATCTCAACAGGTACTGACAGGACGCTGAGTAGTAGAATCACCCCTGAGTCTCAGAGAAACATGCCACTGACGCCAACTTGACGTCAGACCTAGTTGGCCGTGTGAACTCCATAATTGAAATCAATGTCATATTGAGATGCGGCGTTAAATTGGGTCAAATAATGCGGCTGCAAAAACGATGCTCGTCAGTCCCGTGCATCTGCCCTAAATACCTTTGTTACAAGAACACGATTCCCCTCAACGCTTCAACAGTACTTGTAGAAGCAACTAACTCGCTACATCAGTTAGCATTTAGTAGGTTCTCACCCGTAGCTACTCATTTTACAGATTAGCTGCATGTAGGTCAGATACAAAAAAACAGCTACAAGATCCACTGTCACACAAAGCGATTTTCTCCGCTTCTACTGCAGTAGCCGCGAGTAGTAACTTTATGTAACAGGCTAGTCGTAGCTACTAAATTAAAATAGCGCCTGCAAATACTCGTGTCAATTTGAATTGAACATGTTAAATTCAAATCGCTAGGAGCGCCCTACTACAGTGGGCATGTGATTTTGTCGTCGCGAGAAAGAGGTTGAAGTGACACGAGTGACAACGCATTCGTCTCGTGGTCACTACTAGAGAAGTGTTTTGGCTATGTTGTGTGTGATTCTATTGTCTCGTGGCTGTTTGCTTATGATTTTCCTACGACCAAGACGTAAATATAGCGGCTAAGTTATGTGGTGAGTTAATACTTGCAAATTGTAGCGGCGAGTGAAGTTGCCTCGAGTGACAATTTTTAAGTGCACATCTTTACGGTGATAAGACTCCAGTGTTTCTGATTTTTTGGAAAGTTAGCAACAAATTACGTCATCTAAAGTTGCTAGAAGCGATCACGCTACCGGCATTGTACCGAGGTATAAACATCCCAACCGACCAGGGGTGCCGTCAGCATGAGACTGTTTATTCAACAAGCAGGGAGAGGAATTTAGATCCAGCCTTTTAAAAAATTTGGCTAAAAGCTTTATTCAGAATCAATAATATTATATATCTGACCATGAGTACTGAAGTTACGACAAGCCGTACCGAGTGCACCTTTAAGATATGTGTGCTAATGTTAAATGAATAATGTTATAGGTAGACAGAGAGAGAGAGAGAGAGAGAGAGAGAGAGATATCACAAGCGAGATGCAGAAGTGCTCCCTCAATGGCTACAGATGACCAAACCACAACTGTATAATGAAGGGTCAGTATGGTATCATACTTGATTGTCCACGTTAATTTGCCATTGGAGAACTTTACTTTTGTGTAATTAATCTATTACTTCCACATTAACGTTTGGGCATTAATTTAAGCAAAACAAAGTCAAATTTAATAATATTATTGAAAAGTCAATTGTATATGATTAGACCACATATATAATATACAGGTATAATTAATGTATATAGGTGTAAATAAATTTATTTATACAGGTCTGATATTTGGTTGTGCTTTTGGAGTTGTGTGTATTCTATTACAGGTTTTACATCCGCAATCTTGCCTCAACCAAACATAACATTCGTAAATAATGACCAAGCTTAATAATACCTGTATTATTAAAAGTTTGTTCTATTTGATCCGGAATAATATATGGAACTACATGTATATAGGTGTAAATAAATTTATTTATACGGATCTAATGTTTCATTGTGCTTTTGGACTTTTGTGTGCTCTATTAAAATTTCTTAACGTTTTTCAGCATCAGATTTGGCTCAACCAAACATATACCAACATGAAGCATTTTGTAAAAGGGAATTAAATGAGGAAAATCATTGGAAATTTGTATGCATAAAATACAAATGGTCAATTCAAGTAGAAAACAAACTTTAAGCTAAAGATATGGGGAGGAGATGAGATGCTTCAAAATGTCGTTATCGTATCAGTGGTAGTCTGAGTAGTGGTCTCGAAACTGTTTTGATTGTTGTGTTAAGACTTACTCGTGCACCTCTGTAGTGAATACAGATGCGGAATTGCTTTCTTGGGGAAGGGGGGGGGTCTAAATGGGTGTTGGTCATAATATAGAGGATCTGTATTAGAATAGCGCTAGAAGGTTTTTGCTTAAAACATAATGTTCATAATAAGGTAATGTTCATATAATCATAACATTACTGTATTTATGATCATGTAATTTAAAAATACTAGTTAATATGTGTTATTCTTTAATTAATTTTCTTATATTTTTCTGTCAATATAAAACCAGTTTTAGAAAAATGGTATAAAAAGGAAATGTTACATTTTTTGGCGTATTCCCACTTTGGAGACTATTGTAATTTATTCAATGGTCAGTAAAAAAATAATTTTCACATTGAAAAGCGCTTTGTTAATAAAGCGGCATAGAAAAAAATAACGATATCAATTTGTTTAGGAAATAAAACTGCCTTTGTTGTCAGGACAAAATGAATCTGATTGACTAATCAAAAAACCCGATACAACTTCAGTTGTATCGGGTCCTTTGATCAATATACACTATTCCTGATTTGATAAAGAGATCTCATAGTGCTCTTGAAACAGCTTTAGTCACCTAATTTTCTTTTGGTCAGTTTGTCACTTGTAGCGGGCTACAAGAAATGGTGGCATTGGTCACTATTTGGTCTGTGGATTACGGGTTGCACATGTATATTTAAAATAGTTTACTTTTCACAGATTTTTTATAAAGACTTTAAAAGGTGTTTCTAACTATTCTAGTTTGCTATTTCTTAGTATTATTTTCGAAATTAAACTTTTTAATTAAATATTCCCGTTTATATTTTCAACATAAAATATCACTGAAGTGAATTTAATCAGTAAAATTTTATTAATCATCCTCTTAAAGCCTATAAACGTAGTCCAATGCCATTTTAATCTTTTTTGGTAAAAGTCTTTTTGAGCCAATGTGAGATCATTGAAATCTCTTAAAAATTTTGAATCAGATATATTTCACTATTTTTACTCTGCGAGAATTTTTTCTTTTCAATCAAATTAGATTAATGCAAGATGAAAGAAATACGTTTAAAAAAACTTGACAATTTTTTGTGTGCATAATCCTTTCCTATATACTATACTTTAATTTGGAAATACGAAGCAGTATATATTTTGCTATTAAAGAAAGACGTTAAGTAACACAAATATTAAAAAGAAATGTTTAAAAAAGTTATGCAAAGTGGAAATAGTGATGAAGAAACAATAATGAAGCTGAGTAAAATAGCGGTAGTAAAAATGACTACCATTGCAGTTTTTGTTTCATTAAAAAATGTATGGAAATAGTTTTATTTGTAAAAACTAGTAGTGGAATATCATATCTTAAAAAAGAGTCAGTATTAAAGACGGCACTCATAATCGAAAAGAAGTGTTATGTTTAGATTTCATCTACAATGAAAAAATCTCTTTGATATTTCTTTATTCCGAATGAAAAATAAGTTACTATTTGTTAGGTAAAAAATCCGAATAGACTCCGGTCTCTTCTAATATTCCCTAAAGGCATAATTAAGGGAGATTGGGGTAAGTTGATACATGATTAGGTTTTCAATATTGTATTTATTTTGAATGTTTTTCAAAAACATTAAAATTGACTTCATTTCTTCCTCTAGTAATTGAGATAATTATTTATAAGATAAATTAGAGCTTCGTAAATACAGCATAATAGCAAAATTAAACTAGTTTTAAAGGTAAATAACAGCCTTCTTCAGGACTGACAGGCAGTGTGACCTCTCTTACTCCAGTCAGATCGACAACTGCAGCAGTTGCTGAAGGTAGATGACTAGATGGTGCAGTCACCATGGTAAGAAATGAAAGAGGAAAAAGCTAAAACGACAAACAGGAAACTACGGATGAAAAAAAAATGTCAGAAAGAAAGAAAACTAGAAAATAAGGGGCTAAACGGATTCCTTTTTTGAAATCTATTTTTTTAACAATCTAAAAAAAATCACTGCTTTTATCATAATAGATCATCTATCTATCATCTCAATTTTTACAACCAATGAACATATTGCCTTTTCTATCGCACCTTCTTAATTAAATTTATTCAGAATTTTGTGTACTACATAATTAAGGGAAGTGAACAAGAGTCTTTATAGCATACATTCTCTCGTAAGTCTAGATAACTAAATAATAAACTAAGTAGCGCAAATCGAGAAAATGATGTTTAGATTGAGGGCAGATATTGTTGAAATATTAGATTATGCCAAATCAACTGCAAACGACCACATTTGGAACGCTTTTTCTGATCGCTTAATATTGTTTCAGAAATAGATAAATATACACGATTGTCACGTTAAAAAATAGTAGATTTGGGTTTAAGAGTGATCAAACCGTGTGAATTAATCAAAAACTCGATTTATAGTCATTTATCCCATTTCAAAATGTTCTATAGATTGCTATTGCACTGTAAGAAAAATAAAAATCAGAAATTTACAGTATACAAATCTAGATGCCTGCAGAGAAACGCCGGAATATTTCCGTTTCTGTATTGAAGTATTTTACTATATTTTGTAATATTTCTCAGTAAGGAAATCATTATCTTCAATTTAGTCTATTACACATTGAATGATTTCATTTCCTATCCCGGAGATGCATTTTGGTTCCTTTTCATAATGCTTGAAGAAAATAATCGGATGGTTCATTTCCTAATAGAAAAATATTATTTAGAGATAGTTGGAAAGAGTTGGAATATAGTTACAGATTTTTTTCTGAAAAATTTTACATGTCAGCACCATCTATTTTGCTGGTATGGTTGGACAATCATTTTCCTCATACGATAAAGCTGAGATATGCACTTTTAATTCAAAAGAAAAGTTTGTAAAACTTTTTACAAAGCAGTATAAGACACTAACTAATCTTTTGTGTTTTATGCTGCTTTATATTAAGTTTTATTAACTTTCTTAGCATTAGCAGCAGTTTGTGCTTTACGGAATTCAAAATGTTCTGGTCTTCTGTTGGAATATGAACATGTCGTACCAAGTCCTTAAATCCTCCAGAATTTACACTTTACGTATATAGAGTTTCTAGGAAAGTCCTTAAGCACCCCAATAATTTTGTAAGTCTATGTCCATGAGGATACCCGTTAGGTCTATCTGTAATAAAATGTCTATGCCCGATCAAATTAAAGAGATGTAAGTGCCCCTAGTGGAAAATTTAAAAAGTTAGGACAACTAACTAGGCAACAAAGCTAGACAGACGAAAACCGTCAGTTACAAAGCTACAGAGCATTGTCTAATAAGTAGGAATTGACCATAAAACTGTTACAGAAGGCATTTATTTTATATAATATGGTTATTGGAAAATGGCTGTCCTATTCAGGAACTTTGAAGTAAATAACACATGCACAAGAATCTAATGTACAGTCTGTTCAAAATTATCTCTGTCAGCGACAATGCGCTGTGCTGAGGTATCTATCTGCTTTTAGAACACGCCAGGTCAGAACCCAAAAAGAAAAGACCATGTGTACATTGAACACATATTTATTTGAGCACCACATCCTGTCTTTCTGAAGACTTGACTATTAGGACTAAAATACAAAATGTAACTCCTGATCTCAAAGCCAAAACATATTGGTTTACTATGTGACAGTGCACAGTTGAATCCGAAAAAGAATATGACAGCATAGTTTGATACGTATTTCAGATATCGCTGTGCTACAGGCCTTACTGATACGACGATATAGATTTATTGCCATATTAGCGTTTTGTTCGTTCCTTGTGTCTATGTCCATTAGACAGTGTCCATAACTTTGTAACTGGATTTTTTCGTCTATCTCGATGTTGTTGCCATCCTTACTTTTTGAATTCTCCTCTAACAGCGTGTAATTATCTTTTTTCGAACGGGATATAGCTAGACCTAATGTGCACACTCATGGACCGTTCCGTACGAAGTATTTGGGCTGCTTAAGAACTTTCCTAGGAGTTCGATATGAATGTGGTTACATAGATTTTGAAAACATTTCACAAAGCAGTGATAACATTATTCTATATAGCATGTAGCTAATATAATTTAAATTTCACGTACGTAATTGTGACAATATGAAATTCAATTTCTGTTATAATCCCTGGCTTTGGGAATTCCTATCGCTTGATAATCCCTGTTGCTTGATAATCCATGTCGCTTGATAATTCCTGTAGCTTGATAATTCCTGTCGCTTGAATGGTTGCCATAGTAAAGAGATTCGGCTTTTCCAATTAAACACCGAAAGGTTAATCCTATGACATATGAAATTGGCATATGAAAACATGTTATTGATATATGAAAAACATTATTAGAATTTAAATTTTGAATTTTAGGAATTTATTGATTGGAAAGGTTTTATTTAAAAGAATATTAGTTTCTAATGATTAAAAATGGATATATGAACCATATCGCTTAGCGGAAGTTAGCCATATTTCCAATTGTGAAGTTAGAATTGCGAAAAATAAAGTTAATTTGGTACTTCGAAATAGTTTCTCATGTTGTTACCTTGAAAAGAACCAAATGCTAGTGTGGTGACGGTTTTTGGATGGTGCGAAGTATATATTACGATATTAATATGATCAAATGTTAATGAAGGTGGTTTACGAAATTAATAGGATCTTGAATAACCACATTATTTTTCTGTATTTAATAGAATCTTGTCCTTCCTCACTTAGGATTTTGAAGACACACAAGGACCGCCGAGTTTCACATATTTTTACCCAGATTCACCCTCCTGTCCGGGAGTAAAACTCTAAGATGATCTATCCGAACACTATAACCCCAAAACAACCAATAAGACATTAAAACCTTATCTTTTAAGTACGTCACCTTCTTCAGCTATAAATATACATAAATATTACAAAACTCAGATGGCTTAATTCAACACACAGAATTTAAGTTAACTGAAATTACTTTATTAAAGGCGTTAAATATCTAGGAGCAATTAAAACAAATGCTGAATCCTTATCAGCCGACGCCACTGAACTCAGGCACAAGAAACTTATTCAACATGCCACCGGCTTTTAGCCGCAGTAATAATAACGTAATAAACATGTGGCGAAACAGTAGTAATAATAAATCATATAATTTCTACAATTAGGCATTGTCAAGACAACAGGGGAACGAGCACTCAAACAGCATTTGTAAATAATAGCATTTGTAATTATTAATGAAATCAAATCCAAAGTAATTAAATAATTAATTTGGCGAGATAGTAATTTTGCCATGTGTAGAGATCACAGTTCTTGAGTCGTTCAACAGCTATGAAATTCAACGCCATGGAACCACTTGGTTCCGAAACAGGAACGGAAAGGACGCTTACCTCAAGCCACGAAGAAGTCGTGGAAAATCATCAGCTGAATACCGAACGGGTAAATTTCCCGTGAAGAAAGGTCGGCACACAATTCTGGACTGCGCCAGACATGGCCCGGCTTCGGTACTCAGCGTCATTAATCGGTGCTCCGTCAGGCACGGACTCGGACGGAATCAAACGCGGCATGAGCCTCGGGTTAATCCCACAGGAAGCGTCGTCGTCATTAAACGGATCCGGCATGGGCCTCGGGCTAACAGGCTCGGAATCGCACCCTGCATGGTTATCAGGTCGTCCCACAGGAAAGTCGATGTTGATGACAATGGCAACATTCCTCAAGCTCACGGGTTTACTGGGAACCGACCTAGTGGCCGAACTCCCGAAAGCCGAAGTGAGCGTCGAAAGTAGCATTGGCCGAAGCCCGGGCTACCGCAGAGAGGTTGGCAGTCGAATTGGGAAATGCGATCAGAAAAATGGTTCAACGTTCTTTTATACTTCCACCACACGGACCTGCGAGAAAGCTTAAAAAAAAAACAATTTTTCGCGTCGAAAAATCGTTCTCACGCCATCATACGTCACACAAAGCCAGATGTTCATCTGCCGCGTCAGTTAGTTACACCAGCCACTGTCTCGCACCCCTCGTACACTAAATTTCAGCCGAGAATTTATACAAATGCAATTAAACTTTTACATGGCACTTTCTTTTTCGCCAGCCAAAATGACCTCGAACTTAACGGAAAATAATTCTCTCTGAGTGCACGCTCGTCCGAAATAATACTTTTAAAAAATGGTTTCAGACTGCTGTTAAAAGAGATAGATATTTCTAAAATATAAATTACACAAATACACGACAAGAGGGAGTTCAAGGCAGAGTTAAATAAGTTAAAAAGCTGTATATAAATATGAAGATCAGAAACACATTATAGATTTATGCATTTTATACAAAAGTAATGCGAGATCCAAATCTCGTCACTACACTAGTGTACAATCCAATGCTAAAATCAGTGTGTCATGGATCTTATACATCATTGGTATGAAGTAAGGTATTGCATTATGCAGAGAAAGCCATGTGCTGTCTGTATTTCATTTTTCTTATTTTGATTTGACTCGTCATGTTGGCATATGTCTGTTATTCTTGAGCTCAAGCTAATTTTGCACGTTCTTTTTATTTCGAAATGACTGAACTGTTTGTTCTTCATTCTGCTTTCTGATTGGCTCTCTCAGGAAGACTCTTCTCTTTTTCTATTTGTGCCCATTTCATCTTTTATACTTTGGTTTTGTTGGTTTTCTTGGTTTTTTAGCACTGACGAAAGGGAAACAGAGCATCCTCAAAACACCAGTATGCTGCATTGTTATTTTATGTGTGATTATATTTGTTGCTAATGTTTTCCTGATACTTTAAATAATTTATTTTGAATGCATATTCTAATAAATATTACCGAACTTTTATTCGATTAGATATCTTGAACAGATAGTTTCGTTTAAATAAATCCTAACCAAAGAACATATATTTTGTCACGGGCATTCGTAGCTTATTTCGTTTTCAAAAGGAAAAAAAAAGCAATGAATCAAATTGAAGATTTTTCTTGGAAATCAAATTGCTAACGGAATTCAAAACACAAATACACAATCATGTATCTCAGATAGTTTTAAATATGATATTGAATGGATAAAACCATACATTCTTTCAATCTTCTTTCAATCTCAAAACTCTTTATAGAAATGCGTTTCAATTTTTATTTATTTTATATGAGAAAAATTCAATAAAATTCCAATTAGGATATGTCGGAGATAGTACACGTTTTTCAAATAAATTTACCAAAAAATGGCATAAAATTAAAAAAAAATGTTTAAGTATCATCAGATATATTCACTTTAATACACCCAATATTATGCAATAAATCTGTTAACATCATTAGCGTGAATTTAGTTCATTTCATTAACGAACGAATATGGTAGGTACTTATGTAATCGTTTTGAATTTTGACACCAAAGATTTTGCCACCAATGGTAATTTATTTTAAGGAATATTCATTAACAGTTAAGTATAAAACCTTTATCATAATACAATTAAGTATGAATAAGTCATTCTGTCTGTATTAATATGTCGCCTAAACATTGTGTCGCGGATCTTGTAAGTTAATATTTTGCTGTGAAATAAGTAAAGTCATTGCATTATGTAGTAAAAGTCATGTGCTGCCCATATCAGATATTTTAAAATCCACTCATAAGCTGCCGTCCCTTACTTCATCGTTATGAACAGGTGAAAAAATTTGTGATAGCGATTACCACCACGTCTCCAGATTAATATCACACATTTTGGAAGACATGTTTTTTATGACCTGTTTGAACGCTTTACAACATAACGATTTATGACATTGCTCATTCTGTCTGTCTGTCCGTTCGCACGATAACTGCCGTAAAAATGGCTTTATCAAAATGAAATTTTAGTATGTTGTTGAGACGGTCTATGGGACATATGGGAATATATATGAATAATTTCACCCAATTTGTTTTGGATTGAACCCGGTTCAAAAAATAAAATACATTGAACCCTATGGGCCTAATTTTTCAAACATTTAAGTGAATTTAAATTTCGCAAATTGCTTCGAAAGTATCGCCTCAGCGCTGTAGGGCGTATGGACGTTCTTCATCAGAGGCATATAACATGGAATAGTACAATACAATTATAAATACAGTCCAATTAGCAATATAAAATTTGATTAATATTAAATGCCATCCGGCCATAATACAGTCCTACATTATAAACAAGACAATCAGAGAAATAAAAACAACCCTTTAATGAAGATAGTTTAATGTGGAATAGATTACGAGAAAATGGAGTTTTGCCAGGAGACTTTACTTTTGACGATTATGATTTAAGGGATGATTGTGTTGAAACAGAAACACCAGAGACCGATAATGTCATTATTGCCACAGTTGCTGACAATACGTCTGATGAACCTGAATCCGAAGAAACCGAAATTGATTTTAGAGGGAGGATAACATCAGAAAATTGCCGTGGAAAGCATCAATATTTGCGCAACTAATTCGAAGCTCACAACCTTAACTGCAGTGGCAATATACAGAGTGCCCCAAAAAGATTGAAACGTGCTTTAATTCTTTATCTGTTTGAGATAAGTGGGCAATGTAAATTGCAAAAATGTTGAAAGTAAGGTAGGAAATAAGACTACGTCAATGAAATACTCCTCCCATTAATTTTCAAAAAGTTACACTTTTTAAATTTTTATACGACCTCCTTAGACAAATTTGGTCACTCAGAAATTTTTTATTTTTAATGCAACAAGATCATTAAAAAAACCCGCATATCTGTATCTTTAAAATAAACTGAATTATGATAAAGGAAAAAATCTGACTTATGCCACTTTTCCGTACCATGTGAAAGGCTGTTTCATCAGTGAAAATAGGGATCATAAACAAATTGATGATGGAAAGTGTTTAGATCAAAAATACGTTAATATGTGCCAAATTTTTTTACCACAAATGCATCTAAATAAAGCATTACACAGACAGAGGTCATATAAAGCAGTGGTACTCACTACGCGGTTGGGTATCCTATGTATTATCATCCAGTTTTATCTTTTTGTGATATGTCATACATTTACATTTCTAATTTGATATATGGTCCCCATTAACAATGTTCAATTTTCAATTAAATATAACTCGCTCAATTTTAAAGATCTTCATTAACGTAGACTTATTTCCTACCTTACTTTCAACATTTTTGTAATTTACATTGCCCACTTATCTCCAACAGGTAAAGAATTAAAGCGCGTTTCAATCTTTTTGGGACACCCTGTAGATGCAATAACAAAGGTGCTATGCAAATGTGTTGTAAATTCAAATGTTCAAAAGAAAGATATACATTTTTTAACGTAAATAAAATAGCAATTCATTTTATTCATAATATAATGATTTTTTGTTTTACAATATGTAGTTAGATGAGTCATTCTTATACATAGTTTATCGCATACCTAAACTTTTGATCGGTTACTGCGAATTTCGGCTATGACGAATATATTTTTCTGTCGCTTGTGACTTCGCTATAGTGGAATCCACTATAATTGAAAATAGTTGCATTTTTCTTAGAGAGAGTCCACTTCGATAATAAAAGCTTGCAATTTCGTCCCAATAGCTCAACGCTAGAGTATCCGCTGGTCAGTTCGGAGATCCAGGGTTCGATTCCCGGTTGGGGCAACAATGTTCTTTACAATCTTAGAAGAATCCTAATTCGATACTTTTCAGGTCTACTGTCATTTACTGTATCTATCCTGTAAGGTGAATTCTCATAGAACTCGCCTATAAGAGGCATTACTAGAGCTAGGATAGTAATCCCGCTGCAGATAAAAACATAGATAAACCATTTTCAATATGTTTAACTCTCTTCATCAAGGAATAGCCAGTTGCTGTAACGGCAACAAAAAAACTTGCTGCCTGACATAGAATTCGTAAAATTGTGACCCACAGCAAGATATCTTGCTGCTATTCTTAGTACTGGCTAATTTTGCTGAAGAAAGTAGAAGTCTAGAAACCGGTCAATGAATATTGATATATGCAATGGAGCACCATCCTGTAGAGCTAAGTTGTTCGGAAGCGGGATCCAATTGTAGAGCATGTCTTATTTCCACAAAATATGTACTCATTTGAATCTGGAAATCGAAACAAAGCTTTCTGGATAGCTAGTTCCCAAATTATGCTGTTACCTACACCAATGCCCCTAACTCATTTGAATTGCCTTACAAAGTACTTGTATTGTATTATATGTAACCGAGTACTCAGTGCTATTAAAAGTAACTGAGCACTCAGTGCTATTAAAAGTAATCGAGTACTGAGTGCTTTAAAAGTAATCTAGAATATTTGTACAAATGGCGTGATTGCGAGTTTTAAATATTTTTACTTTGGTTCATAGATGGAATAAAATTGTTTCAGAATTCCATTTATGCAAATCTGTGAAACTCTATTTTATGACCCCATACATTTGAATCGTGTAACAAAGGCTAGAAAGGTAATAAATTCTCACCACGCTACCCTAAGCCCGAAGGGGTGATTAACGGCAAACGGAACAAGATACCGTAAAGTGCTTTCAGCATGTTTTATCGAATCTCGGGAAATAGGAATTGGCAGAACTGCTTCTTATTTCTCGTTTTTATCGACATTTAAGGTGATAAGGCTTAATGCGAGTTGAAGCTCTCTTCATTCGTTTAGATAGAAAGATGGGAAGAAAATGATTTGAAATTAAAATATCTCTCCATCATTTTCTTTCATTATTTTTTTGTATTTTCCTATCATTAGTACGTTTTACTCATAGCATCTATTCATTTATTTTTGCATTCGTGCTTTTTTATATTTCCTATTATCAATATGTGTTACTCATAGTATCTATTTATTTATTTTTGCATTCGTACAATTTTATATTTCCTATCATTAGTACGTGCTACCTCTAATATCTATTAATTTATTTTTGCACATTCGTGGTTTTTATATTTCCTATCATTAGTATGTGTTACTCACAGTATTTATTTATTTACTCATTCGTGCTTTCTCTTTTGCACGTATTTTTATAAACTTGCAGAATATGTAAAACTGATTCATTTAAATAAATTTACATTTATGTCTAAATATTTTATATGTTTATATAAACAGCGCTTATAGGGAAGGCTTTAAGTACATCACTAACTTTGTACGGAAAGGTGCACGAGAGTATACGTTATACTTAGCTATAGTAAAGTGGCCAGCACGATCGAAAAAAATTGATTTTAGCGTCTTTAGAGGATATTTTTAAAAGTTAGGATAACAACCTCAGCAACAAAGCGAGATAAATGAAAAAAAAAACGATTACAAAGTTTTACAGAATCATTTAATTAGTGGGAATTTACACCAGGAAGAAACGGAATGTAATTATTACCCGTTAAGAAGTTGAATGATCAGGATTTCAAACACTATGACACCGCAATGCTTGTCAAGTGAGCGGTAATGTATTCTTTTTGGAATTCAAATGGCATTGGTTCTGACGGAGGATATATCAAACGGGTTCTATACCAGATTCCTATTCATGTACGTGTTGTTTACTGTATCATTAGAACGGATTACTTGGCTTTTCCCTGGTACTAAATAAACGTCCGCTACTTAAGTAAGATATATTTAGATATCACCACTCCATTTCCAAATCGCCTGTTTTGAACTAAAATATTTTACGCACTCAGTTTTTCCATGCGTAATCATGTAAATTATACAACGCGGACGCAGTACGCGCTTAATAAGCGCTCGATCCTTAATCGTTGGCGGAATGGCACAATGAAAATACTTGGAGTCGTAAAAATAAAAAAAGTTTTACTTTCAAAATGAAAAAAAATTTTTTTTTTCTATCTCAGGGTATTTTCATCAGTCAACTAATAGAAGAATACTTATAATGATAAAAATTAAGTTAAAAATTTAGGATGAAATATTTTAAATTCGCTAAGTTGGAAAACCCACAAATCAAAGGCACTTAGTTTGCAATCAGCTGTTTTTTCGTCGAGATGAAACGTTTGCAATTTAATTAAAATACAAAGCTCTCGAATACCGTCTGCGGCGGCAAAGAAAGAATAATTAATTTGACAAAATGGTGGAAAATTGTGATTTTCGATTTCAAAAGTTCCTGACTTTTAAATTTAAATTAAAAAAAAATGTCCCCGAGGTGCACATTACGGGTACGTGAATCATATCTGTAGCAAATTTCGCAGCAATTTTCACACAAAAATCTTTTTTTACTATGTAAGATTCTTGCATACGACAGAAATTTGCCGATAATCATATTGGGACAAGTAAATGCCTTCTGTAACAGTTTAATTAGCAGAGGTCCGCAACATGCTGCTTGTGTCTTACCTGGGAAATGTTATTTGAATATGTAGATGAATAATTAGATGAACATTGTATACTTATTTGCAATTATGAAATATGGCACGTGATTAAGTATAGTGGTAATTCCAGGTTCACGCTCTGTGCTTGGGTATATACCCAAAGCATAGAACCACATAAAATAACAATAATTAAATTAAAGAACAAAATAGTTATCTCTCTGACATTTGCAGAGGAAAAATAATGCAATTTCAAAATAAGCAATTACATATAAGACAATTATTGGAGCTTGAAAGTTTATATTTTTGTATGACATTACAAATGCTTTTACAAATATTTTCGAGATTTTGAATTGAAAATAAGCTCCATCAAACAAGAATAGGCAAAAGCGTATTTACAATTTCCGGCTTTAAAAAAGAACATCTAAAACATAATTTCCCTTTTTCTTTGGTTATAACGTTGTGTAGAACTGTTCCATTAGAACTGTAGGACTTTTCCGAGGATAGGGGATATTTAGGCAAAACTTCTGGATCCACCAACAGGCACTCATTTCCTTGATATTAAAGACCTCCATGTACAAGTTAGGGCCTTTTAAGTGTAATTTGTTAATACATTTAAATACGAAATCTTCCGAAATTAGTCTCCAGGTGTAAAAATTCCAAGAGGTCCATCTTGTTTTTGTTATTGGGAAAATCTCTCTCGAAACCAGCAAAATCCAACTGACGCCATTCCATCATGTCCCATGCCGACCGTTAACTTCCCAAAACAATCCTTAGACAGTACCGTACTAAACGTCTAGAGAAACCAGAAGACGCTCGGCTCCAGGAGAAGCGAAAATAATAAAAATAGCAATAAAATAGTTAGCTGATCAAAAGATGGAAGAAATTGTCTGCTCCTAAAAATTATAATCGAAATTAGCAGAAAGGATGAATTTTGAAGTCGAAATTACGCACTTATTAAATAACTAGTAGCATACCCGCTCTTCGTACGGAGTATATAATATAAAGAAACTTAAAATTCACAATCATGTGTAAATTCTTATAGTAATACTAAATGACATTTTTAATCAAAATATTCTGTTAAAATATCTAATATAATGCTCCTAAAAAGAAGTTTAAGAATATCTGTTCTCGCTACAAAATTATCCTCACGGGCAGTTCTGAAGAATAAAACATCCTGGACTCCTTATGTAAGCAAATTTACAAAAAAATATGGAATTGAATCAATATATGCAAAATAAAAGCGTTAAAATTGTATGGGACCCGTACTAATAATATACGCGAATATTAGAAGATATAACCTGAATTAGTAGATTACGTGTATAAATTGAAAATATCAATAAACCCGTAATCTTTAAATCTGAAGGCAGTCATTTACTCCAATATAAGTCAAAATGAAAGTGTTAAAATTATAGGAGAAGTTATACCTGTACTACTTATAATGTCGTAGATTAGAAGATATGTCTGATTATTAGTAGAAGATTACCCGTATTACAATATGAGTCTCAAATATCTTTGCTAAAATACAACAGACGACGTAATAAATTGAAAATATCAATAATCCCCTTAATCTTCATACCAGAAGGCCGTACTTGATTCCAATAAATATGCCAATATATGTCAAAATATATGCCAATATACCTGTAATACTCATATTCTCGTAGGTTATAAGATATACCCGTGCATTCCTAGAAGATTACTCGTACATCGTACAATATGTGAGTGTCAGCAATTTTTGCCGCAATAAAAAAATGACATAATAACTTAAAAATATCGATAATCTCTGAATCAATAATCCCACAAAATATCAATAATAATAATGTTTAAACCTGAAGACCGTAATTGATATTATCCAGTCAAAAATGAAATGGCAATGAAATTTATTTTATATACATATCTTCATTATTCAAATCGGAGAAGATTTAATAAAAATCGTCTGCCGCATAAACACATTGGATTTAAATCCGTTGCTAAGCGACATGATACCATTTGCTTCAAATAAATTGGTGGAAAAATATCGTCTAAATAATGCTATCTCTATGGAACGTTTGGCGACACTTTCGTCAATTTAGCGACATTTAAAAAAATCGCCAAATTTATCGCAAAGTGTGACTGTAGAACTGACAGTCCCACATGGCGACAAATTGACGAAATATCATCGCAATACTATCCCCTAACAAAACACAATTAATTTCATTTATTTAGGGCAATTTTATCAATTTCAAGATATTTTTATGGATTTGAAAACATTTTTATCAATTTGGTGACATTTTAAAAATTCGCTAAATTTAGTAAGTAGGACGGTTAGTCTGACAGATAAATGCTAACGAAACATCATTTCAGTACTCTCTTCTAAAAAAACAAAATACATTTAATTGATATGCGTCATTTTTATTAATTTGTCGACATTTTCGTCAATTTGGCAAAGTTTAAGAAAAGTTGAAAAATTAGCGATATCCGGCCAAATTCGTAGCTCTGAATTTGCAGATCTGAATGAAACATCCTGATCCCGTTTCTATATAATAAATGAAAACACTACAATTGTATTAGAAGATATGCCCGTTCTACTCTTTTTCTGTTTCAATAATCGGTTAAAAGAATTTATTGGCTAAACACAATATATGAGTTTAGTAGCTAAACACAATATAAGCTTGAAAACTCTTTGCCAAAATAAATGAAAGTGATGTACGCAATCAGCAATTAATATAATTAAAAGAAAAATCAAACCGTTCATTCATAAGATATAATTTTACTTCCATTTATTTATTATTCAAATCGAAAAAAAAATAATAAAAACATTAACAAACACATTTAATTTAATTGCGTTGCCGAGCGACATGATATATCCTCATAAAATGCTAAAATTAATTAACGATTTTGATTTCTTATTACTATTCATTGTTGCGTAAAAGCTTGTGGAAAATAAACCATGGAGATAGATTTTCCATTTAAATTCATGTTTCAAACAATTCATGATTTCATATAGTGACTAATTTGCGCAAAAAATCTCCACCAAACTCAGAAATAAAGTTTTATTTCACTTTGACGTTTTAAACAAACGATTTTCATTCTTTCCGTTTGAATAAACCATGGAGTTAGAGAGTAGAACCCCTAGGAAAGAGTTTCATTTTTCATCATATCTCGACAACCCCTGGTCTTAGAAACTCGAAACTTCGACTAAATTTATCGAGGGCTATTTCAAGGCTATCTACAAAATTTCATTAAATTCGGTTCAGCCGTTCTCCCGTGATGATAAGACAAACGAAAATTTCGTTTTTTACTAATATCTCGAGAACCACTGGTTGTAGAAACTCAAAACACGGACTAAATTTTAAGTGAGGTTATTTCCAGGCTACCTACAAAAATTTCATCAAATTCGATTCAGCCGTTTTCCCGTGATGGTGGGACAAACAGACAGACAGATTTTCAATCTATATAAATAAAAATGAAAATCTGTCTGTCTGTCTGTCTGTCTGTCTGTCTGTCTGTCTGTTTGCCCCATCATCACGGGAGAACGGCTGAACCGAATTTGATGAAATTTTGTGGGTAGCCTAGAAATAGCCCCACTTAAAATTATATCTGTGTTTTGAGTTTTTACGACCAGTGGTTCTCGAGATATTAGTAAAAAACGAAATTTTCGTTTGTCTCATCATCACGGGAAAACGGCTGAACCGAATTTAATGAAATTTGGTGAATAGCCTTGAAATAGCCCCCCATAAATTTTGCCCAAGTTTCGAGTTTCTAAGACCAGGGATTGTCGAGATATTAAAAAAAAACGGAGCTCCTAAAAGCTTGAAAATCGTTTGAAAGTGAATTAAAATTTAATCTCTGAGTTTGATGGGAGATTTTTTGCGCTAATTAGTCACTTTCTGAAAACATGAACTGTTTGAAACATGATTTAAAGGGGAAATCTATCTCCATGTTTTATTTAAAACAAGATTTTACGCAACAATGAGAAGTATAAAGAAATCAAAATGGTTATTTAATTTCGCAGTTTATGATATAAGACATGACATATTTAACATGATATAAGATTCTATCTTATAGCATGTTACTCAGAAACGCAATTAAATTAAATCTGTCTGTTAATTTTAATAATTATTTTTTGGATTTGAATAATAAATAAATGGATATAAAAATATATTTTAGAAAAGAACGATTTGATTTTTCTTATAGCATTTTTGACTGGATAATATCAATTACGGTCTTCAGGTTTAGAAATTATTATTATTGATATTTTCGGGGATTATTGATTCAGGGATTATTGATATTTTCAAGTTATTATGCAATTATTTTATTATGACAAAAATTGTTTAAACTCATATATTGTATGTTGTACGAATAATCTTCTACAAACACACGTGTATATCCTTTAATCTACGAGAATATAAGTAGTACAGGTATATTGACATATGTTTTGATATATATTGGCATATATTGGAATCAATTACGACCTTCTGGTATAAAGAGTACGGATATTATTGATATTTTCAATTTATTACGTCATCTCTTTTATTTTGGCAAATATTTTTGAGACTTATATTGTAATACGGGTAATCTTCTACTAACACATTGGCATATTTTCTAATCTGTGACAATATGATTAGTACTGGGTTGCATATATTGATTCAATTCCTTTTTTTTTCTTCTGAAAATTTGCTTACAAAATGGGCCAGGATGTTTTGATCTGCCCGTGAAGATAATTTTGCATAGTGACAACATATATTCTTAAACTTCTCTTTAGGAGCAATAAATTTAATATTTTAACAGAATTTGGACATGATTGCGAACTTTAAGTTTCTTTAAATTATACACTCCGTACGAATAACGGGTGTGCTGTTAGTGGTTAATAAATTTTAACATTTTAGGAGGATATATCATGTTGCTCGGCATCGCAATTAAATTAAATGTGTTTGTTAATGTTTTTATTATTTTTTTTCGATTTAAATAATAAATAAATGGATAAATGGATATAAAAGTATATCTTATGAATGGACGGTTTGATTTTTCTTTTAATTATATTAATTGCTGACTGCGTACATCAATTGCATTTATTTTGGCAAAGAGTTTTCAAGCTTATATCGTATTTAGCTACTAAACTCATATATTGTGTTTAGCCAATAAATTCATATAGCCGATTGTTGAAACAGAAAAAGAGTAGAGCGGGTATATCTTCTAATACAATTGTAGTGTTTTCATTTAGTATATTGAAACGGGATAAGAATGTTTCATTCAGATCTGCAAATTCAAAGCTACGAATTTGGAGGGATATCGCTAATTTGACAACTTTTCTTAAACTTTGCCAAATTGAAGGAAATGTCGCCAAATTGATATAAACGACACACAAACAGCTGCCATAAACCTTCGGGTTGGTCGTGTGGCTTGGGTCTTCTACATATCAATGAAATTTTTTTTTGTTTTGTTAGAAGAGAGTACTGAAATGATGTTTGGTTAGCATTTATCTGTCAGACCAACCATCCTACTTAGTAATACATTTAGCGAATTTTTAAAATGTCACCAAATTGATAAAAATGTTTTCAAATCTATAAAAATATCTTGAAATTGATAAAATTGAGCTACATAAATGATATTAATTGTTTTTTGTTAGGGGATAGTATTGTGATGATATTTCGTCAATTTGTCGCAAAGTGGAACTGTCAGTTCTACAGTCCCACTTGGCGATAAATTTGGCGATTTTTTAAAATGTCGCTAATTTGACGAAACTGTCGCCAAATGTTCCATAGAAATATAACTATTTAGACGATATTTTTTCTACCAATTTATTTGAAGCAAATGATATCATGTCGCTTAGCAACGGATTTAAATCCAATGTGTTTATGCGGCAGACGATTTTTATTAAATCCTTTCCGATTTGAATAATGAAGATATGTATATAAAATAAATTTCATTGCCATTTCATTTTGGACTGGATAATATCAATTATACTCTTCAGGTTTAAATATTATTATTATTGATATTTTCCGGACTTATTGATTCAGGGATTATTGATATTTTTAAGTTATTACGCCATTGTTTTATTGCGGCAAAAATTGCTGACACACGCATATTGTACGTTGTACGAGTAATCTTCTAGGAATGCACGGGTATATCTTCTAACCTACGAGAATATAAGTAGTACAGGTATATTGGCATATATTTTGACATATATTGGCATATATATTGGAATCAAGTACAGTCTTCTGGTATGAATATTTAGGGGATTAATTATATATTCAATTTATTACGTCGTCTGTTGTATTTTACCAAAAAACATTTGTGACTCATATTGCAAAACGGGAAATCTTCTACTAATAATCGGACATTATAAGTAGTACGTGTATATCTTCCCATATAATTTTAGCACTTTAATTTTGACATATATTGGAATAAATGACTGTCTTCAGATTTAAAGATTACGGGTTTATTGGTATTTTCAATTTATACATGTAATCTACTAATACAGGTTATATTTTCTAATTTTTGCGTATATAATTAGTACGGGTCCCATACAATTTTAACGCTTTTATTTTGCATATATTGATTCAATTCCATATTTTTTTTTGTATTTGCTTACATAAGGGGTCCAAGATATTTTATTCTTCAGATATGTCCATGAAGATAATTTTATATAGCGAGAACAGAGATTCTTAAACTTCTTTTTAGGAGCATTATATTAAATATTTTAACAGAATATTTTGATTAAACATGTCATTTAGTATACTATAAGAATTTGGGCATGATTATGAATTTCAAGTTTCTTTATATTATATACTCCGTACGAAGAACGGGTATGCTGCTAGTTGTATATATTTAGATTAAGCTAGAAGTACAAACAGAGGAAAAGCCGTCACCACAATTCCTCTCACCTTCGGAGAAAAATTTTTCCTCACGCAGTAAGAACATTTTTCATATACACCAGAACCCTGTAGGAGCAACACCTCCTAACAGCCCAAATGGTTAAACGTACTGTAGGTAGGCAATTTTATCAAAATTTGAAAAACGTCCATGTGCTAGCAACATCCACATCCCCAAGCCTATGAGATCAGATGCATGGCCGGAGCACCACCCATCACCCACAGGAAGCAAGTCGAATTATAGCCGAAAAGATGACAAAATTATTGGGCAACCTACAGAATCCTTCACAAATGAAAACATAGGTGATTATATAGGGTGTATCATATTGAATGGGACAAAAAGAATAGCATAGTACAAATTCTGTAATTGATTTATTTAGCCGAAACAAATTAATTCTGAAACTACAATTATACAAGTTTTATCTGGCAACAGCGAAAAATCTTCCGGTTACGAAATCTCAGCTAGAGGCACTGTTAATTAAAATGGCGCCATCCATGCAGGAGAAAGCGTACTGTGTTTTGGAATACTCCAAAACATCATCGTTCATCGTCGTTCAAAGACATTTTCGCACGAAATTTGGTAAAGAACCACCGCATCGTCACAACATCGAACGGTGGGTGAAGCAGTTTGAGGACACTGGCTGCTTGTGTAAGAAAACCAGCCCAGGACGACCAGGAGCCAAAACCGAAGTGGTTGAAAAAATTCGTGAAACGTTTTTACTAAGTCCCACAAAATCAACGCGTCGTGCGAGTTCTGAACTCAATGTGCCTCATAACAGCAACTGAAGCAGCGGATAACTGAAGTGCTTGAATCATTAACAAAGGATGTTCTATCGCGAGTGTGGCAGGAAATGGAATAGAGTGTAGATATTTGCCGTGTCACTTAGAACATCTAGAGAAACTTGGATAACTATAGTTTCACTGTAAATTTGATTTATCAAAATAAAGTAATTACAGCGTTCACAGGTATTCTTTCTTTTGTCCCATTCAATATGAAACACCCTGTATAACATGTAGAACAAATCAATTCATGAGGACAACTTTACAAAACTATTACACATAAAACACATCGCATTTGGCACCATTATATTCTTGCCAAACACAAAAATTCAGAACTGGAAAAATTTTAAAAATATAAACATAAACTGTAAAATACTTGAAATTATATACTTGAAAAATACAATAGCAGTGTCAACCAGCATTAAATCATATAAAAGTCAAATTAAGAAAGGCCGACTTAAATCTTGACACAAGATCAACTTTGTATTAATATATCAAAATTATAATGGTAATACACATTAGACATAACCAACACATAAAGATCATAGTTCGTATCAAAACATTTCAACACTTTCTTAATCTTTCAAATACATTTTACATTTTGTCCTGAGAGATTAATGAAAAACTATAGAATTGATCTCTCTCAGGAAACAGGACACAATCTATGTATATGTTCAAAAAATTTTTTGATGGCAAAGTTAAATATTTTCATATTACCTGCTATTATAATTACATCCATTTTTTTCATTTGATGATAGAATAATTTCATAGAAACTTTGGACTTTATTTTGATCTTTTGAGAACTCTTAACAGCTCTTTGAAAGATTTGTTGGTTGAAAGATTTTTAAATTTATTACAAAATTTTTTGAATTATTTCTTCATTTACTTTTAGAGAAGTTCTAAGCGGTGTTGCATATTTAATTTTACTCTGACAAATTTGAGATGTTTTAATTTTTGAAAAAAATTATACAATATTCTTTAACTTTGAAAATATTTCCTTGATTATGATTGTGAAAAAGACTGATTGGCAGAATAATTTGATTTCACAATAGATTCACAGAAAAATTTTGTAAAAAGCTTAGCAACTGAAGATCTTTATCATAGCATCAACAATACTAATTATATATTTAAGCATATTCAATTATTTTTAGAAATTTATTCACAATAAAGAATTTTTAAAATGTTGCAACAATCATAAAATCAATGTAAACATTGAATAAATTTTGTCATTAAGATAAGGAGCATGCAATTCTATGACTAAATTATTAACTTGTGTTCAAATATAAATTTTAATCTCTATAATTTCTATGAGGTCTGAGATTATATGATGTGTCAGTGTTTCTAAATATTGCATGATAATCATAATTTCTATTATTGTCGTAATTTCTGCTATTGTTGTGTTGCCGACAATTTTGTTGTCTGTAATTCTTGTTGTAAATCACTCTATTACTGCTGTTATTGCGTCTATCATTAGACTTTGCAGTGGAACTTTGGTCATATTTTGTAGATACTCTGGTTGAGAATTGCACTTTCTTGGTATTTCTAAAAGAACTTGAAGAGTCCCTGCTATTATCTTCAGCACTACTTTTCTCAGTAGCATTTTTATTGATCATACTTTTTTCTTCATTGTTTTTCTCTGTATTCTTCTGCAATTCTTTTCTTTGAGCAGGAAGCAAAGTCAATCTGTTCACATGTACAACTTTTTTATCACGTGTCTGATGAGAAAATTTACAGTTGATGTCTTCTTAATTACTTTGAAAGGACCTCGGTTGAATGTGGTAAGCTTTTTATATTGTCCTTGAGGTAAAAATGGGGTGTAAAGATATACAAGGTCATTTTGTCATTTTCCTTTATTAATGGCATTTTCACCTTCTTGTGTTGCTGTTGAATTTGCACTTCTTGAGCTTTTTCTAGGTTGAATTTCACAGTTTCATAAGTTTTCCTTTGTTTAAATTCCAGGTCATATGCATAATCAGATGTATTTGTATAAGTAGGATTTTTGAAACCAGTTAAAAGTGTGTCAGGCACAGTGCGGTCTCTGCCATAAACAAGGTAGGAAGGAGATTCTTCAGTTGAGGAATGGGTTGAATTTCTATGTGTTAGTAGGGAAAAATGGATTAGAAGGCCCCAATCTTCTTGATTTTTGTAAGCTAAGTTCTTTAGTGAACGAACCAACGTTACGTTGAGTCTCTCGCATACCGTCTGATTCCGGATGAAACGCAGTACTAGTGTGTTTGGTGATATCCATATGCTTGTAAAAACCTGTACAGCTCTTGAAATAAAGTTGGTACCACGGTCTGTAACAATATGTTAGGGAATACCACGCGAGGCAATAAATTTTTCCAAACACTCCAAAAGATCTTCAGCAGTTATAGATGATAAAGGATAAGCCTCAGGCCAACGAGTGAAGTAATCACTAAACAATTTTTTTCCCTGAATTTGAAATTGGAAATGGGTCCACACAGTTCATGCCCACTCTTTGAAATGGGTATTCAGCCAAAGAAAATTTTTGAATAGGTTCCTTGTTATTTTTAAAGAAGAAGCTTAATTTGTTAAAATAAGTTTGCTTGCTTGACACATTTGCAAATACCGCAGGGCTCACGAGTTGGAATTTTGTGCTCTTCAGAGGATAGCAAAACAATGCTCCAGAGAATTGAAAACAACATTTTAAAAATAATTCTGAAATGTTATTTTTCATTTTATTATAATTTACTGTCGTGATAAGTCTTAAAAGTACCTGAACAAGCTCTCGAAATACTACCCGTATACAAAGATGTCTATATAAGGCTTTAATTTTTTTTTTAATTTTTACTGTTCACTAGGCAAAGCAATAATCAACTACCTTTGATTCTCTCTGTTGAGTACGCTGATTTGTTACTTTCCTTATATACATAGTATAATGTATAAGAAAAGTATTGTGACGGGGTCGAAAATTCGAATTCGAGTTTTTGACGGGAGAACACATTTCAAGCATCCCTGAACATGAATCAAACATTTTTGAGGTAATATCTCTCTCTGTGTGTGTGTGTGTGTGTATGTCAGTGAGTCTGGGGAGACGATATCTGACAAACGAATGGAGCGATTCGAACGAAATTTGGTACGGAAATTACAATCCGTGAATATTGGAAGCCCATTGTTTTTAAATGCAATCGAATGTTCAGATACCCCCTAAATTTTCGAGAGAAATTAAAAAAAACATTAAAAAATTAAAACATTTGAGTTACGCAAATAGCCATTTTTTATGTAATTTTTCATTAGAAAACGATTGACTTAAACTTTAAAACGCTAGCATGAACCGTTCTCGAGATATTGCACATTTTTCAAATAAATATTTCAAAAAATCACATAAAATAAAAAAAAATATTAACTATTATATGTTCACTTTTCATATGTAATATCATGCGATAAATTTGATGACATCATTCTCGTGGATCTGGTGAGTTCCATCCATGAGAAAAGATACTTTGGGTAATGATTTTGTAGTTGGATGCCAATAGTCATTTATCTGCTATAAGAATAGCTTATTTCTTCATCCATAACGCTTGGCGAGATTTTGGCGACGAATTTGGCAGAATGTCGAAACTTGGCGACTTTTTAAAATATTGTCAAATTAACGAAAATGCCGCCAAATTGATAAATCAATGACGCTAAATCAATGAAACTGACGACTAATTGACGAAAATTCAATTCCATGAAAAGAATATAGGACTCTACGAGTACTGTAAGAATAACCTATTTTTCCGTCCATAATGTTTGGATAAAATTTTGGTGACGAATTTTTCGGAATATCTCCAACTTGGTGACTTTTTAAAAGTTGCCAAATTGACGAAAATGTCACCCAATTGATAAAAATCCACCAAACTGATGAAACTGACGCTAAATCAATGAAATGGCGACACATTGATGAAAGTTCAATATCCTGGAAAGAACATAAGAATAGACTTTAAGAATAACCCATTCGTCCGTAACGCTTGGCGGGAACTTTAGCGGGAAGTCGCCAATTTGTCGATTGTTTTAATTGCTGTTAAAGTGACAAAAATGTCGCCAAATTGATAAAATATTGATAATTGTTAATTTAGAGTTGTCTGAAATATAAGTTAATTGGGTACTTGGAAATAATATTTCATATTGTCATCCGGAAAATCTTCAAATGTACAATTCAACGTTAAGAACACAGTACCGTGGATCTTATACATTATTTTTTGACTGTAAAATGAGTAAATTTATTGCATTATATAAGGAAAGTCATGTGTTGCCCACATCAGAGTTTTTGTAGCGGAAATACATATTTGTTGATGTAAGGCATTTTTGATTTCTTTCTCCCTCGGTTCACAATTGATAACGGTTTAGAAAGATTCCCATGCTAACAGTACTCTAACCATATAATGACAGAGTTCACAAATTTAATTCATTTAAAATATCTTATAATAGTAGAGAAATCTGATAAACTTTTGGTGAGTTTCACTTTTATCTACTAATTTTCATTTGCAATGTGGAAGTGAATTAATAGTGCTGAAAATCGTTTAAGTTCAGTAAGTTAGTCACCGGATTTGGTTAAGTTCAGTAACCGGATATGTTTAGTAAATTAATGAATACCAATCAGAAATGAAAGCAGAATTGAAATGAACATGTTATGTTTGTTAAATAGTACTTAAAATTCATACATTCGTGATGTAACAGTGAAACTATTTTCAAGCAAGCGTTTACTGTTTCCTTTAATTAGGCGACTTATTTCTAAGGAAACATATGACAATTTACATCTTTTTACACAAAAAAGGACCAGTAGATGAGGGTATTTTGTTCACATGGGCAGTTATCATGTAAAAGATGTTGACAATCACCAGTGGTTTATAAAGGAGGTATTATCAGAAGCATCATAAGAAATATAACTTTCACTAAAACATTAATAATTTTAACATTTCATATATACATATATATGTAATATATGTGTAGAATGTATGTTATGACGCGCTCAAAAGTTATAATTTAAGATTATGACAATTAAATAAGTTTTGGGCACGCCTGAATATAAATCGAATGTTTTTGAGGCGATGTAATGTGTAGGTGAGTGTGTGAACGATATTTTCTCTGAAACAAATTAAGCTAGTCAAAGAAAATGTTCTCTTGATTATAGGAGTTAGTGTAAAGGGTTTTCCTGGGTGGTCCTTGCAACTGATCTGCACTCTTTGGGTGATTTTCCCGGCCGTCCAAACTGCTGCTCATGTCCAAGGTCGAGTCGGACAGTCTGGGCTTTCGACACCCTTTAGGTGAGCTGTACGGACGGTTTGGATAATAAATAAATAAAATAGTATAAAGGGACGGGATAGCCCAGTGGTTAAGTCACAAAGATCGCACTTCATCGACATGGGTTCGATTCTTGGTGCTTACCAAATTATCACGGTGTTTACGCGGAGTACCGGCAAGTTACATCTGTCGATCCGAAAGTCATTTCGAGAGTCTGGTGGCAGGGGAAGGAGGATATGGTCCCTGTTGATGTCGCCCCCAAAGCGTTCCGGTCTAAATTGGGTGGTAAGTAATATATCAAAATAATGATGATCATTTACGCTAAGTACACAATAATTTTATATATGTAATCTTACGCTGTAAAAAGATTGATGATTTTTTTTCATTTGAAGTCATGCTTTTCAGCTGTTTTTGGATGAGTATCTAAAGTTTTATGTCCTTAATGTTAACTTCTCTCCGACGCGATGGCTGAGCGGTCAATGCAATCGTTTCCTCATGCTCACTTGGCAGTCGGGTTGTGGGTTCGTGTTCCATCTGCGGGCATGGATGTTGTGTTGTTGGGCGTAGTCTGTTCCGCCCCCCTCAATGGTGCGCTGAGGTAACGTCATATGACAGGTAATGGTTCACGATTTTGGCCGATATATAGGCGAATGATGGAATGTATCACGTGCCTGGCGATTTATAATATATATATATATATATATATATATATTCCAAATTTTCTAAACAATCTTCTTATCCCGAAGATTTTTTTTTATTAAAGATTTCGCGCCTTCAAACATCGGTCAACTGTGGTAAGTATCAGTACCCGAAGTTAGCTTTTGGACTAACTTTACATTGTCGATCTTGTAAGCCCAAAGTCCCGGGTTCAGATCTCAAATAGATAATTACAGAGTTGTAGAGCATTTAATAACTAGCAGGAAAATAAACACCAGGAACAAAACAAAACGGGTTTACAGAAGGCAATAAATACCAATAATACTTAATCGCAGCTACGCTACAATACCGTCAAACGTTGCCGAACCCTTTACGAACGTATTGAAATAATGCCCTTGACTTGTACCCATTTGTGAGATAAAGGACAGCACGTGCAGAAAGGGATATGTGAATTGACGCACTCCTTACTCCTGATGGCGCCCTACTAATCCGATCTGTGAAGTTTGACTGGCATTGGTTGCCTTCTATATACACATTTTGTGTGTTCCTGATGCCGTTTTATACTTTAAAAACAATGCTCTCAAACTTTTCAATTTACTTTTCATCTATCTTGCTATGTTGCCGAATTCGTAATTCTAACTTTTGAAATTCTCCGCTAAAGACGCAGTAATCATTTTTATTCAGTCGGACACGATCACTTAAGATATAATTAAGATAGATCTAACGTGTATACTCATTAAATTTTCCTAACAAAGTTATTGGGTTGCTTAAGAACGTTTTAGGATCCTTGTATAATGGGCTTCTTTTTGAAATGGTAACAAAAAAATGAAAAAACATATTAATAAATATAGTTAAATGCATTAATGAAAGGCTTGATTTGTACGTACTCTTCTAAAACAAAATGAGTAACATTATTACCAGTAGTCTAATATAAGTCGTTCTTAAGATGTTTCAATTTTTATTTTAACGCCTTGGTGTGCTTTCAAATGTGCAAGTTGCCAAATTGCAAAATCGATACAATTTCAAATAGGTAACTATTCCATGCTAATTGGGTCTCCAGGGAATGTCATAAGTGCTGCTTATTCCATTTTTACTTTGTTCGTCTATATCAAAAGTTAAAAAATCTCATTAATTTAATAATTTTCAATTTTTCAATAACATACTTTTGTTTATATTTAATTATTCATAAAATAATGTTCCAATCTAATTAGTAGTTGGAGTTTTTCATTAATATATTATTTTAAGTGAATAATTGGTATTCTTTTCTTCCTTCATCAAAGTAATAACTTTTTAAAACGATTGCCATCTAATCAAATACCCTTTATATTTTTAATCAGAAGAATGTGATTACTTTCTGTGGAAGAGGAATATTTTCCTCTTCTGATTCTGAATAAAGATATATAAAAAACTTCATAGTAGAAAAACTTTGGAATTTTTCTCGTACTCAATTCTTGTGTATATTTTTTTTTAGGTGAAAGGGGAATATGCCTGTGGGAATTTTTTAGGGGAAATATCCCTATAGACATATATTTCGCTAATAGAAGGAAGTACAACAAATATAAACGAATATAGGTTAAAAAGCGCTACAAATTTTATGAAAAGTAAAACAGTAGTTAATATACTTCGTATATTTAACTTTTATTAAATGAAGCAATTAAAAATAACAAGATTAAATATAGTTTATTTTAATTTATAATAAAAGGAAATACTCTATTTCAGGATTTAATAAGAAAGATCAATCATGCTTAAAGCATTGATTATGAAACACTTTCCAACTTCAATGCAATTTTATTTAAAAAAGTCTAAAATGCAATACATTCCTCGGTAATATTTTAAAACTTATCACAATACTACATTAATTTATTGTATTTGAAAACTTAAACCTTCATTGAAAAAAAATGAACTTCATTCAAATGACGGCATTGAAATATAAATTGCCTGGCTTAAATATCTCTAAAATGCGATACATTCCACGGTAATATTTTTAAAACTATCATAATACTACGATAATTTATTATATTTGAAAACTTCATCGAAAGCAACTGAAATGTATTCAAATGACGTCATAGAAAAAATAACACGCCAGGATCTCTCTATAAAAACACGCCTGGATCTCTCTATAATAATTTATTTTATTTAAAAATTAAGACCATGGGGCTACAAGTAATTAAACTCTATGCTTAAAACTTCATCGAAACAGATCGTCCTTCTCTTTATAAAATCAATTAATATTTCATTCATATCAGCCATGCAGACTCCATGGGCTAAATTATTTTGTGTTAAAGAAATACAGCAATTCTAATACAACTCATTCTACATATTTTGCTGTTTACATTTTACATAAGTGAAAAATAGGCTTCGTTGTAGAAATAATCAAATTTGGATAATCATTTAAACTCAAATATATTGTATTTGCGTTGTTTCAGTATGTAGATGCACAGAATTTAAGCAAAAATAAAGTAGTTTTAGGACGGATACAACACTCAATACGAATTAAAATGAAATTAAAAAATCACGGTTTTGAAACAAGATGGATGCCATATATCATTTTGAAGTGGGTCATGAGATCTTTTCATTTCATGGTCACGTGATCGTTTCATATAAGAGGTGTAATTATTATTTTAATTTTTATTTATAAAACTACTGAATATATTTCGCTGACTTTTTTTTATATATTTTATGGAACAATTTGAATATTACCTAAAATTTTCGAAGCAATTTGTGAATTTTAAATCCGCTTAAAAAATGTTTGAAAAATTAGGTCCCATTGGGTTCAATGTATTTCATTTTTTCAATCCGGGTTCAATCCAAAACTAATTGGGTGATATTATTCATTTATATTCCCATAGGTCCTACATACCGTCTGAACAACGTACTAAATTTTCATTTTGATTAAGTCATTTTTACGGCAGTTATCGCGCTAACGGACAGACAGACAGAATGAACAAAGTCATAAAAACTCTTTTCAACTTTGTTGTAAAGTGTTAAAAATACAGTGTGCATACAAATTAATTAAAACTCGAAAAGAATTTGCTTCCACTTATAAAAATTATTTTTCAAATATGTTTAATTGATAATTAACTAAACTTTAACTAAATAAAAGAAAATATTGACTCAGCGTTTTCTAGATGAAAACTGCCAGCTGTTTGGAGGACGAAGAAAGTTTTCCTGCTACTTAACGCATTTAAAAAGGACAATTTTTTCGGTCGTTACTTGAAACTGTCGGATTCGATTGGATTGGGCTATTTTGCCACTTCTGTACTTGTTATACACACTAGAGTAAAATTAACAGAGAGGAAATGGAAGAAGTCCTTTTAAAGTGAAGAGCTCTGTGAGCATGTACATATATATAGGGCTCTACACTAGTATACTAGTTGAAATTTGAATTCTATAAGTCTTAAGAACAGGTCGTTCGGCGTCAGACAAATCTTTCAGTGTGCGGAGAATGCCTTATGGATAGTAGATCTTTGTTTGCGAATGTTACTAACCTCCTTTTAAGAGGCCTCTTGTTTCTGTAAGCCTTGTGTTTTTCAAATGAAAATATCTGACTTTCTTTTGCAATAAAGTATCAGTGTTAATTTTTTACAATAAAGGAAAAATAAAAACAAAAAAATCGTCTTAATTTTGTAGTTATACTCAAGGAAATTCTCTCCGATATTTGGATAATCCACAAATTTGTAAAACATAATATTATTTGTGATGTCAAAAAGAATGCGACTTCAATTTATGAACACACATATATATATAGTAGGCGTGCTATTTGTGCTACTTGCCAGTGTACGCAATAATGATTGCGACTCGGTACAATGGTGTCGACTGTCAACAGTAGATACAATGGTGTCGACTGTCTGATTACATCCCCACAGTGTGGAGCAACGCTATGGGGAATAGTGACGAATTTATATAATTGGCAATGCCTTTTTTCGATATAGTTGTTTCGGCGGTTATTTGCAAGTCATTATTTAGATACAGGTAGATAAATTTTGATAATATAAATGTACTTTTTCAGAAATAAAGATAGCGTTGTTTTGTTTTCTCGATGTGCCATGCTCTTAACGCAACGAAGTATTAATATTTTCGAATCATCCCCAACCCTATTTTTCCGCATTTCACTGATTTGATCGTATCTCCATTTCTACTTATGCTAGAGTTTATTTTTAAAGATTATACATTTTAGCTTGAGCTAATGAAGGTCGCGTATCAGGATTGCAGACACTCCACATGCTTATTTGGGACGTATCATACCTGCGCAATAATTTTTTTTCATTCTAACCGGACGTATCGGAAAAGCGTTGTTTGGTATTTGAGAATTCACTGTATGTTAAGGTGTAACTTTAAACGGAGGTTTGTATCTTAAATCCCGGGTAACACTGGGTTCGGTTTTTAGTCATGCATTAAATTCGAATATAAGATATAAATGTAAAAAAATCAAGTTTATTTAACTGATAACAATTACATTTCATCAAAGGTAAAATCAACATCGGTATAAAAAATAATTCAAAACTTATCCGTTTTCTATTATTTACGACAGAACAAGTGCATAGAATGTTACGATATTTATTAAGCATCCATTCATACAATTGATTACTTTTCTACTCGATTTCATGCAACTAGAAGTCCAAGTTTCACTCTATTGATCTAGAAGAATAAAAGAAAGAATATATTCTTAAGATAATTAAGCTAAGAACAACAACGTGTTGCGTGTAGTTATCGGCTCGTTTTCAAAATCTTTAATTAGTTGGATAAGGTGAGCATTGTTTTTGTAAGAGTTTGAACAAATTCATCCCAAAGGTTTACAATAATATAATATGCAGAAATTTGTTTGAGCATTAGGGATATATGTAATCTTCTGTTGATGAGGTTAGATTGCTATATACAAAGAGATATCTAAAACTTAATTAGTGCTAATATTGGAATTATTTAAATTTTGTATTATAAAATTTCATGTGCACAGTACACATTTTACTTTATTGCGCTATATTAAACAAGAAAGATCAATCATGCATAAGCATTGATTATGAAACACTTTCCAAATGAAATGCAATTTCATTTACAAATTTCTAAAATGTGATACATTCAGGGGTGATATCTTTTACATTATCACAGTTCTACAGTAATTTATTATACTTAAATATTTAAAACTGTATCAAAATATAAATCATCTGATTCTCTATGCAAAATCAATGAATATTTCATTCATATAACTTGCATTCCAGACTAAAGAGCAAAATAATTTTGTGTGAAAAAAATTCAGCAGTTCTTATGTAACTCACCTTACAATCGCTTGAGATATTTGCATACTGCATAAGGTAAAATTAGGCTTCGTTGAAGAAGTAATAAAAGTTTAGGGATCATTTAAATCACAACTATTGTAATTGCGTAGGCACGGAATTTAGATACACAGATAATACAGATAAACAGATAATATATGTGTGTGCGTATGTATGTATTCAAAGTATTGGAATCGTGTCGAAGATGGGAACTCGAATTTTCGAAGGATCTACACGTTTTGGGACTTCTAGAACACGAAAAAACTATTTTTAGGAAGACGTCTGTGTGTGTAAGGGTGTATCTGTGTATGTTTCTGTGTGTCTGTGAGGATATTACATCCACTCTATTGAAAAACTAATAGACCGAATTTCATAAAATTTGGTAGGTATGTTTTTTTTGGGAAATCCTAATTTTCATCAGATTATAGAACGATTCGTAATAAAAGAATCGGCCTTCTTTGCGAAATGGCCGGCAGAAATTGCCTTTATCCACTCTAGCTAAACACTAATGGAACAAATGGGACAAAATGTGGTGTATAATATTGCAATAACCTACAAGTGATTTATGTACCAAATTTAAGAATATTTGGTATATAAATCATTTGTAGGTTATTCCAGTACGATTCGGGAAAAAGGAACGGGTTATTTTTGCGAAATGGCCCGCAAAAATCGTTAAATATAAAAATAAAAGACTACGTGTGCTCAATTATATCAATTAAATTCCTATTTTATACGTGATTTTTGACAACAAAAAGAATAAGACTAACCCCATTACTCTAGGACTAGCCGTTCTTGAGATATTCTAGTTTTTTCGCGTTTTCGCTACGCCACCTTTGGCAATAAGTCCAGCTATAAAATGAGAACCAAATTTAAGTTTAACGTGCAAATTCAATGTCTTTTAAAATACTTATGGCTGTTATTTTGTGCAGATAAACTCAAATTATTATTGAAGAAATAAAGAGAACGTGAATATGAGTCTGCAGGGAAAGACATGTGCTGCCCACATCAGAATTTTTAACAATATTACAACAATGTTTTATAGAAGTGAACGGGGATTATTTGCAGGCCATTTCGAAAAAAATGTATGATCTATATTTAAAGATCCACCAAATTTTTGTAAAATTAAATGTTCAACAAATTTAAGCTGCGTACCAAATTTTAACTCACTAGGACGTAGGAAAGTGCATTAAAAATGCCATCAAATAAGTATATCATGAAGAGTTATATAAAATTTAAAAAAATTGAAGAATTGTTATCTACCAAATTTATTTTAAAATGTGCAGCCTCTTTCATATACAAAATGATTAAACTCTTGGAAAGATATTTATTATATAATATATCAATTTTTTCTTTCTGGAGGATATCCTCAAAGTCAGAATTTAATTGAATTTGTTTTTTTCCCTATATTAAATATTTTTTAATTATTTTAATTAATATATTTTACTGAAATTTTTTTTATATATTTTATGGGATAATGTGAATATTTCCTAAAAATTTTGAAGCAATTTGTGAATTTTAAATTTGCTTAAAAAATGTTTGAAAAATTAGGTCCCATAGGGTTCAATGCATTTCATTTTTTCAACCCGGGTTCAATAAAAAACTAATTGGGTGATATTAATTATTTATATTCCCATAGGTCCCACAGAAAGTCTGAACAACATACTAAAATTTCATTTTGATAAACTCATTTTTACGGCTGTTATCGTGCTAACGGACAGACAGACAGACAGACAGAATGAACAAAGTCATAAACACTTTTCAACTTTGTTGTAAAGTGTTAAAAAATGTTACGTGAGTGGCATATGGATTGGCTCTCCAGTCCTTTATTTTTTCCTAAATTTGTGCTTGAAAAGGGTATTTCTAATAATTCTTGAATAATAGAGGATGTGCATTTTTCGATTTGGCCCAAATTCACTTTCCAGTTAAAGATTTTTAAAAGCAGGAGAAAATATGAAGCTGTTGTATCATCAACAAAATGACAGTATAATAAATAACATTGCACGCCTGTAAATAATTACTCATGAACGCTATCCGCTATGGCCTGGAAAACTTTGCTCAGAGATTTAGTAAGGGGGAAATTAGGCCGCATGACCTGGCACCTAGCTAAGTGCTGGAGTGTGAATCCCTCTGTCATAGAGCCACATACGCAGAAGCACTAATTTGTCCGAGGTTTGGCGGAAATTCTGTCGCCTCCTTAAGATATCGCAATAGATCAACGCCTTTCTCAGCTCAGCTTTGTAGAAAGGGTTAAAAGACATGAATGAAGGCTCTGATAAACTGTTTTTTAGCCTACAGATGCATTCATCTAACTCAAAATTTTCAATCAAAGCGTTACAATTTTTTGGTAAATACAGAATATTTTATTTTAATTATTCCTCAAATTCTATTGGTCTGGCGGGGCTATACTAGTCATACCGCAGCATTGGCCACTGTAAGATACATATAGCATTCAAACATGCATACAAATAATAACATACATGGTAAAATACATTTTAAGATAATTTTAGAAGTCATAATGGTTTGAATAAAAAACTGTGACCATTACTTTCATTTAATGAATGATGCGACGTCAAGATTTAAAAATTTATTCTTTGGGTCAGCATATTCATTTTAAAATGTAAATGACAATAAATGTTTCAACGTTCCGTTCCTCCAAAATTTTGAAATAAATTTTTGCGACCGTATGTGTTTGAACAGAGTTAGAAAGAGCTAAGAAGATAATGCATTTTCTGGCAGCTTCACTTTGCTTGAGGGAGTGATTAGATGTAAACGGAACACGATACTATAAAGGGATCTCAAAGTGATTTATCGAATCATAGAAAATCCGGGATTGTTATATTGCTTTTATGTTCAGTTTTCTTATTGTTTATAGCAACAAAATCTAGTACATCCTAAAGTGGCTCAAGTGAACTTATTTTAAAATAGGCATTATAATGAATGTTGGATATGTTATCAGTTATTTTCTTGTTATTTACTGATATAATGACGCAAAACGAGAATTTAGGTATCTTGGTATATAATAAATAATCAATATTTTATTATTTATGAAATTAAAGTTTGCAAGCAACATATTGTCAAACACACAGAACCACCCAAAAATAAAGATAAAAGTGTGAGAAGTGAGTTCGGAGCAATAAACCTTAAATACTCTGAGCAATTGACCAGATTTTGTGACTCCAGAAAAAGAATCGTTGTATGTGATTAGAATTATGAAACTGCAATAAAAGACCAATGCCTTTCGTTTCCAAAACTCTGGGCCTCCCGGATGTCCAAACAGATACGTTACACATTCGGATAGCCGGTCACACAATTAGCTACCATAAACCTTCGGGTTGGTCGTGTGGTCTGGGTCTTCCACACCTTCGGGTAGGTCGGACGGTCTGGGTGGAAAGAAAGAAAGAAAACTCGGGGCTGGACAACTGTAAAATGATGGGATACAAGACAAACATCTTGCTGAAATGACCAAGTAGAAAAACTAGCGATCTATCTATCAGTGATAAGTAGAGATCTTGAGTATACATTCAAAGCAAGGAAGAAAGGCGGAGCTTGGAAGATGCTTTTGCCGAAATTTTTTATCTTAGAAATGAGAAGCAAAAAGTTAGAAGCGAGATCAGACATACTCAGCCACACATTTAAACTTCTGTTGTTAATAATGACAGTTAAAGTTGATGCAATTTTCAATATTGTATTTTTTCAAAATATTTCGTAAAGTTTTATGTTCATGACAAGACACATTAATTTTAGAGAATATGATGTATGCGATAAAATGTGATTTCAATGTACGTTTGATAATAACCACAATGCCCAACAAATGACACTATACTATGCAGTTTTCTACTAAGTAGCTGTGATTTATAAAAGTAAAGGTATCTGTGATTTATAAATCAATACATCTAAAGGAAGAATAGAGAATTTTTATTGAAAATGATATTAATTTTTCTCAATCCTTGGTCATTGATTGTATCATTGTATTAACAAGCCGCTCTGAAATTTAATTAAAATTTAATGTGTGAAAACATGAGTAATGTTATAAAATTATCTTTATGTAATGAATATTTTGTAAAGTAAAGTTTATATGTGAATATAATCATAAATTTTGATTTTGAATAAATTTAATTTTGGAAGATAGTTTTTAAAATAAATATGTAATTTGGTAAATGCTATTTGAGCCAAAAATTAGTATTTTGCCTTTCACAAATTTGTTAATAGGTGTAGCAAAGCAGCAAGCAGTTTTTAGTTGGGTTATTTCGGATTTTAAAACAACGCGAATATTTGATCTCACCTTTCCTTCATTTAACTTTAATCGCCACAGTTTAGTTCTTCTTGTAAAATTTATTGTTAGACTTGACATTACTCATTGGAGAAGTAATAATAGCAAAGGGCAGGAGAAATTTAAAGATACAAAATGGATTTATTCATTTAGCAACCAAACTTTAAAAATTACTTAATATTAACATAAATCATTTTATTTATCATTATTTTGCCTTTCATATGTCTACTTGATTTTACAAATATTGATATCAATTTTATTATGAATATAAAAATAATAAAAAATAAATGTCTTGTTCACAAATTTGAGTCATTGCTTTGGAAACTATTGAAAATTGTCATCTCGAATAGTTTAACTTTTGGTTACAAGTGAACACAGATGGTTCCTTGATAGACATGAATAATGGTGCTGGAGACTGTGACTTTTGAAAAATTTTCACTTACTTCAGCATCTCACAGAAGTGATGACAAATTTGTTTGAATACGTTGCCTGTTCTGAAGAAAACCGTTTAATGCCTTTACAACAGTTTGGTCGCCTATGCTATGCCTATTTATTATGCCTATTTTACTATGCCTATATACTATGCTTATAAACTTATTTTACTATGTGTTGTAATTATACAAATATTTTCTATAATACTCGGGTTTCAAATCGATGACTTATCGAATGTCTTAATCACACATTTTAGCTGCAGTTTTGAGCATATTTTGCTCTACTGCTTACTACTGTTTCCGCACAATATCTTATATTTTTAATATGCAGGGAAGGGAATGTATTAGCCACATCAGAATATTTAAAAATTTTCTCAGAATCTATAGTTTATTACAATTTGTTCAAAGCATTCATTTTATGCAGAATCAAACAATAAATGTTTCAATACGCCATTTTCACTAAGCTTTGGAATCATATTTTACGAGCCCATACATCTAAATACCATTACAAAAAGAAAATGGCAATACATTTTCACGAAGCACCTCGTAGCCCGAGGGAGTGATTAGAAGCAAATGGAACAACATACCGTAAAATGTTCTGTGTGTTATCAAATCACAGAAAAACCAAAATTGCCGGATTGCTTCTGTGTTCAGTTTCTTCGTCATTTGAAGTGATAAAGATAAATATTTCTTGTCGGAGTGCTTCAACTACGTTAGCTTAAATGTGGAAGAAAAAAAATGTAAGATATTTTTTGCATATTAAAGTCCTCGTAAATCATTTCATTATTGGGATTACTATTATTTTAGACTGTCAAAACTAACAACCATAAAACGTTTAGTTGCAACGTTTTTTTAATAAATTTTATTTTATTTAGCGAGTAAAGCGCTTAGTATCGAAAATAGTCTTAATGAAAATTTGACACAACTAGGTTCTGTCCAAGGGTTGATACTGCAAGTGTGCAAATTTTAAGCCTTCTTGGCTACCGGAGGCGTTTGGGGAACTTTTTTTGACAGTTACTTCGATAGATTCTTTTTCGTCGTCGATACTATACGTGTGCAAACGTTTCAGCTTTCTATGGCACTGGAAGCTTTTGGAGGGTCTGGAAAGACTAAAAAATCCGTTTTATACACCCATGGAAAGAAAACTAAAAATAAACTCCATCCCTTGCTATATTGTGGTCGATATTATATATATGCAAAGATTCAGATTTCTAGGTGACAGGTGACGGACTTGTGTTTTTTGAAGAAATCGTCTTAGTGTGACTATGTAAACAATTGTTTTAACCAATAAATGCTTTTAATGTTGAAATCTTATCATTTATTTGTTACTGTCTAACCAATCATACCCATAAGTTTTAAACGAATTGCTCTTTCCCTTTTTGGTGTTGTAATTTATATTTCGCTGAGTGCAGTTTGATCAGTCATTGTTATAAATCTATATAATAATTGTTTAGTCATTCCAGACCCTCCAGAAGGCCCCGGTGACCCAAAAGGCTGAATCTTTGCACACTTATAGTATCAACCCCGGAGCAGAACCAAATGGAGCAGGATTCTGTATAGTATTCAAACATACTTTTGTAAATTGGTTTACAAACGGGACCAGGATACAAACGCAATGCAGATAATTTTATATAACAAAAACGGGGATTCTTTTACATATTTGGGAGGAAATTCATTATTTTAATACAATTTTTGGAAGAACAATATCATCATTTAGAATGCTACTAGAATTTGCACTTTCTAAATCATGAGTACCACCGGTTATATCTGCTAGTAGTAAGCTGAAAATATTATTATCATTCCGTTTATGAGAGTAGCCAGTATTTTATGAGTTACATGGCAGTAAATATAATTTAATTATTTACCTATGAAATGGCAAAGTAATTCATTTTGTAATATGTAACAAGAAATTCAGGAAGATATGGTGGCAAATGATGTGTATATTTCATTTTTGACTCACTTATTAGGCATTTTAATTTTTTTTTTGCATATTTATTTCGTAAAGTCATATGAATTTTCGGAAAAACTGGAAGTGTCACCTTCCGAACCGGAAATAGACATCCTTTGTGAACTTTTAGCCCCTCTGGAATTTGATGCTAAATTCATATCAGTCATTATCTAATCTCTATGTGTAGCTAATTCTGAGAAATAGATGTTTCAAGAAAATTTTTTGAACCTGAAATGAAAAAATTCCGGCAAGAGAAATCCTTAGTGAACCCTTAACTCCTTCAGAATTCAATGCGGAATTCACATGAGTCATCCTCTAAGCCCAATGTTGATATAGTATAAAGGTTTCAAGAAAAATATTTGGGGCCGAAAGTGGACATTCTTAGTGGCTTCCCGTACCTGCTTCCACTACCTGCTGAATTTGATGCTGAATCCATAGCAGTCATCATTTGACGTATGCAAAGCACATGTGCCAAATGCATAGCACAGAACATCCCAACGAATCCCCAAAAATAGATATTTTAAGCGAAATGTAAATTTTTAAATTGGAAGTGACATCACCAGAAGCGGAAGTATAAATCCTTAGTGATTCCTCTTTCTCCCTCCAAATGCTGAATCCATATCTATTCATTATCTAAGCTCTATCTATAACCTAATCAATCGTGAAAATTGATATTTCGAGGACAATTTTTGATTAGGAAGTGGAAAAGAAACCGGAAATTACTAGTGAACCGCTTTAACTCCTCCAGAATTTAATGAACCCATATCAGTTATATTTAAAATCTATCTATAGCTAATTTTGAGACGTAGATGTTTCAAGTAAAATGAAATTAGAAAATAAATATAAAAGGAAATTGGAAAATAATCGGAAATGGAAACCGCTGATAAATCCTTACCCTCTTCAGAATTTGATGCTGAATCTATATCAGTTATTATCTAAGTTCTGCCTTCTTGGGAAATAGATGCTTTAAGGCAAAAAATTTCCAAATCGCAATAGTATGTCAAAATGTTTGTCACCAATAAGTATTTTCTTCAATGTGTGCGTATGCATAATATTTCCTTTTCAATTAAAATGAAATTCTTGCGAAAAGGCCTTTAAAATGAGTAAAAAATTGCTTCTTCTGATAATTCAAACGCGGATCTTCTTATTTTCTGCAGACCCGCATTCTTTGCTGATCTTTAAAGTTCAAATACTTTACGGTTATTTCTCCTGAAGTCATATATTGGAGACAAAATTACTTTTTTTAAAACATTCGTTGCAATTCCAACAGTTTACGTTTATCCATTAAAATGCTTTCAACCTGTTTTTGTTCAAGTGCAGAAGAAACATTTAAACTAAAAGTAAAAAATTGTTTCATTACCGTGTTCTATATATTTCTGATTAATAAATTGATGAGGATAACCTGATCGACCTTCGCGATTTAGAGTAAATTCTGCGTCACACATACAAGTAGTACTAATAAGATAACCTTGAACTAAATTTACAAGCTCATTGAAATACAAATAACTTAAGTGTAAAGCATTGAGTCTTCATTTAGAGTTAAACACTAATACTTTTAATAATACTACAAATAACATAATAAATAATACTACCAATGGATACTACAAATGCATATGCAACTACTCGTGGCGTTAGCTAAATAAATCTGTATAAATAAAATTCAAAATTTGTCTGCTTATTTGTGTGTTTGTCTCATCATCACGGGAGAGCGGCTGCACCGAATTGGATGACATTTTTGGGGTAGACTTGGAATAGCCAAGCCCCACTTAAAATGTAGTCCATGTTTTTTGAGTTTCTAGGAAACGGGGGTTGTCTAGATATTAATTAAAAACCGCACAATCAAATTTTCCATAGAGGTAGCATTATGCAGACAATATTTTTCCATCAGTTTATTTGAAGAAAATTACATCATGTCGCTTAGCAATGGATTTAAATCCAATGTGTTTATGCCGTAGACGATTTTTATTAAATCTTTTCTGATTTAAATAATAAAAAAATGCATATAAAATAAATTTTTTCGAAATTGCATTTTTAACTCTATTATACGGCCTTTAGGTTTAAACATGAAGGCGGTAAAGGGATTATGGGGATTATTGATATTTTCAATTTATTACGTCATCTGTTTTATTTTGGCAAATATTTTTGAAACTAATATATTGAAGTACGGGTAATTTTCTATTAATATATTTTCTTAAATAAATTTCATCGCTATTATATTTTTGACTGGATTATATCAATTACGGTCATCTGGTTTAAACATTATTATTATTGATATTTTCCGAGATTATTGATTCGGGCAGTGTTATTTTTACAAAGATTTTAGAAACTCATGTATTGTAGTAATTAGCAATTTTAGCTCTTTCATTTTCGTATATATTGGAGTTAATTACGATCTTCAGGTTTAAAGATTACGGGATTATTGATATTTTCAATTTATTACGTCATATGTTGTAACTTATATGTTGTAGTACGTATAATCTTCTACTAATACACGGGTATATCTTCTAATATTCACGAATATAAGTAGTATGGATTCCATACAATTTTAGTGCTTTTATTTTGCATATATCGATTTAATTTCATACTTTTTGTAAATGTGTTTACAAACGGGACCAGGATGTTTTATTATTCAGATCTGCCTGTGAAGAGAATTTTGTATAGCGAGATTAGAGATTCTTAAACTTATTTTTGGGAATATTAAATTAAATATTTTAATAGAATATATTGATTAACAATAGTATACTATTAGAATTTGTACATGATTGTGAATTTTAAGTTTTTTTATATAATATACTCCGTACGAAGAAAGCGTATACTGCTAATAAATAAATAAAAACTGCGAGGTTCTAGACCAATTATTAGTTTTAGAATAAGGGTGTTACATACATAAAAACATAGAGGGTTTTATATAAAGCTTAGAGCTTATTTGATTGTTGTTAGAAGATGTTTAGTGTTACTATGAATTATGTGGACCCCTGTCAATGGCATGTATAAAATTTCTATATTTATTAAGTGCAAATAATTTAATTTAACCAAGATAAAACTTGTTATAGTGTTTTGTCTACCTTTGCGCCTACCATTTAATATATATTTTTCAACGCAGAGTCAGACAAGTGGAGCAGCTACCATAATACTAATCTGTGAATCTATTCCAAAACTTACCCCCATTCATGTATCATATAATAATAATAATAATAATAATAATAATAATACTGAAGGCGGCGTCTAGATAAGGTGCTGTATTCTTCCATCTGAAATTTATAATATAAGCACCTTGATTTATCTGTCTGTATATTTATCTATCTCTGGGTAACGTTTGGAGAAATTTTGGTGTCGAAATTGTCGGAATATCGCCAACTTGGCGAGATTTTTTAAGTGTTGTCGAATTGACGAAAATGTCATGAAATTGACGAAAATGTCACTAAATTGACAAAAATGTCGCCAAATTGATAAAAATGCCGCCAAATTGATAAAAACGTAGCCAAATTGGTAAATATGACGACTTATTGATGAAAATTCAGTATCTTAAGAATCTACTATAAGAATAACCTATTTATCCATCTGTAACGCTTGGCAAAATTCTGGCGATGAATTTTGCAGTCATATCATCAATTTGACGAGTCTTTTTAAATGTTGCTAAATTGACGAAAATGTCACCAAACTGATAAAATTGAGCTAAATCAACGAAAATGACGACTAATTGATGAAAATTCAATACCTTGGAAATAACATAACAAACGACTACATTAATAACCCATTTCTCCGCCCGTCTGTAATGATTGGAAAAAAATTTGACGGGATTTTGCAAACTTGGCGACTTTTTTAAATATTGCCAAATTGACGAAAATGTCACCAAATTGATAAAAATGTCACCAAATTTATAAAAATAACTCTAAATGAAAGGCAATGCTTTGCAAATTTTTAATTCCATCATATAACAGGTATACCTTCTAGTATTAAAAAGGAGAATGTAGGGCTCACTACAAATATAATTGGAAAGATAGTATTTCACTTATTTAATGAACAGGAGATTGTGGGGTCTTTTATCTGAGACAATAATTCATTCTTTAGAACTAATTGTTAAAATCTTGTCTCCTACGATCACTTAACGGTACACTATTCACTTAATTTGATTTATGTCTCAAATATTCACAAAATAAACAATGTGTAATTTTTACAACAAAATAAAAAACGTTTTACAGGACAAAACCTTTCACCAAAATTTGATTATTCATTAATCAAAGCAGTTAAAAGCAAATCCTTTTAGATAATTCAGTCGGAAGCATCTTTATTTCTCATTAACTAGTACCTTTAATTCCCCATTAATGCTCCATTACCAAGTTTTTAAAATTTCAGCATTAAAAGCTTAAGGTACAGGGAACACAGAACTGAGCACACAATTTAAAAGTAATTTATCAAAGCAACAGCCGCTTCAATGTTTACGAATATACTTCTCTGCATTAACTTCCTACTCAAATTCTGAATTCTTTTCCAAAAGTGAGAAGTTAAAAGAAAATGGTGCTGAACTCCTGGCTCTAACTTTGTAAAAGGTTTTCGGAAGTTCAATTTCGCTCCCATCTGGGGATAAAGTCTTTTTCTCTTATGAAAACTGTATTTTCCGTAAAAGAATTGGTAAAATGAGGCAGGGAAACAACAACTTATTGATAATTCAATAAATTTAAGATCCTTTTACGTCGTATCTTTCAGAAATATTTTTCTTTCTTTACAATACATATATATATATATAGTACGTTAAGAGGGAAAGTATTGCGAGATGGTCAAAAATCCGACTGTGAGATTTCGATGGATTTACGGGTTTTGAAAATACCTGAATATGAATCAGGCATTATTACTTTCTTCGCAATGAGCTGGAGGAAAGCATGGCAACTTTTCTTGATAGATATGTTTTTAGCAGTAGATCAATAATTATTTTTATTTTCACCGATATAGCCTATGAAAAGCATGATAATTCTGATTTAATTACTTCCAGTTTTCACCGTAAATACAGCAGCAGGGTCTCTAGACGCCAAAAAGGACTTTTGTCGCTCTGTGTGTGTGTGTGAAATCGTTGAATTTTCGTAATCTCGAAAACCACCAATGCGATTTGAACGCAGGTTTCCTATATTATTTTGACGCGAACGTGGAAAATAAATTCCCTAAAATGTGTATAGTTTAGATATAAAATTGGATGCCGACAAAATTATTTGAACTCCCTAATTTCAAAATCCGCTGAAGCGATTTGAAACCAATTTGGGAAGTGCACTGCGTTTATTATCTAGATGTGAACTCAGCAGGAAAAAAATTGCAAAATTGTATATAGCTCAGCTATAAAACGAGATTTTCTCATAATAAGTGATCTTTCCTGATCTCAGAAGTAACTGAAGCGATTTAGACGAAATTTGGGTTGGTGTACTGCGTATATTGTGTAGTTGTGAATGGGGAAAATTTTCTTAAAAGTGTATACAGCTTGACTCATAAGTCAAATGCTTTCTTGGTTACATGTAGAAAGTCTAGGAGTTGCATCGTTTCTCTTGTTTCAAAGATGTTTGTACGTCTATCTATACCCCAATGAATACGATATTTTTCGAACAGATTTTAAAAAATCGAATGGAATTCAGTATAATTATTTTAATCAATGAACGTCAAAAAAAAAGGTGTTTTGATTTTCGGAATGGACGGACTAATGAACGAAATTCGGTATTTCGAGCATTTTTTCTTATAAGATGCTAATATGCGTCATTCATAAGACGCTAATATGCGCCCTTCCCATTTCTATGTTTATGATCTAAAATGAAAAATATTATAAAAAACAAGAAATTTATGAAAGAGTCTTAATATGGTGGCAAGTGGTGTGTACATTTGATTTTCGACGTAACTATTGAGCAGTTTACATCTTTTCCACACTTATTTTGAACGGTTATACGAATTTTCGAAAAAACCGGAAGTGACACTTTCAGAACCGGAAATCTCCAAAGAACTACCAAACTCCTCCTGAAATTCTGTACTGATTCCATATGCCATCATCTAAGCTCTATTTATAGCCAGGCTTTATCTATATTTGAAGCATGCCTGAACTCGAATTGAAAGTGCTTGAGTCTGTGTGTGTGTATATACTGTGTATGTATGTTGTGTGTGTATGTATGTTGGTGTGTGTGCGTGTATGTATGTTGGTGTGTGTGCGTGTATGTATATTGGCATGTGTGCGTGTATGTATATTGGTATGTGTGTGTATGTATGTTAGTGCGTGTGTATGTTAGTGTACGGCGTATGTATGAGAGTGTATGTATGTTAGTGTGAGTGTCTTTGAGTCTGTAGAAAAAAATAGTTCACGAACAAATTGAGCGTTTTGACAGAAATTCTGTGCGATTGTTGCAGGCAGTGAGTACTAGAATCCTATTGATGTTAAACATGATCGAATGTTCAAAAGACCTCACTCCCCTAATTTTTAAAGGAATTTGAAAAAAAATCATTAAAAAATCAGAACCTTCAATACTGTTAAACAAATAATTATTTCATACGCAATTTTTAATTAGAAAATGAATGACACAAATGTTAGAATATTATCATGAACCATTCAAAAGAGATTACACGTTTTTTTAATAACATTTTGTAAAAATTATTAAAAAATCTAGACTTTGTACTGTTAAGCACATAATATTTTCGTACGTAATTTTTCGTTAGAAAACGAATGACAGATACTTTAGAACACTAACACGAGCCGTTCTCGAGGTATTGTACATTTTTTAAATAAACTTATCAAAAAATTGCATAAAAAATAGTAAGCATCCTCATATATGTTCACTTTACATAAGCAATATTATGCACCAAATCTGTTAATATTCTTGTGGATCAATTTTGTCTTACTCTTGTGCAACAAACATTTAATTACATTTCCTGTGAAATGAATGACTATTGGGGAACTTTTCTAAATCCACTACAGTGGATCTAGTTTGTTCCATTTACGAGAGAAGATATTTTTTATAATAGTTTTGTATTTTGACGTAAAAAGTTCGCCAATAGTCATTCATTTCATGGGAAATTTAATTAAATGTCTCTTGCTTTTTGATGAGGTTTTGCAGGACTGTATGATTACGACAACCTGTCTGGATGAATGAGTTGTCAAAAACGCCAAATTTCACTTGATGTGTTGTAATACACAGTTATTTCGCTGTGATACACTATTATTTCGTTGTAAAAGAAGTGAAGTCATTGCATTACGCAGGAAAAGTAATTTGCTGCCAACATCGTTTTCCGTCATAAGTTCGTGTTCTTATTGCAGACACCTACGTTTCTAGGCCGATTTTCGTGTTTGTAGTGACCATTAGCATTTAATAGTCGATACATGCAGTGACAGAGTTTTTGAAAGCAGTAGCTCTTGTGCAAAGGACAATGAGCAGGGGCGGGACAGCCCAGTGGTTTTAGGATTGCACTTGGTGCACCCGAGTTCAATCCTCGGCTTTGCCCCAACTGTCCTTATTTTCATGCAGAGTACGGACACTTTAAATATGTGGATTTGAAAGTCCTTCCGAGAGGTTGGTGGTAGGGAAGGAGTATATGGTCCAAGTAAATGGCAACCCTATTAGGTTCCGGTCCAAATTGGGTGGCACTGTCCCGGCCGTTCAAATAGATACCTTAAACCGTAGGGTAAGTCGAAAGGTCTGGATCTAAAGAAAGCAGGTATGGACTATACAGTGTCAGCGCGGAATACGGGCTTGTTAAATCGGTGGGTCCAAAAGTCTCCCCGAAAGGTTGGTGGAAGGAAATGATGATAAGGTCTGTGTGAATGTCACCCCCCCCCCGGGTGACATTCACAGAGACATTCACAGTTGGGAGACACTATTCCGGTCGTCCAAACAGATACCTCACACTTTCGGATAGGTCGAACTGCATGGGTCGAAAGCAAGAAAGAATGGATAATAAGCATTATATTAGGCAAGAACCATATCTGATCTTTGCCTATTCAAATTATTATTTTATCACTGCCAACATTTTTTTCAGGAGATTGCACTACAATTGCAAATACCGCACCCTAAACTTGTTTTATGATTTTTAGTGCTCTTTCATGGAATAGTTGTTACCTGCAGTGATAGCAAGAAAGTTTGCTGAAGAGCACTAGAAGGTGAGCAAAGGTATTGATACCTGCAATAGATAGGTGTGCTAAGTGTCGCAGTCGCCCCTTTTAGATGGGTTCTTTGAGTATTTTATCATACCAAACCGCAGAATGGAACAGAAGGTGAGTTACTACTAGGTGCTCAGTTACTAAAATAATTAGCTCAAAATTTTAAATATCATTCGAATGCTAAAATAACATTCATATATCTACGGTTTACGAATTTCATTTCTTGCATCTTTACCTTCTAAAATATAAATATTCTTACCTGTTCAAATAAATAAAAATTCAAACACGATGAAATAAAGAAATATCTGATATAAATCTAACGTAAACTCCTTATGACATAAAAGAAAAAAAAATATCGTAACTAACATGAGATTTGAAAAATAATATAAGCGTAAACAACATATATTTCTCCCAATTCAAATGAAAGAATCGCAGAATGAGAAAAGCATATTATGTATCCAGTGAAATATATTCTATTCCTGTATCAGATTCCTAAAATATTCTGACGTTTTTTCGAATACTTTACGGACAACGTTGAATCTAATCCTCTTTACTGCATCATTTCAGATGCTTTACATTCTAACTTTAGTAAAAGGGATAGGTTAAAATGTATCTTTTGCATATTTTCGGTGAATATTTCTGTGAATTTAGGAAATCACGTTTATTTGTAAAGCAATCTAGAATTTGGATTTATTATCCGAAAAAAGTAAATTTTTATTTACTTTTTACTTTCCTTACCATACGTAGAAATGTAAAAGAAAAGTACCAAAAAGATCTCGGATTTTGATAGATCTACATGCATATATATATATATATATATATATATATATATATATATATATATATATATATATATATATATATATATATATATATATATATATATATATATAAAATCCATCTCTCTCTCTCTATATATATAATCCATCTAAAAAATAGTTCTAATAACATTCCATATATTGTTTTAGTACCCAAGTTTCATAAATCCCCTGTTGCTGTTCGAACTATTACTAGTGGGCATAATTCTTACATTACATTACTAATGCTGGTAAATTATTATTAAAAATTTTAAATGAAGTATCCTTGTCAGATGAGATCTCAGATAATTGTCATATTGTGAGATATAGTTTTGAATTAGTTAAAAAATTAAAAAATCTTACTAATATTCATAGCATTTATACTTCTGATTTCAAAGATTTATTTAATAATATTGATATAGATGATCTGTATGGAATTATTTTAGGAATTTTTAAAAAAATATAATATACATCTAAAATATTTAACTTTTCTTTTTAAAAAATTACTTAATTTCACTCTCTACTAGAATTATATTCAACATGGTGGTACTTTTTCTAAGCAACAGTTTGGTATCCCACAAGGGATGTATGCCTCATCATTGTTAGCTAATCTGTATTTATTCTTCTATGAAAAGAACATTAATCCAGGATTGCATAATATGCACATGTTTAGATATTTAGATGACATATTATGTGTATCTCATAATAATATCCCTATAGTATTTAACTTTTATACTAATTTACAATTAAATGCAAGTAATAATGACTCTAATGTTGCAAACTTTTTAGATTTAATTTTTGGATTTACAAAATTGAAATCTGGCTATAAACTTATATGATAAAAGAGAAGATTTTAAATTTAATACATCAAAAATTCAACGTTTTGACTCTTGTTTGCATATATCAGTTTTTAGAAATATTATAATAAACCAGGATCTTAGAATTAATAAAATTTGTGATGAAAATGATAAATTAGCACATTTTATGGAATTATTGAGTACAGCGACTAGTAATGCATATCCTCCCAAATTCGTTATTAAAATTATTAACTCAGTGGCCAATTACAGTGGCTAACAAGGGAAAAAAATATATAATTATTTATTAATTATATAAATAAATAAAAATGAAAAATAATAAAATAAATTAAAATATTAGAAAAATAAAAAAATCGGAAAATAAGATACATTTATAATGTTTTGAATTTTATTTTCGCTAAAAGATTGTAACTTTAGCCAATTTGATACTACGATTTGAGTGCCCTTATAATTGGTGTATAGTGACATTCTCGTTTATCCATTTCTTCTATGAATCAATTGTTTAGTAGGAATTTTCATCTATGCTTCTTGTTCATATTATGTTTTACTTATATGGGTAATTGTCAAGTCTTCTGCTCTGACTCACTGGACGGGTCTGGGGGGGAGGGGGGTCCGTTCGAGAGAGGGTCGTGGCAGTCAAATTACTGACGTTACGAAAAACGATCCACCGTTGGCGAAATGATCCCGTTCGCTCAGTCTGCGAGCTTAAGACTAGTTTTTAAAAATATTTTAATACTTTTTTAACACTTTACAACAAAGTTGAAAAGTGTTTATGACTTTGTTCATTCTGTCTGTCTGTCTGTCTGTCTGTCCGTTAGCACGTTAACTGCCGTAAAAATGACTTAATCAAAATGAAATTTTAGTATGTTGTTCAGACGATCTGTAGGACCTATGGGAATATAAATGAATAATATCACCCAATTAGTTTTGGATTGAACCCGGATTGAAAAAATGAAATACATTGAACCCTATGGGACCTAATTTTTCAAACATTACAAATGTGCCGTGGCAGTCAAATTAGTGACGTCACGAAAAACGATCCACGGTTGGCGAAACGATCCCGTTCGCTCAGTTTGCGAGTTTAATCGGGACCTCCGCTCCTCCGCTCTCCGAGAGAAGGAAAAACAAGAAAGATCAATCATGCTTAAAGCATTGATTATGAAACACTTTCCAACTTCAATGCAATTTTATTTAAACATGTCTAAAATGCAATACATTCCTAGGTAATATTTTAAAACTTATCACAATACTACATTAATTTATTATATTTGAAAACTTAAACCTTCATAAAAAAAAATGAACTTCATTCAAATGACGGCATTGAAATAAAAATTGCCTAGTTTAAACATCTCTAAAATATGATACATTCCTGGATGATAATTTTAGAATTATCATAATACTACGATAATTTATTATATTTGAAAACTTCATCGAAAACAACTGACATTCATTCAACTGACGTCATAGAAAATATAACACGCCTGGCTCTCTATAAAAAAACATTTCATTCATAAATAATTTCCCATTCATGTCATTCATCACAATACTATAATAATTTATTTTATTTAAAAATTAAGACCATGGAGCTACAAGTAATTAAACTCTATGCGTAAAACTTTATTGAAAAAAATCGTCCTTCTCTTTATAAACTCAATGAATATTTCATTCATATCAGCTACGCAGACTCCATGAACTAAATGATTTTGTGTTAAAGAAATACAGCAATTCTAATGCAACTCATTCTACATATTTTGCTGTTTACATTTTGATTAAGTCATTTTTTCGGCAGTTATCGTGCTAACGGACAGACAGACAGAATGAATGAACAAAGTCATAAACACTTTTCAACTTTGTTGTAAAGTGTTAAAAAACCAATTTTCGAAGGAATATTTAAAAAAATCATTAAAAATCAGAACATTCAATAATGTCAAATAAACAATTTATACATATTCAAATATAATAAATTATCGTGGTATTATGATAATTCTAAAATTATTACCGAGGAATGTATCACATTTTAGAGATGTTTAAACTAGGCAATTTATATTTCAATGCCGTCATTTGAATGAAGTTCATTTTTTTCGATGAAGGTTTAAGTTTTCAAATATAATAAATTAATGTAGTATTGTGATAAGTTTTAAAATATTACCTAGGAATGTATTGCATTTTAGACATGTTTAAATAAAATTGCATTGAAGTTGGAAAGTGTTTCATAATCAATGCTTCAAGCATGATTGATCTTTCTTGTTTTTCCTTCTCTCGGAGAGCGGAGGAGCGGAGGTCCCGATTAAACTCGCAAACTGAGCGAACGGGATCGTTTCGCCAACCGTGGATCGTTTTTCGTGACGTCACTAATTTGACTGCCACGGCCCTCTCTCGAGCGGAGGCCCCGGGCTGGGAGGGTTGGTGCAAACGTTCGTTCTGCCTCCTAGGTTGTATTTCGTCATATTCATTCCGGTGCTTCTAGATATTTATCATACTGTTGAGGTTGATCGCATATACACGTGGTGAAAGAAGAAGGATTCCTGCTTCATGGTAATACAAATTTTCCTAATGTTTCTTATCTTCAATTTTTCATCTTTTGGTGCCTATAGTTTGAGTTTGAGCATTTATAGTAATGTAATATTGCTCAATCTGAAATTGGCATTTGTTTGGGCTAATTAGAATTAAATACTCAGACCTGAAGATGAACTTAATTCTGACTAATCTTCGAATTTGGGTCGGTGCTGTTCTTTTCTATTATCGGCATTATGGTCGTGGTTTTGCTTCTATGGGGATGTTAATATTTCACGTTTACTTGAATTAATTATTTTTATTAATACGTTTTTCTATAATATATATCAATAATATTAAACGCATTTGTCAAAATTACCACTATCCGAAAGTATTTGTAAATAATGTTATTAATAATTTCAAATACACCAGGTAGTAATTTTACAACTGTATTATTTATTCTTGATTCGATAACTAATTTTTGTGAATTTCATCCACTCTTGTCACCTAACTTTCCACTAGGCCTGAATCTGATACTTTTTACTATTTTTGAAAGACTACTTTCCACGTGTCCTGAGTACTATACTGATTACTATTTTTGAAAGTCTTCATTCAAAAAAGAATTTTTTTGGTTCACGTTTAATATATTTATTCCGGTATCCGCTCGCTTTAACGGAGAGATTAAAATGCTCTGTCGTGTGTTTCTCTGAAAACATTTCGACTCACACGTGGTGAATGTACCTGTAAGTTTATATTTCTGGTTTTTAATGTATTTAGTTTTTATTATTTCTCCTTCCACTAGCCAGTAGTCAGTACCAATGGTGTCCATAGTCCAATGCTGTCGCCATTGTCTTAAAGTGGCTATTCTATCGGTTTTAATTCGAATTGTACTGCTGTCCTGACGAGAATGCAATTTCGAACTAATTGTCATCTTTTATGTAGTTTCAACTGACTGTTCTCAAAGTCTTGATTTTTAAGTTTGAGTGAATTATTATTGCCTTTTCTCATTTTTGCCGTGTTTGATTTTTCATTTTATATATATTCATATATATACCTATTTAATTGTGGTTTATGTATACTAATATTCCCTGCATCTCCATACTATTATAGTGATAAGTTACCTACTATTTTTATCCTTAGTTTTGGTATTTGTAACAGATATGCTAGAGATGGAGATGGGTTTTTAACACTTTATAACAAAGTCAAAAGTGTTTATGACTTTGTTCATTCTGTCAGTCTGTCCGTTCGCACGATAACTGCCGTAAAAATGACTTAATCAAAATGAAATTTTAGTATGTTGTTCAGACGGTCTGTGGGACCTATGGGAATATAAATGAATAACATCACCCAATTAGTTTTGGATTGAACCCGGGTCGAAGAAATGAAATACATTGAGCCCTATTTTATTTTCATTATGAGTATTGTGCTGAAATTTGACTGAAATTGGATGAAAATTCGCTGAAATAGCAATAAATTTCGGGCATTTTTTTGCGATTTGAAGTATTTTCACTTATTTGTGTCGCAAGAATAATTCTGTAGTTAAATTTTAAATTGGTGAATTTTAAAGTAGAATGTAGATCTCCGTAAGTGACGTGTTTGGATTTTATGATTTGTGTGTGTGTGTGGAAGGGGGGGGGGGGTCGTTTCACGAATATTGCGACGATGTATATATATATATATATATATATATATTTAATTTTTCTATTTTCGAATTCTCATCATTTTTATTGTTTACTAGCAGCATACCCGTTCTTCGTACGGAGTGTATAATATAAAGAAATTTATAATTCGCAATCATGTGCAAATTCTGTTAAAATATTAAATTTATTGCTCATAAAGAGAAGTTTAAGAATATCTGTTCTCACTTTGCAAAATTATCTTCACGGGCAGATCTGAAGAATAAAACATCCTGGCCCCTTTTGTATGCAAATTTACGAAGAAAAGGAATTGAATCAATATATGCAACCCCGTACTACTTATATTGTCGCAGATTAGAAAATATGCCAGTGTGTTAGTAGAAGCTTACCCGTATTGCAATATGTGTCTCAAAAATATTTGCCAAAATAAAAGAAATGACATAAAAAATTGAAAGTATCAAAAATCCCCGTAATCTTAATACCAGAAGATCGTAATTGATTCGAATATATGTCAATATATATCAAAATATATGCCAATATACCTGAACTACTTATATTCTCGTAGATTGGGAGATATACCCATGCATTTGTAGAAGATTACTCGTACAACGTACTATATATGAGTTACAACAATTTTCGTCATAATAAAACAATTCCATAATAATTTGAAAATATCAGTAATCCCTGAATCAACAGTCCCCGAAAATATCAATAATAATGATGTTTAAACCTGAAGACCGTAATTGATATTATCCAGTCAAAAATTCAATGTCAATGAAATTTATTTTATATACATATTTTAACTATTCAAATCGGAAAAGATTTAATAAAAATCATATGCCGCATAACATATTGGATCCGTTGCTAAGCGACATGATATCAATTGCTTTAAATAAATTGATGGAAATCATATCATCTGAATAATGCAATCTCCATGGAAGGTTTGGCGACATTTTCGTCAATTTAGCTATAACTTAAAAATCGCCAAATTTATCGCCAAGTGGGACTGTAGAACTGAGAATCCCATTATGCGACAAATTGACGAAACATCATCACAAAACTATCCCCTAACAAAACACAATTAATTTCATTTATTAAGCGCGATTTTATCAATTTCATGATATTTTTATGGATTTAGAAATATTTTTACCAATTTGGTGATATTAAAAAAATTCCTTAAATGTGTTACTAAGTAAGATGGATGGACTGACCGACAAATGCTACAGAAACATCATTTCAGAACTTTATTCTAAAAAAACAAATTTAATTTCATTGATTTGGGTCATTTTTATCAATTTGGAGACATTTCCACTAATTTGGTAAAGTTTAAGAAAAGTTACCAAGTTATTTAGAGATATTCCTCTAAATTCGTAGCTCTGAATTTGCAGATCTGAAGAATAAAATATCCTGATCCCGTTTGTATATACTAAATGTAAACAGTAAAATTAATAGTTCGCCAACACGGGTTGGTAATATGCACTACAGTACATCAGTTAATTTAATTTACTACTTCCTTATTCGAAGTAGCTTACTTGACAAACAGAATCAGACTACATACACCCGTTCTACTCTTTTTCTGCTTCAACAATCGGCTAAATGAGTTTATTGGGTAAACACAGTATATGAGTTTATTAGCTAAACACAATATATGAGCTTGAAACCTCTTTGCTAAAATAAATGAAAGTGATGTACACACAGTCTGCAATTTATATAATTAAAAGAACAATCAAACCGTTCATTTAAAATATATATATATATATTTACATCCATTTATTTATTATTCAAATAGAAAAAATAATAATAAATATTAGCAACACATTTAATTTCATTCCGTTGCCGAGCAACATTATATAAGATAGAATCTTCCTCATAAAAGGCGAAATTAAATAGCCATTTTGATTTCTTTATACTTTACATCGTTGAGTAAAAGCTTGTGAGAGATGAACCATGGAGGTAGATTTTTCCATTTAAATTCATGTTTCAAACAATTCATGTTTTCCTATAGTGACTAATTAATGCAAAAATCCTGCACCAAACTCTAAAATAAAGTTTTATTTCATTTTGGCGTTTAAAACAAACGATTTTCATCCTTTCCGTTTGGATAAACCACGGAGTTGGAGAGTAGATGGGGAAAGGGATTACGCGAAAAAAAAATTAGTTCCAGAAACACCGATAGGTGGCGCTGTACAACAGAAAATATGCTGAAAAGACAAAATAATCATGAAAAAACAAACACACGTGATATGGAATTTTTCCTTTTTAATTTTTTTTTGCTGATATGAAAAAAAAGAAGGTAAAAAAGTGAAGAAACTTAAACTGTCATTGTAACTGCAATTTCGCACTGTAAGCACACAAATTTGCATAAACCCTTGGTTTGCAGCTACTATGTTCTGGGTATAAAAGGGGATAAAACCGGGAAATTTTCATTCTTATCAGCGATGTCTGTCACACTTCCAGAACGCGATTTGCTTGTGAAGCTGTTTTATGAAAACAAAGGACATGCTGCAGCTGCACTTCGAGAGTTTCTTCGACTTAAGAATTTGCGCAAAGGATCATTACTTCCATAAGCTCTCAGGAGAATGATCGCTCGATTCGAGAAAACTGGACATCTTGGAGTTCAGCCGGGTCGAGGACGCAAATCGACTCGTTCAGATGTCGTTGACGATTTTGCCACCGCTATTGTTGAACAATCAATAGATAACGTTATAGGCTGTAGTAGTGCACGTGGAGTATCACGAAACTTGAGTGTTCCCTACAGCACAGTGCGGAACGTACTGAGTAACATAGTGCATTTTACAAAATTAGTCACAATCACCACTTGCTGACCATCGACAGGGAGAAGCGACTGACCTTTGTATTGATATTTCTGTCTAGAGTTGAAGTGGATGCATCATGGCCATGGCAGATTCTATGGAGCGATGAAGCGCATTTCCATCTAAGTGGAACAGTCAACACCCATATCTGTCGCATTTGGGACACGGAAAACCCTCGTACCTTTCAAGAGATTCCACTTCACTCACCGAAAATTACAGTCTGGTGTGGATTCACAGCCACATTCATTCTTGGACCTTTCTTTTTCGAAGAGGCTAACTCCCAATGGCCCTGTGACATGCACCGTGATGGCCAGGAGTTACAAAAACATGCTGAAAAATGTTGTTGTACCCCAACTGCAACAGCACCAATGTCTTGATTCAATTACCTTTATGCAAGAAGGAGCGCCTCCACACATTGGACTTTGTGTACAGCAGTTTCTTCGGCAACATTTGACTAATGGTAGAGTAATTAGTCGTACGTTTCCGACAACCTGGCCATCTCGTTCTCCAAATGTTAATCCCTGTGATTTTTGGCTGTGGGGATACTTTTAAAAAGCCTTGTTTACCGAGGACGTCTGGTAACCTTGGCAGATTTGAAAGACAGTATCACTCTGCATGTGAGAAGCATCTCAATCGATCAATTACGATCCGTAGTTGAACAAGCTGTCCACAGACTGCAGATTTTACATCTTGAAGAAGGGAACCATATTAAGCAGCATTCCCTACACCGATAAGGTCCTTGTGATATGAATGTTTGGTACGTTCGAATAAAATGTGTTAAAAACATGTATTTTGTGTCTTTTCAGCATATTTTCTGTTGTACAGCGCCACCTATCGGTGTTTCTGGAACAAATTTTTTTTTCGCGTAATCATTTCCCCCATGTCTTGAATAGTAGGTTCAACAATTTTGGAGTATTTACACTGAGTAGTTCGATGTATAGAGAGCTCAGTGTAGGGATGTTTTAATTCTGACCACACGGTATATATATATATATATATATATATATACATATATATATACATATATATACATTATATATATATATATGTATATATATATAAACATATATATATATATACATATACATATATATATACATATACATATATACATATATATATATAACATATATATATATACACATATACATATACATTATATATATATCTATCTATATAGATGTACATATATATACATTATATATATATATATATATATATATATATATATATATATATATATATATATATATATACATATATATACATTATATATATATATACATATATATACATATATATATATATATACATATACATATATATATATATATATATATATATATATATATATATATATATATATATATATATATATATATATATATATATATATATATATATATAAAATTGTAAATCCAATGGTAGAATGTAAGTAGTAACTCATAATACACAATCTTAAAATTTGCTTACAAAATACAATGAAAAAAAGGAAATTCAACCTTAAAGAGAAAATTATAAAACGTAATGCAGGTCATAAAGACAAAGATAATCGACAAATTTCAGAGGGAAGGAATGAAAATAGGAAAACAAAAAAAATCAAGCAAAGAAGCTTGCACGTGGAAGAGCTTAAAAATAGTTCATTTCGAAAAAATATTTTTTCAAGTCCATATATCCCTTCGAAATGAACACAAAAATGCCTGTTTCTGAAACACAAGATGGATTTTATCTATAAACTTGTGTTATATGGACGACAAGCATAAAGTTTGGAAAAAAATATAGGAAATATAAATACCTTAAAATACACCTCTTAAAGTTCAACCATGACGAGCAATATATAACTAGACCAATATTGCCATACGCAGAAATTAAAAGAAGTTATCTGCTGTTGCCAAAGAGAGTAATAAAACCTTACTGCGTAAAGGCAATAAAAAAGGTATTCTACAGTTAAAGCTACAAAAGTAAAAGATGAAAATATATTATAATGTAAATTCAAGAGAATGTACAAGTATGGCTAAAATAAGATATCAAGGAGAGATTATGAGAATTTTAGGCTAATCGAAACTTATTAAAACTATTCCATTTACTAAATATGCTGGATATTCATAAAATTTACTGGTAATTTTGAGGTTATTAATGTGCAATATACATATATATATTTTCTTTTTAAAAAATTACTTAACTTCACTCTTTATGAGAATTATATTCAACATGGTGGTACTTTTTATAAACAACAGGTTGGTATCCCACAAGGGGGATGTGCCTCATCATTGTTAGCTAATCTGTATTTATTCTTCTATGAAAAAAACATTAATCCAGGATTGCATAATATGCACATGTTTAGATATTTAGATGACATATTATGTGTATCTCATAATAATATCCCTATAGTATTTAACTTTTATACTAATTTACAATTAAATGCAAGTAATAATGACTCTAATGTTGTAAACTTTTTAGACTTAAATTTGGATTTACAAAATTGAAATCTGGCTATAAACTTATATGATAAAAGAGAAGATTTTAAATGTAATACATCAAAAATTCAACATTTTGACTCTTGTTTGCATATATCTGTATTTAGAAATATTATAATAAACCAGGCTCTTAGAATCAATAAAATTTGTGATGAATATTATAAATTAGCGCACTTTATGGAATTATTGAGAACAGCGACTAATAATGCATATCCCCCCAAGTTTGTTATTAAAATTATCAACTCAGTGTATCAAATTTCACTCGATAACATCCTAGAAAACATTCCTAATTATAGTGACTAACATACAGTAAAAAAAAAATATATATATATTATATATAATTATTTATTAATTATATAAATAAATAAAAATGAAAAATAATAAACTAAGTCAAAAACATTAGAAAAATCAAAAAATCGGAAAATAAGATGCATTAACATTAATATTTTGAATTTTATTTTCGCAAAAAAATGTAACCTTTGTCAGTATTGAAACTACGATTTGAGCGCCCTTATAATGGTGTATAGTGGCATTCTCGTTTATCCAGTTTTCCTATGAATTACTTGTTTAGTAAGAATTTTCATCTTTGATTCATATTCATATTCAAGATTGCATATTTGGGAAGTTGTATTCTGAATTGCTTGTCCAGTCTCCAGCTTAGACTCACTGGACGGGTCTGGGAGTATTACCGTGAACGTTCGTACTGCCTCCCTGGTAGAATTTTGACTTGTTCATTCCGGTGCTTCTAGATTAAGCTGTTGAGGTTGATCGTGTATACACGTGGTGGAAGAAGAAGGGTTCATGCCGCATGGTAATACATATTTTCTTAATGTATCCTTTTTTCATTTTTTCATTTTTTGTTGCCTGTAGTCTGAGTTTAAGCATTTATAGTAATGTACTATTGCTTAATCTGAAACAGGCATTTGTTTGGGTTAATTAGAATTAAATACTCAGACCTGAAGATGAATTTAATTCTGATTAATCATCGAATTTGGGAAGGTACTGTTCTTTTCTCTTATCGGCATTATGGCCGTGAATTTGCTTCTATTGTGATGTTAATATTACTTGAATTGTATTTTTATTTTTTTATTTTTACATAATTCTTATTATTACATATTTCAAATACATATATATATATAATATATATATATATATATATATATATATATATATATATATATATGTGTATATATATATATATATATATATATATATATATATATATATATATATATATATATATATATATATATATATATATATATGTATGTATATATATATGTATATATATATAAATATATATATATATATATATATATATACATATATATATGTATATATATATATATAAATATATATATATATATATACATATATATATATACATGTATGTATATATATATATATATATATATATATATATATATATATAAATAAATATGTATAAAAGTATCTACTTTGGAAATTAAAATCTATATGTTTGTTTCTTATTGCCTTTAGTTTTGTGAGAGTTAAACTAATGGTACAGTTTTAAAATACGAGTCTTCTGGGTACTCCACATTTTCATGTTTTGTAACCTCCTTTTTAAAATCCTTTTTTAAAATCCTTTTTAAATTTTTTGACACTTCGGTATTCATGTTTGTGCAATATATCGGCTTCCGGGAGTGTTGTCCAGACGCAAAGCTGGCTTAACCAGGGAGTGGGGGTCACAACCCCCCCAGCCATTATTTGATATATTGCTTTCTTTCATTTTTATACTTTTCTGGTATGATATATATATATATATATATATATATATATATATATATATATATATATATATATATATATATATATATATATATATATGTATATATATATTTTTCATTTTTAAAAAGCTATGCATTTACGCAGTTTTTTAAACTAATATTTAAGTCTTTCAGAATTAACATTTTAAAGTTAAAAATATTTCTAATAAAAACATCAAAATACTTTCAAATTCAAAGAAACGCCAACTTTATTCAATTATTATCGAGTTGCCATTTCCTTTCACCGATACTTTATTTCAAAACATAGTTTTCGTGATATCAAAAACTTTGTGCCATTTGGAACAGAAATGAACTTCCTACATCCCCACTTCTGAATTTAGAACAGTTTTATTCTATTTTTTTTAGTTACCGTATTTCGCAATTAAATTCAGAAAGCAGAGTTACAAGTTCTGCGAATAAAATTAATCGGAAACTGGGATTGGTTGTTTCGGGTTTAATGAATTATGTTACATTGTTCGTGCTCAGTGTCTTTTCCGGTCCTATAAAACTTTTAATACTGAAATTTCAAAAATACTACTAAAAAGTTATTATAGATAGAATTGAAAGTATTATACGAGGTTGTTAATGAGAGAAAAAAACTGTTATTTAACTCAGTTAACCTTAAAAGGGGTACAAAGAATGTTGAGTAATTATGAACTACTAATATTTAAGTTTGTTAAAGACTAACACTTTTGAAACTTATACGCTTAAAAAAGGAAAACTGACACTATTAAATATTAAGTTTTAATTATTTTTACAAGTTTCATGTTGCTTCACGATGTATGATGATTTTTTCGTTGCTCGGCGTTAAAAAAATCGTCTTGATCAAAAGTAACCCAGTTAGGTTTTTTCCGTGTCGATATAATAGCTGCGTAAAGTTTCATCATTGTAGGTCACCGGTGTTTGGGTTTTCGGTGGGTCTAGAAAGATCTTTTGATTTCCAGTTTCTCCACTCCCGGGAGAGAAATAAAAAAAGAATTTGGCATCGTTAAGTTCCTTCTTGTTACCGATACTATAAGTGCGCGAAGTTTCAGCTTTCTAGGACACCACAGGTCTTTTGCAGGGTCCAGAAAACTTTTCATAAAGCCCTCATTTTTTCTGCCCTCGGGGAAATGAATTAAAAATCTGCCTCTGTTAGACTCTGTTCTGTGTTCAGCCTTCTACATTACTGGGTATCTCCTGGGGGGGGGGGGTCTGAAAAAACAATTGAGCTTTATAATACAACTGGAGTGAATGCTTACAGCGATTTAACGTTGTTCAGCCACGGTTTTTCGGAGTTGAGTAGCAAAAATTGTCTGCCTGAATAATTTACGTTCTAATCGTACAAATTACAAAAGATGCCACAAAGTTCTAAATCATTACATAATCTTCCTAAATATAAAACATTAGTGATATCTGCTTTGTGATCGAACTGTTTAATCTACACCTGTTACGCGCAATGGAACACATTTCTCGCTGAATATATTAATTGAAATGAACAATTGTTTACTCCTTGCCTGCGTCTAAATCATTCAATAGATGCCAGAAGGGAGAGAGGGGTGGGGTTAGGGGGGAAAGGGTCTAAACATCCCTTTTTAGCATTAAAATAATGATATCGCTTCATTCTTTAACATAAAGATGGTGATTTTTAAGCTATTAGCTATTCACATTAAAGCTATTTTATTACGCGCATAGCCAATGTATTGAAAATGAAGGAATAAGATTCAATAGAAAATGAAATAGGGTACGAATACTTTCACGATTCGTAAATGATCAAAAAAGTTATTAAATGATTTGTAAAAATAATTCTATGAATTCTACAATATGTGACAAAAATACTAAACAACCATCAAAACGTACCGACAGATCCCCAAAACTGACTGACAGAGAACGTCGAAGATTAAAACTATGGTTGAAACTTATCGAATATATACGGCGGAAATCTTGTCTCTGAAGTCTGAAGAGTTATTGGTACTCATATCTGTATAACATATCTTCGGTCTGTATAACATCTATTAACCTTGGAGAGCACACGTGTGATGGAGAGAACTCCGTACCCCACGTGTGCCCTCCAAGGTTCATTAATATAAGATTGCGTTGTCACCCGGCATCCAACCAAAAGTGTTAAGCTTTTGACGTTATTGGCAGATGATTCATTGCCACGGACATTCATGGATAAAACATTAAATTACAGGATAAAAATTAATTTTTCTTACGAAATTTCTGAAATATAATTGTTTTATTTATCTGCAATGATGCAAAATATCGCATTTTCAACTAATAATGAAGGTATATGCATTTCGTTATCGGAGATTGCATTTATTTATACGGTTAAATCAAACTTCAAATTAGCAGATCTATATCATTTGAATATAGAAAATCTCGATTTATACGACAAATATTTGCGATGGATTGATTTTCAGTACGTTAAACTGTTAGAAACTGATATATGTTCCAGCTACGTCATATCGTTCAAATTTTTATTAACACTTTCCAACATAGTAGAAAAGTGTTTATGACTTTGTTCATTCATTATGTCTATCCGTTCGCACGATAATTCCCGAAAAAATGACTTTATCAAAATGAAATTTTGATAAAGTCATTTTTACGACAGTTTTGAGACGGCTTGTGGGACATTTGGGAATGTAAATGAATATTATCACCTAATTAGTTTTGGATTGAAGTCGGGTTAAAAAAATGAAATACATTGAACCCTATGGCACCTTATTTTTCAAACATTTTTTAAGCAAAGTTGAAATTCATAAATTGCTTCGAAAATTTTAGGAAATATTCAAATTATCCCACAAAATATATAAAAAAAATTTCAGCAAAATATGTTCAATAGTTTTTTAAATAAAAATTAAAATAATAATTGAATCCATGAAGAGATCACGTTACCCACTTCAAAATAAAATATGGCAGCTATCTTTTTTTCCCAGTTTTAAAATCGTGATTTTTAATGTTCTTTTAAATTTATATTTAGTGTTGCACCGGTTCTAAAACCGCTTTAGTTTTGCATATTTTCTGTGCATCTATATTCTGTGTCAATCCAATTACAATATTTTTGAGTTTAAATGATCATCAAGAATTATTTCTAGAATGAAGCTTAATTTTAATGGATGCAGAATGTAAACAAGTGATTGTAAGATGAGTCGTACAAAAATTGCTGATTTTTTTCACGCGAAATTATTTAGCGCTGGAGTCTGAAATAAATGTGATACGAATGAAATATTCATTGCTTTTATATAGAGAGCCAGACGATTTATATTTAGATGACGTCATTTGAATAAAGTTCATTTTTTATGAAGTTTTAAGTTTTCAAATGTAATAAATTACTGCAGTATTGTGATAATTTAAAATATATCTGCGCTCAATGTATCGCATTTTTGAGATGTTTAAATAAAATTATATTTCATTTGGAAAGTGTTCCATATTCAATGCTTTATGCATGATTGATCTTTCTTGTTTCATTTATCTGAGTAGGGGTGGTAACATTGGTAATTACAGCTCATTAGATAGAAGTCCTCTGTAAATGGACGAACATTGTCGGCCAATGACATCACAAATTAGGCACGGAACGAGGGAAAACAAACAGAAACAAATCAGACTGGGTAAGAGCTACTCGCTGTTCACGTCTTACGGCGGTCCAAGAGTTCCATATTACTTCGGATGGTGAATACACTGTACATACACAGTACAGTTACAATGGTAAATGCACAGTACATGTTGGTTTAAGAAGCATAAATCTCGGGAGCTTGGAGCAATGGAAAAACGTTCTATGGATTGATGAAATGCGATACATTTTAAACCAGTTAGATGGTCATCTTTGGGTGCGGAGTTAACGTTATTTACTGAATGGCACAATATCTACAGTCAAAATTTGGAGGTGGTAGTGTTTTCGTGTAGATCTCTTTTTTATGCTACGGGCTAGGTTCATTGACGGTGCTGTAAACATAATGCGGAACGGTATTTGGATAATTTGAATAATTCTGCGCTCTAAATAATATGACAGTATTACAAAGATCCGGCCCGGGGAATTAGCAGCTTTGTGCCATTCGTGGCGGGCGCCTCGGTCAGGACTTTCAGTATTATAAAGATGAACCCCACAACAAACTCAGTCACAAAGCGTTGTTGTTGAATCATTTTTGCAAAACATATTTTCGTGTTTGGACTGGCCTTTGAAATGTCTAGATGTGCAGTCAATAAAATATCTTTAGGATAGTTTAGAGAGGCCCTTTAGAAAATTGAAAAATCTTCTTGCTTCTAACAAATTCTTCATTTTGATATTTGTCGTCAAACTTCATACTTTTGTAAATTGGTTCGAAATTGGCTTATACACGGGACGAGGAGGTTTTACTCTTAAGATTTGACTGTGAAGATGATTTTATAAAGTAAGGATAGAGATTAGTTTACTTTTTTATTTTTATAGGGACATTAAATTAAACATTTTTAATGAAAATTAAGAACAATATGATTTAGAATGCTATTAGAATGTACACATATTTTCAGTTGTGAAAAACGAAGGGCATACAAGGTTCCTAGGAAAGTTCTTAAGTCCCCAAATAGCTTTGCAAGGAAAGATCTATGATTGTACATGTTAGGTATATCTATAGTGAAATGAGCAAGTCCGATGGAATAAAAATAATTGCACCGCTTCTAGCGGAGAATTCAAGAAGTAAGAAACATAAACTCGACAATAAAGTGATATAGAAGAAAAATGTCAATTACAATATAGAAGATTGCAATTTATAGTACAGGATTGTCTTATTAGTAGGAATCGACATCCAAAATATATGAAAGGAGTATAATAAATATCTATCAAAAAATCGTGTTGGCAGGAACTCTAACAAGGTGACACCTGCAATGCTTGTCAAAGTACGCTGTAATATTTTTTATTGAATTCAAATGTGCATCGCTGCTGACGAAGGGTGTATTTTAACAGACTGTGCATTAAAATTCTGTGCACGTAAGTGTTGTTTATTTTAGCATTCCTGAATAGGACAACAATTTGCCAATAATCACATTGCGTTAAATGAATGCATTTTGTAACGATTTTGTTGTCGATTTCTACAATTTAAATAATGATTCTACAACTTTGTAATTAGTATATATTTTCTATTTCGCTTGTTCTTTATCCCAAATTTTTAAATTTTCCGCTAAGAGTGCTGCAATCACTTTTTTTCGATTCGGCATGGTTACTTTACCATAGATGGACCTAAGGTGCACACTCAAAGTCCTTTTAAAGTTATTGGGACGATTAAATACCTTTCTGGGAACGTTGTATATGTCATTATTAATATAAGATATTGTGCTACAGTTATTAAATGTTACGTTATATAGTCTGTCATCGCACCAGTAACGCTATCTTTACAACTTTATCTTGGGGCGAAGTAAGAATTGCTAAATACGATTTGTAAATTATAAATGAAATTTAAATAATTGTTTTAAAAATACCTATTGGTAATTTTAATAAAATTTTAAGTTGAGGAAAGATGTCTCATCATTTAAGAGTGGAGAAGTTAATATTTATGAATCATAATTATATAATTTACAGGTTGAAGCCGGATTACACACAACAGGTGGGTTGTTACGAAAACAAGCGATGTACGAAGTCTACTATGCTATACGAGCGCTTATAAAAGATTATCTTATCTTTTTAATAGAAATATAATAAATAATTATCACCAAATTTTGGTAAGCCCTTATATAAAATTATGCCACAATATGTAAACTAAATATGCTTATAAGAGTAATAACAAAATATTTTCTCATATCAAGGCAAACATGCCTCGATAACCAAGAAGTGTTTTTTTTTACAGTATCCACGATTAAAATATAGTTTTCAAGAAAGGAAAAAGAAATATTTCCTAGTTCAAAGAAAACAGAACTTCCCGTAACCTTCTCAATTGAGAAAACAGTTCTAATCCAATTTTAGTGTCGTTATTTTATTCAATTCGAATATGCAGAAAGATGCAAAACTGTAATCGGAAATTGTAAAAAAGATTGTAAACGCGTTTCATTAAATTCTTTTTATTTCGATCTGCATTTAAGTTTTTTGAAACTTTTAATGCCGAAATTTGTAACGAAGAGGAAGTAGCAAAAACAGCAGTTAATGGGAGTCGATCATTTTCCCCTTTTCATTAGTTAAAACTATTTGCTCTTAACTACCCATATATATACTATTAAATTTTGATGTAAAAACTGCATAGGAGAAATTTTTTGACTTTTTATTTTGTCTTATATGTCGTGGATTGTAGGAGTATTAGAAAATGTTGATAATATGGAATTTTTTATTATATTAAATTTATGTTATATATCATATTGTTTGTGTAAATTGCTCCACCATGAAGGACTGATGATATTAGGTTTTCTTTCCCAAACCCTTCATCTCACCTAAAGGGTGTTGTTGTTGAGGCCCAGACCGTCTGACCTACCAGAAAGGTGTAAGGTAACACCTAAAGGGTGTTGAACTGTTGAAGACCCAGACCACACAGCCAACCCTGAGGTTAACGGCAGTTTGATGTGTGGCCGGGACAAGGTGTATAATAGCTACAATAGACGGCCGTAATGCCTTCTTCTTTTGACCTAGACCGTCTGACTTACCAGAAAGTGTAAGGTATCTGTTTGGATGGCCGGTGCAGTGTCACTCACTTTAGACCCGAACCCAGTGGGATGAAATCCACAGACTTTACTCTTCTTCCCCTGATTGACCTAGATCGAGGGACTTGTTTAAAAAGGCTCAAGCAGCTGCTTCCCCGGCCGGACCCTCCTTCCCCTGCCACCAAACTCTCGAACTTTTAGATCCACAGATTTAACGTGCCCATACTCCGCGTAGACACGAGGATAGTTGTGGCAGCGCCGGGAATCGAACTCGAGTCCTACGCGTTCAGTTCAAGTACACTAAACACAGGGATATACCGCCCTGTTTGTATTAGCTTTTTTCTTTCGACCCAGACCACCCGACCCACCTGAAGGTATAAGGTATCTGGTATAAGGTATCTGTATCTTGTCCGAGGCAGTGTCACTTTATACCGGAATCTAGTGGGAGTGAAATCCACAGAGACTTTTACCTCCTTTCTCACCCACCAACCTCTCGGAAAGACTTACGAAACCACATATTTAACATGTCCGTACTCCGTGTGAACACGATGCCAGTTTGGGCAGAGTCGACAATTGAACTCGGGTCGTCCGAGTGCAATTCCCGCGTGCTAATTAATAGTATGTCCCAATCCTGTGTCAATATTTCTTCTTCTTCTTCGACCCAAACTGTCCGATCTACCCGAAGGTGTAAGGTATCTGTTTGGACGGCCGGGAAGTGCCACCCAATTTAGACCGGAACCCAGTGGGGGGGGGGCATCCACTGGGACCGTACCATCCTTCCCCTACCAGCAATCTCTCCGAAGAACTTACGGACCGACATATTTAACGTGACTGTACTCCGCGTGAACACGGTGACACTTTGAACAGAGGTGGAAATCGAACTTGGGTCGTCCGAGTGCAATCCCAGCGCGGTAAGCACTGGGCTGTCTCACCTCCTGTGTCAAGATTTGTCGAAAGTCATAATAAATCGTTGCTCGAAAATCCCTTTGACTTAAACCAATGTTTTGTCACTACCTTATTAACTTCAAAACGACAATCTGAAGAATCATTTTATAGCATTTCTCGTTCTTTGAGAGCCAATGTTCACGTAAAAGTTTAAATTAAAAAAAAAAATCTGCACTGAAAGCTGTTGTTTTTTGGTATTGCTACATTAAAAAAAACTAAAAAATAACTGAAGTACTGACCCTTGTATTTTAAGAGCGGTTCAAGATAGAGTTCTAAAATTTATGTCATTCGTTTTTCCGACGAAACATTTTGTATAAATTATTGTTTATTTGACATTATTGAATGTTCTGATTTTTAATGATTTTTTTAAATATTCCTTCGAAAATTGGTTTTTTAACACTTTACAATAAAGCTGAAAAGTGTTTATGACTTTGTTCATTCATTCTGTCTGTCTGTCCGTTAGCACGATAACTGCCGAAAAAATGACTTAATCAAAATGAAATTTTAGTATGTTGTTCAGATGGTCTGTAGGACCTATGGGAATATAAATGAATAATATCACCCAATTAATTTTGGATTGAACCCGGGTTGAAAAAATGAAATACATTGAGCCCTATGGGACCTCATTTTTCAAACATATTTTAAGCGGATTTAAAATTCACAAATTGCTTCGAAAATTTTAGGTAATATTCAAATTATTCCATAAAATATATAAATAAAAAATTCAGCGAAATTTATTCAGTAGTTTTTTAAATAAAAATTAAAATAATAATAACACCTCGTATATGAAGCGATCACGTGACCATGATATGAAAAGATCACGTGACCCATTTCAAAATGATATATGGCATCCATCTTGTCTCAAAATCGTGATTCTTAAACTTCTGTTTAATTCATATTGAGTGTTGTATCCGTCCTAAAACCAGTTTAATTTTGCATAAATTCTGTGCATCTACATGCTAAAACAACGCAATTACAATATATTTGAGTTTAAATGCTCATCCAAATTTGATTATTTCTACAACGAAGCCTATTTTTCACCTATGTAAAATGTAAACAGCAGAATATGTAGAATGAGTTGTATTAGAATTGCTGTATTTCTTTAACACAAAATTTATGGAGTCTGCATATCTGATATGAATGAAATATTCATTGATTTTACAAAGAGAAGGACGATTTTTTTCGATGAAGTTTTACGCATAGAGTTTAATTGCTTGCAGCTCCATGGTCTTAATTTTAAATGTAATAAATTATTATAGTATTGTGATGAATGAAATGAATGGGAAATTGTTTATGAATGATATGCTGCTTTTATAGAGAGAGCCAGGCGTGTTATTTTTTCTGTGACGTCATTTGAATGAATTTCAGTTGTTTTCGATGAAGTTTTCAAATATAATAAATTATCGTGGTATTATGATAATTCTAAAATTATTACCGAGGAATGTATAACATTTTAGAGATGTTTAAATTAGGCAATTTATAATTCAATGCCGTCATTTGAATGAAGTTCATTTTTTTCGATGGAGGTTTAAGTTTTCAAATATAATAAATTAATTTAGTATTGTGATAAGTTTTAAAATATTACCGAGGAATGTATTGCATTTTAAACTTGTTTAAATAACATTGCATTAAAGTTAGAAGGTGTTTCATAATCAATACTTTAAGCATGATTGATCTTTCTTGTTTTTATTATTCTATCACGTATAAAATTAATAGGGTTCCAGTATTCGCTGATGGTGATAATCTTATGAATATTTTTTCGAAACGCTTCCCACGCGCACACACATTCAAGCTAATGTACATACATACAAAACATCATCTCAAAAACGTTCGATTTGGGTTCAGGAATGCTAGAAACATGCTTATACGTCCCATACTGAAATTTGAATTTTAGAATCCGCCACAGTGCTTTCTCTGTACTTTATACTATGTATGTAAGGCAAGTAATATATTTGAATGGACAAAACGAATAAAATAGCAGTACTAAATTATCAGACTAGCGGTATCTTCACATCCATTATAAAATTAATTTTTTTAACAACAAAATTTTTTCCTTAAATTTCAACTTCCTGCAACGCCTTTCCAATTCGGGACACAACTGGATTTCTATTTTATTTAAATACTAATTTCTTAAATCACATTCGGAATTTAGAGCTATAAAAGTGTACAAAAAATTAAATTTGAAATTAAGAAATATGCTGTTATGTGTTCCATTAATTACTTACTAATAATTTTTTTTTTGCGTCGGCTTGTATTCCGATACATTGAAACATTAAATGGCAATATTTTAAAAACACACCGCAAAATAGTATCTGGAGAAATATTAAATGTGCTAGCTAATGAGCAATAAAAATAGTTTACCATCTCAATTAGCAGAAATAATTTCCTCATAATTGTAGTATTAAAATTAAAATACAACTTGCAAAAAAAAAGGATAATTCTATTACACAATGTTAATTAATATAGAAGGATATTTATTTTATTGCATGTTTTACTGCATTTAGAAAAAAAAAAACCCAATAAAAAATAATAAAAATGTTTCAGAGGCCTAGGCAAGCATGGGCATATATTGGGTATATTATAACGTTATTCGAACAAATGGTGTCTTGTCTTTTCCAGTCGTCGTGGAATGATTCAATGCGTAGACAAACCTATGCATCTTTGGACTGTAGATGAGGATGCTGTTGGTGTCATTATACTCGTAACCGCACGATCTACTTAACTCTTGCACTTATTTTACTGGGATGTCCAGATCTTTCGTGGTGGCTGTGTGCTCTCCTGAAATCACTGCTGAATTGTCTTACTGTGGCATCGTTCCTATTAAGATTCGACTGAGACATCTGCCTGATCTCACTATCTCACTTAAGCCTAGATGATGTAATCTTTCTGAAACTCGCCCTGGTTCTCGTACTTACGGGTGTGCCGTAAAATAGAAAATCACTGAGGTGTATCCATCCGTCCGCATTCTTCATAGGCGGTGAAATGTAAATAATTTGCATCTCTAGCTGAAAAGCATTTGTATAGCGAGTTTTAAAGCTATCACATTAATTTTAATGGTTTACAATTTCTTTTGCAACAGAGTATTTAGTGAAAGCAAAATTACCCATCTAGAACAAAATTGAAAGTCGTGTAATCTTCTTCTCAATTTATAATACAATCAGATTTGTACGTCTTTCTAAATTTTAAACTCCTTTCTAAACGCTGAGTTTTAAAACGGTGCTTAAAAAAGTCATTGTAAAATAACGAATAAGAAATTAGTATGGGTTTCATTAATTACTTTTTATTATTCATGCTTAAATCCGAATTCCGGTTATTTTAATGCTGAAACTGAAATAAAAGATATTAAACGCTTAACATAATCGGAGTAGCATACATAGAAATATCATATATAGAATAGGAAGCATTAATGGTGCCAGTTAATGAGAGCTATGATTTTTTAACATCATGGAAACGAAAAAAAATAAGTGATCTTAATTATTCTTAGTAATTGCAATAAAGTATAATTAAAAAGATTAAAGAGAGAAGAAATTTTGTATGTCTTTCACTTTGGATTGTGGAATATATAAAACTTTTAAAATATTAATAAAATTGTGAATCATTATAAGGCTGCTTCAAAGCCAAACTTATGATATGATATTGATATAACACTACATAGTGTAAATGCATTAAATACTTCATATTTCTTAATAAAGATGGAATGCAATGGTCAAAACTAAATTATAAATGTTTAATTAATTCGACTTATATACACTTATAGTGGAAAAAAAAATCTCCGTACGTTTTAATTACGCACAATAAATAACAATGTATTTCAACAAAAGAAATATCAATAAAATACATAACAAAAAATTTAAATTGAAAGCTTTCTGTACAGTTTAAAAATAACAATGCAATTTTCTGTTATCTAAAAATCTCAAATGCTATTAGAAGTGATATTATAAATAATATTCATTATTTTATACTTACTGATATCAATACATAAAACTTCCTAGGATAAAATATGTGATTACATCATTTTATGTAAGAAAGTTAACACTCATAATTTTATATTTCATATTTTAGGGGTGAAACAATGCAGTGTACACTTTTAATACTTTTATTCTGGAACGATGTACCCCAGAATTTAGGAGTACTGAACTGGTTTCAAATCGCCTAAGGTAAATTCATTCAGCGTGTACTAGGACATTTTGATTTTGTGAATGGTTAGAAGCAATTCAAAGTAGTTTTCCTTAGGTATGCAAACTTCTGTGGAGATTACCTTATAGCACGTGTTAATGTTCGATTCTAGTAATGCATATACGTTAAAATAAAATAGATGTAATATGCGATAATTAAAAGAATTTATTATTTAATTAGGCGATATTTTTTCTAATTTTTTAAATATTATTTTTAGAGATAATAAAAAAATTAATTTACATAATACTTAGACTCTGAACCCCCACATTTCGTCTACTGATATGTATTTAGCTATACAAGTAGAAAATAAAGATTAATATTTTGACTTTATATTGACGATATAATCATCCTAAATTATGTTCAAGAAATACTAAAATGAAATAGTGAAGAAATTAAATAGGGAAATCAAAATAAAGGAAGTTACGAATCAAAATAAATTTTTAGGAATAAAAATTGATATGGAAAAAGATCAAGTGATTACAGAAAGGAAATGTATATATGTATATATATATGAAATATATATATAAGTATATATATATGAAATATATATATGTATATATATATATATATATATATATATATATATATATATATATGTATATATATATATATATATATATATATATATATATATATATATATATATATATATATATATATATATATGTATATATATATATATATATATATATATATATATATATATATATATATGTATGTATATATATATATATATATGTATGTATATATATATATATATATATATATATATATATATATATATATATATATATATATATGTATATATATTTGAAATGTAATAATAAGAATATGTAAAAATAAAAAAATAAAAATACAATTCAAGTAATATTAACATCACCATAGAAGCAAATTCACGGCCACAATGCCGATAAGAGAAAAGAACAGAACCTTCCCAAATTCGATGATTAATCAGAATTAAATTCCTCTTCAGGTCTGAGTTTTCAATTCTAATTAACCCAAACAAATGCCTGTGTCAGATTAAGCAATAGTACATTACTATAAATGCTTAAACTCAGACTACAAGCATCAAAAAATGAAAAAATGAAAAAAGGATACATTAAGAAAATATAAATAGATATATGTATATATATATATATATGTATATATATATATATATATGTATATATATATATATATATGTATGTATATATATATATATATATATATATATATATATATATATATATATATATATATATATATATATATATATATATATATATATATATATATATATATATATATATATATATATATATATATATATACATACATATATATATATATATATATATTTACATATATATACATATATACATACATATATATATATATATATATATATATATATATATATATATATACATACATATATATACATATATACATATATATATATATATACATATATATATATATATATATATATATATATACATATATATATATATACATATATATATATATATATATATATATATACATATATATATATATACATATATATATATATATATATATATATATACATATATATATATATACATATATATATATATATATATATATATATATATATATATATATGTATATATATGTATATATATATATGTATATATATACATACATATATATATATATATATATATATATATATATATGTATATATGTATATATATGTATATATATATATATATATATATATGTATATATGTATATATATGTATATATATATATATATATATATATGTATATATGTATATATATGTATATATATATATATATATATATATATATATATATATATATGTATATATATATATATATGTATATATATATGTATATATATATATATATATATATATGTATGCATATATATATATATATATATATATGTATGTATATATATATATATATATATATATATATATATATATATATATATATATATTTTTTTTTTTTCAAAAAGAAAAGAGGTATGGATGGAAACAATATACCAAAAGATGGCCGGGGGGAGTTGTGACCCCCTCCCCCCGGTTAAGCATGCTTTGCGTCGCGACAACACTCCCGGAGAGCCGGTACATTGCAAAAAAGAATACGAATGTATCAAATTGTAAGATGTAAATAGACAACATACACAAACAAATATAACATACACAAACAAATATGTTTTTAGAAATATTATACTGGGACAATTAATACGTAGTCAAAGAATAAACAGTAAAATGGAAGATCGATATTTATGCGATTATCGTTTCCTTCAAAACACCATCTCACAGGGTTTTCCCAAGTATTTTTTAAGTGACATTATCTACAAATTTTATAAAATAACTGTAACCGATAGTTACCGTTTATATTTAAATAAAACTGATGGCAATATACATACTGGATTGTCACAGGTAAAGCGTGTGATAACTGATACGGGACCTCTTGAATAGGGTCTAATGTATAATACGTTATGGAAGATTTGCATCGTCTTGTATGAAACAATATTGATGTACATCTGCATGTAATATGCTGTTGATTGTCATTCAGGTATATGGTTTTAGAAATAGACTTTGTTATTACTGTTCTATTATGTGTCAATATTTAAAGTCTTCTTTAAGTAGAAGCTAAGTAATTTTGATAATTTATACTTGTGAACATGTTTCAAACTTTATCCAAACACTTTTTAAATATATTTCAAACATTTACTGTTGATGAATTTTGATAGGGCTGGATCTCGACAATTATATCTTATATTTGTTTGTGTATGTTGTCTATTTACATCTTACAATTTGATACATTCGTATTCTTTTTTGCAATGTACCGGCTCTCCGGGAGTGTTGTCGCGACGCAAAGCATGCTTAACCGGGGTGAGGGGGTCACAACTCCCCCCGGTTTTTTTTTGGTATATTGTTTCCATCCATACCTCTTTTTTTTTGAAAATATTTTAATCCTCTTTTTAGTGCAGCTTTGCGCCTTTTAAGTGTGATTTCAGATGATTTTGTAATGTTGTACTTCACGGTGTTTTCATATTATATATATATATATATATATATATATATATATATAAATAAATAAATATGTATAAATGAGTGAAAGATACAAAATTCCAGAAAATCACACGAATAAGGCGCTATGCTGCACTACAATGTGGATTTTAATATCATACCAGAAATGTATAAAAATGAAAGAAAGCAATATATCAAAGATTGGCCGGGGGGGGTTGTGACCCCCACTCCCCGGTTAAGCCAGCTTGCGTCTAGACAACACTCCCGGTAGCCGATATATTGCACAAAGATGAATACCGAAGTATCAAAATTTCAAAAGGATTCTAAAAAGGATTCCAAAAAAAAGGATTTTAAAAAGTAGGTTACAGATCATGTAAGTGTGGAGTACCCAGAAGACACGTATTTAAAAAACTGTACCATATCCACTCTCACTAAACTAAAGGCAATAAGAATCCAAACACATAGATTTTAATGATCAAAACAGATAACCATACCATAACCACTATCCACCATGACGAATCCAGCACCAATACATCTGCTAGACATTATCTATTATATAAGAATGTACTCATTCTTAACATGTGTAAAGGTGGTACTGACTCCCTAACGTGATCAACACCCGGGAGGTTCGGCATCCAAATATATGTGGTAGCTCTCAGTTACGGTTATATCATAAAATTTGCATATTATGTTACACAGAAAACGCTTCGGAAAGCCTTGTGCAATTGCACCATGGAGGAAGTTAATATCGCTATTGTAACGATCATTAACATTACTGTTGATTCTTTTGCTTCGCAAAAGTTGGTTCAAAATTATGTTTCTGTATACATTCCTATGTAAGCATGAATACCAAGGAACAATGAAATTTATAACAAATTTAAAATCTCTACGTTTATCGTAGAGGCGAAATCCAGTTGATCTATCAGGAAGTTTGTACAGAGACAAATCAAGAAAATTAAGACTTTCATCAGGGTTGTATGGTGTTTCTGTTAAAGTTAAACTTTTGTATGTATATATATATATATGTATGTATATATATATATGTATATATATAACTTTTATATGTATATATATATATATGTATGTATATATATATATGTATATATATATATATATATATATATATATATATATATATATATATATATATATATATATATGCATATATATATATGCATATATATATATATATATGTATATATATATATGTATATATATATATATGCATATATATATATATATATGCATATATATATATATATATATATATATATGTATATATATATATATATATATATATATATATATATATATATATATATATGCATATATATATATATATATATATATATATATATATATATATATGTATATATATATATATATATATTTGAAATGTAATAATAAGAATTATGTAAAAATAAAAAAATACAATTCAAGTAATATTAACATCCCCATAGAAGCAAATTCAAAGCCATAATGCCGATAAGAGAAAAGAACAGCACCATCCCAAATTCGATGATTAATTAGAATTAAATTCATCGTCAGGTCTGAGTATTTAATTCCAATTAACCCAAACAAATGCCTGTTTCAGATTAAGCAATAGTACATTACTATAAATACTTAAACTCAGACTACAGGCAACAAAAAATGAAAAAAGGATACATTAAGAAAATTGTATTACCATGCGGCATGAACCATTCTTCTACCACGTGTATACACGATCAACCTCAACAGCTTAATCTAGAAGCACCGGAATGAACAAGTCGAAATTCTACCAGGGAGGCAGTACGAACGTTCACGGAGTTACTCCCAAACCCGTCCAGTGAGTCTAAGCTGGAGACTGGACAAGCAATTCAGAATACAACTTCCCAAATATGCAAATATGAATATGAATCAAAGATGAAAATTCCTACTAAACAAGTAATTCATATGAAAAATGGATAATCGAGAATGCTACTATACACCATTATAAGGGCGCTCAAAATGTAGTTTCAATACTGACAAAAGTTACATTTTTTTGCGAAAATAAAATTCAAAACATTAATGTTAATGCATCTTATTTTCCTATTTTTTGATTTTTCTAATGTTTTTGACTTAGTTTATTATTTTTCATTTTTATTTATATAATTAATAATTATATGTAATATATATATATATATATATATATATATATATATATATATATATATATAATTCAAAGAAATAACTCATCTTCAATGGAAATTTCCTAAAGTAAATTGCTGAAATATTTTATCTTCAATGTTGAATTTAACCCTGCTCACGATGTCATTTGAGATCATTTTTTGTAGCAAGTTAAAACGATATTTTAAGCATTTCGCATATTCCAGACAAATATTGCAAAGTTTATTTTAGCTTTGTATATGATCTGTAGGTACCCAGATGTTTTTCTTTAAAGGTATAAAACGCATACTGTCGTCTTTGATATTCTAACACTGCATTTAAAATGAAATACGATGAATCTTATTCGTTCTTGCGAATTCAATTTTTGGTACATAAATGCAATCGCATTCCTCGTATAGCTTTGAGTTTTGTTTGAATGAATAACTTTTTTTTTAATCAAAATTCTCATATAGAAATTGATACTGAAAGCATTTGAGTGAATATAAGATTTTGAAGATTTTTACGCTATTTTATGACTGAAATCAGATGATGAAATAATTTTAAATTTAAATGATAAAAATTTAAAGCAACGAAACATCAAGTTGGTGACGAAGTAATAATTCAATTTGTACTATGAAGGGAAATATATGTTTTAGAAACAATTTTGTATCCTGTTATCTAGATAAATTTCGATTTTTTAGGAACAATATATTTTTGGAATCAAGTTGGATAAATGTGTTTGGCTTTATTAAGGTATGCATGTTTTTCAGCAAAAGAATTCTAAATTAGTTACATTGCTATAGACTGAATTCGGTGATTGACGAACATTGTACAGTAAAACCATTTTAACGGATACTAACGAATAGAGGACAGCTCCATATAATGATCAGTCAAAATTCTCAATCCTAAAGAATATAATAATCAAAGTATTTGTCTATAAATAACAGACACTAAAAATAACGAACAAAAATTTTCACCAATAATATTGTAATTATGTGCATTTAAGGGAATAATAATTATGATTATATAATATTTATAATATTTAAAGAATAATGCATTTAAGGGAAAATAGTGACTTTTCCAAATCGTCGCTTGATCTTACACTTGACCCAACGTTCATTTTAAAAGATGCCCATCCCCCCCTTTTTCAATTATTGTGTCTAACTAGCGAGAAAAACATTTTAAACCACGGCCTTAACGCTGGTGCAATGCGGAGCTGTAAAACATAATATAGAAAATATTTCTTACATAATGTTTTACACAGCTGCACTGAGAAAACAGCAGAAGATCTCTCTAGATCGACAAACCTTATGAATGCTGCCATTTAGAACACATCAGCTATAAAAACGATAGCCACAATACAATATTCGGTGCTTGGAAAGGCAGGAATTTCATTTAAGTTGTATTCCGGAATTAATTACACGTCTCTTTTTGAAGGAAATACCACAGATATTGCTGTGGTTGACGAATATTTATGTCTTGAAGAAACTTTGGAGAGTGTGACTAATTTTATTACTTTGAAAGAAACAACATTATCCAATATAATAATTATTGTTTCAAATTGTAGAAAAGGAGACGTGCAACATCAAAAGTTTTACAGCCATAAAAATATGTATGAATGTCCTAATGGTTTTGTGAATACATGTGTTTCTGAGAGTCTATTACTTTTAATAAATTTGGAAAAATCTGATGTGGGCAGCATGTAACTTTTCCTATATAATACAATGAATTTACTACTCTCATACTTAAAAAATGATGTATAAGATCTACGGAACAATGTTTTAAACGTTGAATTGTATACATTTGAGGCGTTTTCAGCATGACAACTTGTAAAACTATTTCGAAGTTCCCAATAAACTTATATTTCGCGTAACTCAAACTTGACAATTATCATTTATAACATCTGCACTAAGCAATATAGTCCATATATTAAAATAATTTAATAATTAATTGCTCAATTTGGAGTCTTGTAGAAAATCCCACGAGGCCTGTTTACTTACGGGACACCTCGCTCTAAAACTACACAAGATATGCTAACATTTTACAAATTTTTCGCTTAATATTGCATATGAAAAGTGAATATACTTCACGATAGTTAACACTTTATAATTTTATGAAATTTTTTTATAACTTTATTTGAAAACGTGCATTATTTAGAGAACGGCTCATGCTAGTGTCTTAAAATTTTTATCATTCGTTTTCTAATGAAAAATTACATAAAAAATTATTATTTATGTAACATTATTGAAGGCTCTGAATTTTTATTGATTTTTCAGTTTCATTCGGAAATTTGGGGAGGTCTTCTGAATATTCTATTGCATTTCAAATCAATAGGATTCCAGTATTTATGGATTGTAATACTTGTACCAAATTTTGTTCGAAAAGCTCCTTTCGTTTAGCAGATATCGCGTCCACAAACTCACGGACATACACACTAACAGAAATACACACAGATATTATCTTAAAACGTTCGATTCATGTTCAGGGATAATTAAAACATGCTCTTTCGTTGAAAACTCGAATTTGAATTTTCGATCCGGTCGCAATACTTTTCTTATACAATTCAACTTTTCTTATACAATATACTATACATACAGAAAAAGTAATTATATGTGAAAAAAACACAGGCTTTAAGCAGTAAAAGGTATATAAAACTTATTTGTTAGAATATTTATGTATACAAAGTAATAAGTGATTGATATAATTGAAAAGTTCACAATAATTTAATTTTAACATTTCTTAAATTTTTAATTAAGTAATATGAAATATATTTTACTATTATATTAAAAACAATAAAAACTTTATACTTTCTATAAGGAATTTCTATTTGTAATGAGTATGAATTTTAAATTACATAGAAAATAAGAACAACTTCAAATATTTTTGCATAATTCTCGAATAATTGTTGCTCCCAAATTTTAAGGAATCTCTTTCTCTCTCTCTCTCTACCCTTATTTGTTTGTACAATGCACAACTGTATAAAATAAATAGCGTTTTCCACTTTACAATCTTTACTCAAATTCTGTTAATCATTAATTAGAACTGTTAAGAGTAAATCCTATCAAGGAATTCAATCGTAAACTTTTTCATTTATATTACATTAATTAGCAAGTTTAATGCTTTCTCGTTGATACTCCTTTGGGCATTTTTAGAAGTCTCAGCATTAAATGCTTAACGAGCCAGACACAAGACTGAACATTTAAAACATAATTAATCAAAAAAAGAAGAGTTTTGCCGTATACAAAACACTCTTTTGCATCAATATATAAATCTAAATTTGGAATTCATTTCAAAATGGAAAATATAAGGAACTGGTATTGGACTTCTTGCTGTAAAATGTAGCAAACTGTTTCAGGAAATTCAATTTCGTTCCCATCTGCGTATAAATTTTTTCCTCTCATGAAAACTACATTTGTGGTTAAAATTATTGGTCAAATCAAATCACGGCTTACTAATGATTCAATAAACTAATCTTTTCTTCACATATAGTTTATGATTAATTAGGTGATACACGTGAAAAATTACGCGAAATAAATGAAAAATCTTTAATATTTCATTCTTTTTTATTCTCGTCTTTATCCTCTACCCTTTGTCTTCCTCCAGCCTTTTTATGTCCCCTCTCCCACGTCCACAACTTATTTTCTCTGCAACGTCCACATAAACACAAGACTATGCCGGTTAAGCAGAAAATGGCTAAGCGACAAAGGGCAATGCAGCAGTGTCACATAGTTTGACAAAAGGGAAGTAAACAGAAAAAAATAAAGGATCAAGGAAATAAGAACGTTAAGAGAAAACAAGTAAAAAGAAATAAAATGTAGATTATATGAATGCAAAGTATGGAGCGTAAAAATAACTAAACTGAGAAACAAAAATTAAACATGGCCATGCCTTTACTTCGAAATAAAAAGAAATAAACAAAAATTTAATTCACTTTTTTCTTGTTTTCTTCTCAAGTTTGTATTTATTTGGTTTTCTATTATATTTCGATTTACTCCTCTTTCGTCATTGTGATGTTAGTATATTGGTCGCTGTCGTTTAGCCATTTTTGGTTTGGCTGTCATAGTCTTAGTATTAGTAAATAAAAATTATTAATAAATATATATTCGAAATCGTAAGCATAGCAGAAATGGAAATCCATACAATTAATGCAAATAAAATACCGCTTTGTACACATGAAAATGGAATTTACACACCTTGCTATCCCAAACTTATTTTATTATGTACAATACTTTATTCTCTCCCATCGTCTAAAGAATAAAATTTAACATGATCTAATAATACCCCCACCCATAATAAATAAACATATGATATAGATCTAACGTAAGTTGTTGTGACCTAGAAAGCAAAAATAGTGAACGATCATAAAATTTGGAGAATAATGTTACCAAAAGCAACATATTTCTCTCAATTTAAATCAAAGAATCGCAGAACGGGAAAAGTATATTACATATCTAGTGCAATATTTCTATTCCTATATCAGATTGCTAAAATATTTTGACATTTTTTGGAATATTTTACCAACAATGTCGAATCTAATCCTGTTTACTGCATCATTTCAGATTCTTTACATTCTGAATTTAGTAAAAGAGTTATGTTAACTAGTTTCCTTTGCTTATTTTAGCATCACATTTTCGAAAATTTTATTCTGCAAAAAGGCAAGAGTATTTTAAGAAAGTCTAAAATATTATTTATGGAAGATTTCGATATTTATGTATTTACTTACTTTGCCTATAATACTCTGTATATTTATAGCAAAAAATGTTTGATGGGGTCAAAAATGGGGCTATCAAATTTCAAAAATTCATATGTTATGAGAAATCTACGAAAAAATGATATTTCTATTGATTTCAACTGATATCTGTGAGTCTATGTATTAGGCAATCTGTTCCAAAGGTAGTATTTAGGTGAATGTGGACACAATATCTTTCAAAACAGTTGATATATTAGAGTAAATATTTTTACAGCTATTTCAATCGGTTAAGTGAAGATACCGACACTAAAAATATCTGACAAAAACTCCACTTTTTGGTAAAAATCTCTCATTAAGTACAAGAAAGAAAAGCCTCTTTTCAAAACAGTTAAAAAATCTCAAATTGGTTTACGCCAAGTCCCTGAACTGTACTTTCAGGCAAGGGTACCCTTTAAAAGGTGCTTAAATCAGGGTATAAGAGATTTTTCTATCAGGCTATATACCCTATTTTGTTATGTCTGCTTTTTTCAAGTTTTTATTACAAAGATAATAAGAATTTGTAGTGCATTACATATTCTAGAGAGCAATTTTATTCAATTTGGTGTATTTTCTATTTTTGATATATCTGTAGTGCTCCCTAATGCAATTATTATCATCCATTATTTAAAATATAAATAATACTGCTTAAATAATGACCACATTCTGAGCCCTCATTAAACGTGGTTCTTTCACATTTTTATGGAAAACTACGTTTTCAGATTAAATACATTGCATTTATACTAAACTCTGACGGCCTGCATTTACAAAAATTATTCTAAAACTCGGGTTAACTCTTCAAATATTAATTTTTTTAAACGTTAAACATTCTTCTGAGAAAAGTAACAAAATATTTCTGAATTGAAAGGAACGAATCTAACAAAATTTTATTCAACTATCAACGAGCGGCAGCTTCCTTTCACGAGGTCTTTCATTCAAAAAATATATTTCATGAAAGCAAAAACTTTTTCCCCAGTTGGGACAAAATTGAACTTCCTGTAACCTTCTTCCCAATTTAGAATACAGTTCGATTTCAACTTCTTTTAGTTTCCGTAGTTTAGAATTCAATTCCGAATGAGATGATACAAAATGGCGCAAAAAAATGTAATCGGAAAACCTGAAGTTGGATGCTAGGGATTTCATTAATTACTTTTTATTGTTCGTTCTCCAGTCTGTATTCCGGTTCTTTAAAAGTTTTCCTGCATAAATTTTAAAATCGGCGGAAAAGAGTTAATATTTTTCGAAACAGTAAATATGGACGAAGAGGCTTTGAATGCCCCAATTAATGAGAGATATGGTATTTTCTGTCTCAATTGAACATTTGAGGCTTTCTCTCGTGCTATAATAGAATGGACGCCTGGTTTAGTTTAAACTCTATATTTCATTTCAATTTTTATTTTTTTAATATTTTCCTTGAAAATTAACTTTCTGTTTTGATCATCATTAATAATTTTTTTATCAAATGAAGTATTTTCTGTTTAACAGTAATTTCTTTTTTTTCTTGGCAAAAATTTTAACATACTATTATTTTAACAAATATTTTGCGTTGAAGCATAAATTCCTCAGAATTTGCATTAGACAGAGCTCTGGCGATGTCTAGTTTGGGTTTAGCATCAGACTGCGAAGGAAAATAAGGGAGTTACTAAGGATTTACACTTCCAGTTGTTACTCCATTTCCGGTTCATAAATGTTCATTTTATTTGAAATAGATATTTCTCAAGACTGGATATAGATAGAGCTTAGATGATCACTGATATTAATTCAACATAAAATTCTGAGGAGGAAGGGCGTTATTCACTAAGAATTTTCGTAAAAAAACTCACTATGTATTTCATTTCAAGTTCTGGAGATGTCACTACTAATTCAATAATTTACATTTTTCTTGAAACATCTATTTATCAGTATCGGTTATAAATTAAGATAATGCAAAATTCCAATTTTGCGAATTTAAAAGATTTTGTTTTAATATTTTTAATTTGGTATTTATTATATTATAGCTATGAGTATTGTGCTAAAACTGTCTTAAATCTGATCAAAATCTGATCAAATCTGATCAAATAGCATTTTATATTTTGAATTTTACTTTTCGGGTAAAAATTTGGCTTCATTTTGTCATATTTACTGGAGCAGACGATTTTCTTATACCAAAGACACAAACGCAGGTGTTTTGATAAAAGACAAGATATTTTGCCGAAACGGGAAAACTGTTATTTTGAAACAAAGTGGATTGATTCAATTTATCGGTTTTCTAACTTTACAAATTCAGATTTCGTTCTACTTTTTAAATTATCACTATGAGTATTGTACTAAATAAATACATACATCTTATCAAAACTCGTTGAGATCGCATTTAATATTTTGAGATGTATTTTCTGGGTAAAGGGATAAAGGGACTTATTTTTTGCATTCTGAATTAATCATATAGCACAGGTTTGTTTTCTCGATGTCAGGTACTTTGAAAACCACGTAAAATTTATTAGTTAGTTTTGAATCTCAGCTATTAATTATGCTAGAGTTTAGTTTTGAAGACTATACTTTTTAGCTTGAGTTAACACGGGTACAGTACCTATATTGCATGCTCCCATATTACATAGTACATATATTGCGTGCACCCATATTGCATAGTACCTATATTACATTCATATTTAGGGCGTATTACGTTCCTGCAACAAGTTACTTATGTTTTCGTTTTAAACGGGTGTATCGTTTGATTTTGAAAATACTCTGTATGTTTCGGTGTAATTAAAATTACAGATTTGCATATAAAATTCCAGGAAACGCCGGGTACATTCTTTAGGTTTTCACAAATCTCTATAAACTCACGCGCGCGCGCACACACACACACACACACATTAAGAAATAAATATAAATTCATTTTCCAAGTGCTTATCTGTTAAATATTTAACAAACTAGTATTCAAATTTCAGTAAATTAGTTTTATATTCATAAATATAAAACTTCTTGATGAAAGGTGGCGTTACTGAACATTCCTCCAACTTTCTGCCGGTATCTTTGTTCATCAATAACCATACTATCAAGGTTGAATATTTTCTGGGTTTACAACCCATTCTTTACTTTATTTTCAAATGAAGCTAAGTTCGACATTGGGTAAAAATATTTAAAATTAGAGTTTACTTATGGAAATATTTACTTTGCAGTTAACATTTCTTATAAAAGTGACAGAATAGTTGTTATTCGGGAAATGAACAAATCAAAGTAATCTTTATTCAATTATCATCTCGTGGTGATATTCCTCATCGATTCTTTCATTCAAAGTAAAGTTTCACGGAAAAGAATAAATTTCTCGGAGTTGTTGAAACAAAATTGGACTTCCTGTAGCATTCTTCAAAATTTAGAATAACGTTCTATTCCAAGTTTTTAGCTTCCACAGTTTGGAATTCTTAACGGGTATGTGGACAACAATGCAAAATACATTCGGAAAATATGAGATAGGTTGCAATGTATTTCATGAATTTTTTCTATTGTTCGTTTATAGTTCTTTGTTCCTGCTCTTTGAAAATTTTAAGGTTAATATGTAATTATAGCAGAAAAAGTTAATATGTATAAAAAAACTATTAAGCAAACAGAAATATTTTATATCTTAGGTTAATCAATGTGTGTGTCTAACGTGTTTTTGTCTTTCTAGACCCCTCAAAAGCTCTTTGATGACATAAAAGGCTAAATCTTTGCTGACTTATAGTGTCGACTACAATACAAAACCTAACGGATCAGGACTTTCGAGTTATGCTCCAGAAGCTGGAGGGGAGGTTTCGAAAAATCTTTCCAGATCCTCATCCCTCACTGAGGCAATACACTGACCTAGAGGTCTGATTCTTTTCACATTTATGGTATCGACCATCGTACAGAATTTAATGTAGCCGGGTTTCCAATTTATCCAGATTTTTGATTTATAAAGCTATCTGCTCCCTAAAGGATAGCTGCTTTGCAAAGCAGTAAATTCTTATCAATAACACAGATTCCAGTAATCTTGTTATTTAGCAAGACCATGTTTAATTAGTTGATTCTCTGTATCGATCTTTTCTGCTCCTTACTTTGGGATCATATACTCCATATTTTCTTTATTATTTATTACTTTCCTTATATACATAATGTATAAGGAAAGTATTGTGACGGGGTCGAAAATTCGAATTCGAGTTTTCGACGGGAGAGCACGTTTCAAGCATCCCTGATCGCGAATCAAACATTTTTGAGGTGATGTCTGTGTGTGTGTATGTGTGTGTGTGTGTGTGTGTGTGTGTGTGTGTGTGTGTGAAAGTATGTGTGTGTGTGTCAGTGAGTCTGTGGAGACGATAACTGACGAACGAATGGACCGATTCGAACCAAATTTGGTACAAAAATCACAATCCGTAAACACTGGAAGCCTATTGTTTTTATACGTAATCGAATGTTCAGAACTCCCCTAAATTTTCGAATGAAATTTTGAAAAAATCGTCAAAAAATCAAAACCGCTAATAAAGTTACGCAAATAGACATTTCTTATGTAATTTTTCATTAGAAAACGATTGGCATAAACTTTAGAACGCTAACATGAACCGTTCTCGAGATATTGTGCATTTTTCAAAAAAATTATGAAAAAGTCACATAAAAAAAAATTCCTATTGAGAAACATGTTCATTTTTCATATGTAATACCATGCGATAAATTGAGTGACATCATTCTCGTGGATCTAGCTCGTTCCATTCATGAAAAAATATACTTTGAATAATACTCTTGTATTTGAACGCCAATAGTCATTTATCTGCTGTAAGAATACCTTTTTTCTTAGTGCATTACGCTTGGCGAGATTTTGGCGACGAATTTGGCGGAATGTCGCCGACTTGGCGACTTTTTTGAAATGTTGCCAAATTAATGAAAATCTCGCCAAATGGATAAAAATGATGCTAAATCAATGAAAATGACGACTAATTGTCGAAAATTCAATATCTTGGAAAGAATATTAGTATCTACTATAAGAAAAACCTATTTTTTTACTGTAAAAGTAGTAAATTCATTACATTATATAAGGAAAGTCATGTGTTGCCCACATCAGATTTTTTTTCTTGTTTGCATCCCTTGGTCATATTTCCCTCATTCTCAATTCACTTATTTACGCTTCATTTCCTGTTAATATCTGGTTCATTATTTCACCGTGCTTTTTTACAGTAAGGAGAAAATGAAACTCCAATAAGCGAATACAGAATATCACCATATTGGGAAGTGAAATGACTGCTGGGGGATTTTCCAAGGGAATCAGATTGCTCGTTAAAAGCTACGAAGATCATGAAATTAGTATGAATAGAAATTGTTAGATGTTTTCTTATTGCGTATAAAACAGCATACTTTTTAAAGTAAATTATATATAATTTACTGTATTTTCTAAAGAAACTATAACATTCTCTGGATTGGCAAACAATTTTCCACATAGCTTCTTCCAATGTCATTGATTTTAAGTTGAAAAAACTTCTAAGAAATACAACTAAATAATTTTAATTGGGAGAAGCGGATAAAAGTAATGTTTTTTTCAATCATCTTTGAGTGTCGGTTTCCTTTCACCAAATCTTTCATTCAAAGTATAGTTTTCATGAAAGCAAATACTTTTTCCTCACTTGGAAAAAGTGAACTTCCTGCAACCTTCTTCACAAATTAGAATAGTATTCGATTCCAAATTTATTAAGTTTTTGTATCTTAGAATCCAATTTTTGTTAAGGAGTGTTACAAAATTCTCCAAAGAACTGTAATAGGAAATTATGAGATTAGTTGCTATGAGTTGTATTAATATTTTATAATCTTTGTGTTTCTATCTATATTCCGGTTCTTTAAAACTTTGTGAGGAAATATAAATTTAAAGATTTTATCACCCCCCAAAACCATTTGAGCTGTAAAAAGAGGGGGCGAGGGCGAAATTTTATTGTTATTTAGTTACTTTGTCAGCCATAAAGTAAAAGACGTGGATGTCCTATTCTGCCCTTAGACAGAATGGAGTGACATACGATTTTATACATATTTCGTTTTAAAAAATTCACTTTTTGAATTTTTGATTTTTGTCGTACATCATGCATATTTTAAAATGCCTGAATAAATTACTTTTTATTTAGGATTTTATCCTTATCATTTACCCTGTCAAAATTTTCTCCAAGAGTTAGGTACCCCATTCCTCATTGGTCTCCTCTACCAAAGATATACTTGAGGTGCGGATAAGTCGACTAACTCCTGATTTGGGTAAGTTGATTAATAGTTTTGTTCAAGTTTATACCTACTCAAAGGCAAATAAGTCCACTGCGAAAACGTTAAATAATTTTTATTAGTCCTAAACATTCTGAACATTTGATATCAGCGTGAAACGGCACTAATAAAGTACCATCTGAGGCACACATAATAAGTTAAATTGGATCTACTGGTACACTTTTCATGAACCTAACTGGCACTCCTCATATATTGCTTCAGAGTCTTAAGCATTAGGTTCCTAATCAAGAATCCGAGAATACGGTGATTTTATAAAATTGAGCAGTAGAAACAATTTATTCTTCACCTCAGAAGAGGTATCTGCAAACATCTATATTTCTTTATATGTTGTGTTTACATTTTTGTCAGTCGCCATTTGCTTCTGGGTCTGCTTTCTTGTTTTAATATATAGCTTTTTTCTACTTGCAGTGTTTGTTTTACTGACAAATATTTCAAAATAGCCGTTGGCTGACTTCTGCCTGGTATAAATTTATAGTCTTGCTTTTGGAAACTGCTTGCTTTTACAAAGTTTTTGAGCGAAATTAAGACATAAACACGGTGTTTGGATTATTTAAAAAATTCTTAGAATGTCATACAATCAACTAATGCCGTATGCATCTAATCAATCTCTAGTCATGCCGAATACAGAACACTAACAGTATACGAAAAAGACGTAATTTGCGTTAAAATATAGAAAAATAAACACCCTTTGACGTCTCACATACCTATATACATGCAAATATATGTAATTGACTATAAAAAAACAAAAGTCAAAACGAAACAATAAAAAATTATTAAGTAACCAAAAATAGTCAACTCGCTCAGCCATATAGAGTTTGTGTGACTGTGGCCAGTTGCACTGATTCGCAGAAGAATTACTCACATTTGTTCAATAAACAAACGAAATCTACTTTGACATTTGCCATTTATTCACCGCCATTTATTCAGTATTTATTTACTTTTTTTTCAAAATAAACTGCATGCAGATTTGCATGTATAAATAAAATAAAATATTATTAGGATTTACCGCTTCAAATTTTAACTCGTGTAAGCTGAAAATGTTCCTCGCAGAAAAACAATTTTTGAATTGAAAGAATTGAGTCAAACTAAATTTATTCAATTATCATCGAGTTGTGGCTTCCTTTCGTCGCTTCTTTCATTCAAAATATAGTTTTCATGAAAGCAAAAACTTTTCCTTGAGTTCGAACAAATTTGAACTTCCTGCAGCCTTCTTTCCAATTTAAAATACAGTTCAAATCCATTTTTTAGTTTTCGTATTTTAGAATTCAATTTGAAGCGTGGAATTACAAAAGAATGCAAAAAAAAATGTAATCTAAAACTATAAGATAGTTTGCTGTGGGTTTCAATTATTGTTTATAGATTTTTATTATTCGTGATTCTCTTTATTATGGTTCTTTAAAACTTATACAGAAATTTTTAAATAGGATTTTAAAGTTTAGCAAACATCTCCGCCTTTTGAATATTTTACATAGAAGGGAAATACTAATCGTTCCAGTTTTAAGTATATTTATAGTCTCATAGCAAAAATAATTTATGTAACTGTATAATTAAATATTCTATGTAACTGCATTAAATTTTGATTAGAAATTATTTAAAACACTTTTTTGTAATTTACTGGATAATAAGAATTTTTAAATAATAACAGGGTGTCTTATGTTTTTACAAATACAATTTCTTGACTTTTCCATGGCTTTTATATCCTTTTAAAAAAATTTGCATGGCCTTTCAAATCACTATATAATATTAAAAGATTAATAAAGGATATATAGCGAATATTTGATCAAAACTATTGTGCAGAAAATGTGATTTAATTGAAACTAGGGGATCGGAACAATCCAGTGACTTTCCACACGAAACACGAAAGAAATGTCCATTCAACCTCTGAGACAAACTATCTACAATCAGAAAAATAGACACACACACACAATAGACACATTTTCACATCTACACAGCATACACAGTTAATATACTACAATATACTAAAATATACTACAAACTATTCAAATTTGGTCCAAATAGCTTCAGTGATTTTTAGGATTATGAACGGTCACTGATTTTGACAAAATCTCGTTTTATAGCTAAACTATATACATTTTTCGGATTTTTTTCTGTTTTCACATCTAGATAATATACTCAGTATAGAACCCAAATCCTGCCTAGATATTCATTCAGCAGTTTTTGAGATAACGGCCAACGATTTTGACAAAAGCCGTTTTATAGATAAGCTCTATATATTGTTCGATTTTTTTTCTGCGTTTACATCTGAATAATATACGAAACTAGCAGAATACTCGTTCTTCGTACGGAATATATAATATAAAGAAACTTATAATTCGCAATCATGTGCAAATTCTGTTAAAATATTAAATTTATTGCTCCTAAAGAGAAGTTTAAGAATATCTGTTCTCACTATGCAAAATTATCTTCACGGGCAGATCTGAAGAATAAAACATCCTGGCCCCTTTTGTAAGCAAATTTACAAAAAAAAAAAAGGAATTGAATCAATATATGCAATTCCGTACTACTTATATTGTCGCAGATTAGAAAATATGCCAGTGTGTTAGTAGAAGATTACCCGTATTACAATATGAGTCTCAAAAATATCTGCCAAAATAAAAAAGATGACGTAATAAATTGAAAATATCAATAATCCCCGTAATCTTTATACCAGAAGGTCGTAATTGATTCCAATATATGCCAATATATATCAAAATATATGCCAATATACCTGTACTACTTATATTCTCGTAGATTGGAAGATATATCCGTGCATTTGTAGAAGATTACTCGTACAACGTACTGATGATATATGAGTTTCAACAATTTTCGTCATAAATAAACAATGGCATAATAACTTGAAAATTTCAATAATCCCTGAATCAACAGTCCCCGAAAATATCAATGATAATAATGTTTAAACCTGAAGACCGTAATTGATATTATACAGTCCAAAATGCAATGTCAATGAAATTTATTTTATATACATATCTTCATTATTCAAATCGGAAAAGATTTAATAAAAACCGTATGTCACTTAACACATTGGATCCGTTACTAAGCGACATGATCTCATTTGCTTCAAATAAATTGATGGAAATCATATCGTCTGAATAGTGCTATCTCCATAGAAGTTTTGGCGACAATTTCGTCAATTTAGCGATAACTTAAAAAATTGCCAAATTTATCGCCAAGTGGGACTGTAAAACTGATAGTCCCATTTTGCGACAAATTGACGAAACAGCATCACAATACTATACCCTAACAAAACACAATTAATTTCATTTATTTAGCGCAATTTTATCAATTCCATGATATTTTTATGGATTTACAAATATTTTTATCAATTTGGTGATATTAAAAAAATTCGTTAAATGTGTTACTAAGTAGAATGGATGGACTGACCGACAAATGCTACCGAAACATCCTTTCAGTACTCTATTCTAAAAAAACAAATTTAATTTCATTGATTTGCGTCATTTTTATCAATTTGGAGACATTTCCGCTAATTTGGTAAAGTTTAAGAAAAGTTACCAAGTTAGCGATATTCCGCCAAATTCGTAGCTCTGAATTTGCAGATCTGAGGAATAAAATATCCTGATCCCGTTTGTATATACTAAATGAAAACACTAAAATTGTATAAGATACACCCGTTCTACTCTTTTTCTGTTTCAACAATCGGCTAAATGAATTTTTTGGGTAAACACAATATATGAGTTTATTAAGTAAATACAATATATGAGCTTGAAACTTGTTTGCTAAAATACATGATAGTGATGTACGCAGTCCGCAATTTATATAATTAAAAGAACAATCAAACCGTTAATTTATAAAATATATTTTTACATCCATTTATTTATTATTCAAATAGTAAAAATAATAATAAATATTAACAACACATTTAATTTCATTCCGTTGTCGAGCAACATGATATAAGATAGAATCTTCCTCATAAAATGCGAAATTAAATAGTTATTTTGATTTCTTTATACTTTTCATCGTTGAGAAAAAGCTTGTGAAAGATAACCCATGGAGGTAGATTTTTCCATTTAAATTCGTGTTTTAAACAATTGATGTTTTACGATAGTGACTAATTAATGCAAAAATCCTGCACCAAACTCGGAAATAAAAAGTTCGGTTTTTCATTAATATCTCAATAACCCCTGGTCTTAGAAACTCAAAATTTGGACTAAATTTATGGGGGGCTATTTCAAGACTATCTACAAAATTTCATTAAATTCGGTTCAGCCGTTGTTTCGTGATGATGAGACAAACAAAACTTTCGTTTCTTACTAATATCTCAAGAACCACTGCTCGTAGAAACTCAAAACACAGACTAAATTTTAAGTGGGGCTATTTCTAGGCTACCCACAAAATTTCATCAAATTCGGTTCAGCCGTTCTCTCGTGATAATGGGACAGACAGACAGATTTTCAATTTTATTTATACAGATATGCCACCCGAATTTGGTCCAAATTGCTTCAGTGGTTTTTTAGATTACGAAAGGCCAACGATTTGACACCAACGTATTCATCAACTCACAGACCGACAAAAGATGTTTGGGTTATTTACATCTAGGGTCCCTAACGATGTATTTATTGCAAAAACTCGACTTTCGATCAAATAACGATCATCATACTTTTCTTTTGCTACATCGTTTAAAGCCAAAAGTTTGCTTAATCTATTACTAAAAACATATTAAGAAAAGTAGTCAAACAAGTTAAAATCACTATCACTATATTTTCCTCTAACTCTCTGTGGGATTAAAGTAGAAAATATTATATGACTCAATTCTTTCAGAAATTTTTAAATTTGAAGCATGATGAATATTACAGTGTATCTACGAAACTTTAGCAAATACACAATGTTTGGCTGTATTTTGGCATAGTGAGTTCAGGGATTTTTATATTATTTTACTATTTATAGAGAAATTAAAATGAAATTTCATAATGACATTTGTAAAAGAACAATATAATTTAAAATGATATTAGAATTTTCACGTATTATAAATCACTAGCAATGTGGAGTTTATCTGATAGTAAAACATTAAAAGATATAATAGATCATTTTTATTATAATTTTTTTATTCATAATAAAATGGTTAAAATCTCGCTAGTAAATTATATAAAATGTAATTAGAAAAATATATCGCAACATACTGTATCCCACAGACATCTACTTTCAATAAGAAACATATTTAACTGTTGCAAGTAAAAAACAACGGTTATTTTAGGTCTTTATTAATATATGTTTGAGTTAATTCTTTATAATAAATAAAACTACAGTTCTAATTTATTATGCATTAACTTATTTAAATTTTCCAAATGAATAATTTTTCCGAATGAATTATACGGACGAAATTAAATAAAATTATTTATTTATACAAATGATTCAATTCTTTATAGAAAGATTAAAATAAATTAACTAATAAGTTCCCTTTTATTTCTCAATGTATTTTAAAACTATTTTAAGTTAATTATTTTTCATGAAATCTTTCTTCCATTATAATGAAAAATATATCTTGTATATACCTCTAAGGAATTTTTCTTTATCGAATTTCACGGAAGAACTCTAATTTATATATGCCATCCATGTCTTTTCTTAACGAAATAAGGAAACTTTTCTCCGAGGAAAAGTATAAACTAATTCACCTGATTAAAAATATTGCGGAGATTCGGTTGCATTTTTCTTTTTTCTAAAGTTGATGTCTAAACTAAAATAAGAGCATAGATTACCCACGCAAAAGAGGATTAACTAGAAAAGTAAGCCGTTTAGAATATATTTACTATCATTTTATGAGTTCTTCAGGTCCCCCATACATGTAAAATTTGTCCCTTAGTTAGAACTGTGATAGGCCAAACTGCGACAATTATGAATGTTTGCCCTTACATACAAACAGACAGGATTGTTGGTTCTTTCGACCCAGACCGGCGAATTACCCGAATAGCTGTTCGGATGGCCGGGACAGTGTCACTCAATTTACACCGGAGCCCTGTCACTGGAGGCGACACTTACAGGGACGGTTCATTTCTTCCCCTACTCTCAAAATTTCAAGGCGGGGGTTAGAGAAGTACCCAGAAGAGGATATTTTCCTCCCTTTAAACTTCTAGCGAAGAGATAAAATAATAAGGAAAAGTAATTTCATAAAAAGGATAGAATTTAAATCTAAGTTGTGCTTGGGAGGGGGGGGGGGCGACAACCGAAGTCGAACCCATTCCCCAGTCTCCAGAAAGGAAGAAACTGGGGCCCCAATATAAGATGGGATAGGAACGCTCCTAGGACCGCAGAACCTTGAGCTTGAGTAAACAGCTAACGAACACTAAAGTAGAATTAACCAACAAATATTAGGTTCCCAAATCCAAGGGAAGGATACAGAATGATTATAAGTCGTTTCAGAAAAAAGAAAGAAGTAATAAAACTACACTAGGCACCGCTTTTTACAGTGGAGGAAGATATCCAGTACTTGCCTCCCAGGTAACGACCGAGGGCGCTTGGGCGCCCTTGGATTCCTGGGTTCGTACTTTGGGATACTGTCTAGTGTGGAATTATTAAAGCTTCTGAGACCTCTGTGGAATTTAAGAGAAAGGTTTTGAACGTGTTTCAAGAATGGTCGAATTCTGAGGTCTTAGTGCAGGACTCCTAATTGGACTTAGGTCGGATAACTAATAAACATATGTAATGCATTATTCTGAATAACTTGACTCTTCCTAAGATTAACCTCAGCTGCGGTGTCCCATATAGGTACACCGTACATCATAATTGGACGTATACAGGACTTGTATAGCAATAACTTATTTTTGGTTCACAGGCGGCTGTTTCCAGCCAAGAGGGGGCGAAGCTGGGTCAGTGAAACCTTCACTTTCTTACTAATTTCAGAGATGTGAAGTTTCCAAGTTAAGTTTGAATCTAAGTACACTCCAAGATACTTATAACTAGATTGCTAGGGAATGGGTTTATTGTTTAAAATTAAGTTATTGGAAGGGGTACGGCGGGCACATTTATTAACGTTAACTTTAATCTCCATTTAGTTAGCCATTGCGTCAGGACGTGAAGATAATTTTGAAGGAGGAATTCTTACTCTGCTGACAACTTCACGGAAAGACTTTTGGATCCACCGACTTAACGTTCTCGTACTCCACGTAAATGCGGAGATAGTTTGTGCAGAGCCGAGGATCAAATTTGGGTCCTCCGAGTACAATCGCCATGCTTTAACCACTGGGCTATTCCGCCTCCGGATTGTTGGTTTGCCATCTTCAGTCTGACGTGGATTTTGTTGTAAGTAGACAGACAATGATAAGCAACGCTTGCAAACCTGAGGACTGAAGACTGCCGAAAGGCCAAGCCATACCTATCAGTTCGACTACAGCGCAGGGACGGAGGACTAACAGATCTGCCGGAATTCCCGCAATCTAAACGATTTGCCGGCAAGCCGCACCCCTCCCACCCACGCACATCAGTTTAGCCTTCGAAGTTTGGATTGTTAAGAATGACCAAAACGTCAAATTATACTTGCACGACGAGATTTAAGCCAACTATAGTTTGGTCTTCAATTAGAACTGATAAGCCAAATTGTAACAGTTGTGCATATTTGTTCAGTACTCTATTAGCACAGATTGGATTATTGGTTCATTATCTTTATTTTTTCTTTCTAACCTGGACCATCCGACCTATCTGAAAGTATAAAGTATATGTTTGGATGACCGGCAAAGTGTCACCCAATAGACTGGAATTGAAAAGGGGTAAAATCCACGGAGACCATACCTTCCTCCTCCCACCACTAACTTCTCGGAATTAATTTCCTATCCACAGATTTAATATGCCTGTACTCCGCATAGACACGTATCATCTTCAGTATTTCTTTCTTTCGTCCCAGATCGTCCGACCTACCTGAAGGTATCTGATTGGATGGCTGAGGCAGTGCCACTTAATTTAGATCGGAACACAGTAGGGGTGACATCCACATGGATGTCACTCTCTTTCTCCTACCACCATCCTCTCGGAAGGACTTCTAGACCCACATATTTAACTTGCCCGTCCTCTGACTGAACAGTTTGGGAAGAGCCGGGAATTATCTTTAGTTTGTCTTTGTAAGAAAATAATACAAACATAGACTATGTTGAGCAACGTATGCAAACCCGTGGACTAAAGACTCGGTCTGAAGGTCATGCCATACACGTCAGTCTGACCACAGCGCTGACAGGACTGGTCACAGAACTGCGAGATTTTCAACAGTCCAAACGATTTGCCTGAAATCTGTCCAAAACATATTATTTCGACCTATTCAAATGAATAGGTCGATTCTCAAAACCCATTCTCTATAAATATAATAATATAATGTAATTTTGTCTAATTGAAAGTCTAATTAAATCATTATAGCATTATAGTCTTTCATGCTCAAGCCATCCTGTCTCTTTGTTCAGATATATGTTCCAAAAAATTAAAGCTAAGCAATAGAAGCCAAGAAATCAGTGCTGAAACAAAGGTAAGGGAACTTTTACCTCATTACCATGTGGAGGTTTGATCCTCTTGTAGATGTGATGCCAACTTATTCTCTACAAACTCCACAGCCGGAGGCTAAATTACCCCCGGTAAGTAATTTACTCAGAAGGATTAAGGCTCATGAAACACACCACACATTTCAGGACCTATATTCTATTTTAACAATGGCAAACATTAAAAACAGAAGAAATTATAAGAAGCACATGCCAACTTGGCATACAAACATGCTATGTCAGATCTCCATGCGAAACCGACATTCTGCAGAGCTGTTGATTCAGGAATCTTTAGCAGAATCTGAATCTGGACTGAAATGTGGAATGGTCTGTAATCCAACTGGCAGATCAGTCTTTTTATATCCAGATCGGCGCATGCGCAGAACTCTGTGTTGCGAGCGCCGCCACAACCATATTCATTCACAGTTTAAGCAAAGAAAAACAAGGGACATAAAAATCTCATATTTTATAATCCGCAATAGGAGCATTACAGAAAATGTAAACACTTATTGCAATGTAAACACACGATTATATCCCCAAACTTAATAGATAAAAATGTAAACACGTTTCTCTTCTTTTGTCGGATATATGGTTCTACTTATGAATATATAAAAATAATTTCAATATTTTAATATTTTGAACATGTTTCTTTTTTTCGAAAAAACCAAAGTTTCTGTCCGAGCGAGTTTTTGCCTCACTTTGCTCACTTTCATTCAACATATCTATATAAACAGTAAGAGACAAAATTATTCAGTGGGAAATCCAGTTTCTAGAATAATAATTTGTTCTTATGAAGCTGGTATAGTTTTAGAGGAATCGTCTTGTCCATTTCCGAGATTTTCCTGTCATCTGTCTTCCCTGACCTAATTTCCCCCTTATTCGTGCTTTGTGTCCCTTTTTTAGGAATAAGACACACTCAAAACTCATCTACTTTTATTCACACACCTTACTTACAAGTGCAGCGTCTTTATAGCTGACTTCGTAGAAGAGTTCAGTCCCCCATACTAGGTTGACGTTATTTCGGTGACATAATAGATTTGCATATGCCACACCTTATGTTTTAATCCGGAGTTCATAACATCATTTATATTCCTGTACAAATTCTGAGTAATGCAAAAAGAAATCCCGATCACGGAATTTCGAGACCAACTCTCTATCGACTGAGCTCCCTGGGAATGCAAAGAAATGTTACAAAATGTTCTAAATGTAAGCGGGAACATCTTTTATGCACTTTAACGAAAAGGGCAACAATACAAGGAGAATTAATTACAACTTATCTTTCAAGCTGACAGTGGCGGTCTGTGGCATTAAATGCCGTTCCAATGAATGCAATCGTGCAATCAGACAGAAGTTTGCCGCAAAATGTACAAATTGAGAACTGCTTCACTCATTATTAGAAACCGAGAACTGAGTTTGGAGTGTTGAAAGATAGGACTTCATATTTGATATGGATACGGATGATGCATTCCCAGCTTTGAAATGTTAGCTTTAGAGAATTCTCATTGAAACCCAGCGTTGAAAGGAAATTGATGTAGTGGAGATATTTAAATATTTATTAAGGTATGGAAATATTGTTAGCTGTGTGCATAGAGATTCAGCGAGCATGAATATAAAATAGGCAAAATCTTGAAAGTGAAAATATAGTTATATGAAAAATATACTATGTTGTATTATATGGTAGAATGAACCTGTGTCCCAAAGAAGCGCCTGTTGCTTAAATAATACAGATAATACCACTGAATTTCCAAATAGCTTGTTTTAAACAATAATCATTCCCGTCTTCTGTATTTTTCATATGCGATCATGACAATTATACGACGCGGACGTTATCCGGGTCTTTAATACACCCTAAATAAGCTTCTTTGATAAGCCCTAAATAAAGTATTTTAATACGCCCCAAATAAGCTCCTTTGAAACGCCCTAAATAAATGCGCCACAAATAAACTAAAGTCGCAAAAAAGAAAAATAAATATTTACACCAGAAGTAAAATTAAAAAAATAACAGTTGCTTTCTCAGCGAGTTCTCATGCGATTGGAGTTAAATTTTCAGCGAACATTTATAATATTGAAATAATTATATTCCAGACCATGAAAATTTATCTTTTAAATTCACGAATTTGGAAAATAGCGTCTTCCGAGGTATCGTTCTTGGATCATCTGCGGCATTTTATCTTTTCTCGCCTGAACAGAATAAAAATGATTTTGACGTAAAAATTTCGATCGATTTTCGGCTTTAAGCTTTGGTAGTTCTTGTAACTTATTCGAATATTTAAAAAAATCTCTCCGAGGTTCATCGAACAGGGACGTAAAGCACCCTTGTAGCAAATTTCGCAGTTGTCCAACGTTTCGACTTTTCGCTATAGACGACATAGACAGATGCACATCTTCTTTTATTATTTAAGATATTGGCTGAAGTTGTTCTCATTTAATGTATAAATTTTATCTTGTTAAACTATAACATATTAAGGGAAGAGTAGATTTTATTGTACACAAGTAAAATATGACCATACTTAAAATCTGATGAGGACAACACATGACTTTTCTTACATAATGTAATGACTTCACTTCTTTAACAACGGAATAATGGTTGAGACCCAGACCGTCCGACCTACCAGAAAGGTGTAAGGTAACTCTTTGGACGGCCGGAAACGGAATAATGGTGTAAAAGATCCGTTGCATAATATTTTTGGTATTGAGAAGGCACCTTTATAGTATTGAACACTGGATTTAACTAAACGGAGCCGGATTTTTTAATTTTCCCGGGGTAGATAACATAGGGGGAGTCTCTCTTCTGAAGCCCCCAATCGGGTACACAAAAGGCTGAAATTTGTCCACGGAGCAGGACCTAACTGGGCCTAATTTCAATTGAGTCAACTATTTTCGAAGATAGGCACTATGCATTGTTAAACAAAATTTGAATATTTAAAAAATATCTCCGATGTGTATCGAACAGGGACGGGAAGCACCTCCATAGATAATTTGGCAGCTGTCCGATGATTCGATTTTTCGCGATAGACGACACAGATACATAGCCAGCTAGAAAGCGTATTAAGAAAAGTCGCAGCTTAATTTTTTAAGAGCGTTATGTTCCCTGTCTTTGCCATGCTTAAACACTAGTTTTTATCAAGAAGACTGTAAAAGTTATTAAAACTATTTCTGCTCTTCTACAATAATACAACTGTGATAGAAGCTAAATTACTCAGTTATTTAATGTTGCTCTTAATTTTAATTAACTCTATAACTGTACTGTTTATCTTTTCATTAAGATAATATTACATAGCAATCAAAATTTGCTGAAGTTCATCAGCTCAAGCCAGTTAACATAACTACTTATCAAGGAACATATCCACCATAATATCCAGCGTATGTATAATATCTGTATAGTACCTGTATATAGCTACCATAATAGCATATACATCTACCATAATAGCATTTACACCCACCATAAGAGCATTTACATCCACCATAGTCGAATTTTCATGAATCTACGTGCTATAAAATAAACCCAATTCATTTTCATTTGCCTCTCTAAAAGTTGGATTTAACTTTTAAAAGTTTATTACTGACACACATATAAGGAAAACATTGTGACGTGGTCGAAAATGTTAATTCGAGTTTTCGATAGAAGAATATGTTTCAAGAATATCTGAACTCTAATCGAACGCTTTTGAGATGGTGTGTGGGGATACGACATCTCACGAATAAACATGTTTCGAATGTAATTTGGTACGAACACTACAATCCGCCAATACTGGAATCATATTGATTTTAAGAGCAATCAAATTTTCAGAAAACCCCAAAACTTCCGACGGAATTTTTGAAAACATCATAAACCTGGATATTCGAGTGGAACAGTCCAGTGGTTAAGGCACGGGGATTGCACTCTGACGACTCGAGTTCGATTCCTGGTTCTACCCAAAATGTTATCTTGTTCTCGCGGATTACCGGTGCGTTAAATATGTGAGTCCGTTAGATCTTCCGAGAAGTTGGTGGTAGGGGAAGTTGGGTACGGTCCCTGTGGATGCCACCCTCACTGGGTTCCGGTTTAAATTGGGCGGCACTGTCCCAGCCGTCCAAACAGACATCTTACACTTTCTGGTATGTCAAACGGTCTGGGTCGAACAAACAAACAAATCAGAGTTTTCAACAATGTTATTTCTTTAATATTATTGAAAACCCTGCGTAATTTTTCATTAAAATACGAATGATCCAAACTTTAGAACTATAGCTTGAACCGTTCTCTCGTTGCGGGTTTCCAAATAAATTTATCTAAAAAATTACATTAAAGTAAAAAGTAGTGTAGTAAAATATCGTCAAATATGCTTGGCGATAGATTTGATAAACTTGGCAACTAATTTGACAAAATATTGCCAACTTGGCACCTCTTTTTAGAAAATGATGCCAAATCAATCAGAATGTTGCCTAATTGACAAAATCAGGCTAAATTAACAAAAGTAACGAAAAATTGCTGAACTAATAAAAATAATCATCTTAATATATATGGACTAACTAATGCTATATTGCTTAGTAGATGCTAGCAATATTTCTAATAGTCAAGTTAGATTTGTGCGAAATATGACTTTGAAAAAATTTTACATATTGCCATCCTGGAAATTGTCAAATGCCAATGTACAATTCAACGTTAAAAACATTGTGTTGTGGATCTTGCACATCCTTATTTCGCTGTGAAAGAAGTTACGTTTTTGTATTATGTAGTAAAAGTCAAGTGCTGCTCACATCAGTTTTTACTTTTTGAATCTGGATTTAAAATAAAGTTCCTACTCATGTATAATATAAGTTAACAAATTAAATTCCAACAAATTACCCGATTACTTAATTCAATGAGATGCGTTATCAATATTTACGTATATACTAAGAACAGATATCACATTAACTGCATCCCGTATTTGCCGCTCATACTACAGCGTTCAATAGGTGTTTTGTCCTAGCGTTGAGGTATAATACTAAGCAATAAAGCTAGGAATTTCACGATTAAGCGGAATGTTGAATGGTTATGAGGCAATGTAGTTATATATGCCCGTTGAATGTTGTACACAGGGTACAGAGAATTTAGTACACATTCTAAATTTATTGGACATAATGAAGCGAGACGTGGGGTAATATATGAAGTAGCTTTAAAATTTTCATAAATTTTCCTTTTTCATAAAGTTAAACCTGGAATTCTATATGTTCCAGTGTTTTAAAAGATTGCCCAACTAAATATCTTTTAAAAGATTGGTCGCAGAGAAAGCGATCCCATTTAAGAACTAAAAACTGCTTTAAATAATGTAGACTTTCAGAATATGATAGTTTGGCCCCGTGAATCGTTTTAGTAAAAAATACGAAATTTAACTTTTTATACTGACCCTCTACAAAGAAAATTCTCATTAGCAAATTATTTCTTAATTATTTAAAGATCTTTTTAGGAAAATAACTCTGTTCTTTAATATGTGGTTTTGAAAAAATTGTCAAAGTTATAAATTTCAAATCCCTTTTACACAGTCAAAATGAACGACGAAAGCATGAATTTTATGAGATGTGCATAAATTGAATTTCGTTTGAAAAAAAAATCTGTATCTGAAATCTTATATATGTACTTATATTTAGTAAAAGCTTTATGCAGTCCTCAATTATCCGTCGAAAACTTTAATTAATGATATCTTAATATCTTACCTGGTTAATATTGATCATTTGACAATGACATATTTATATTGGACTATGGACTATAGAAATATTTTTCTAGGGGGCCCTATAAAAGGATACATTTTGTACGTTTTTAATAAAAGGTGTCACATGATTAAAATTTACATGCGATGATAGTCTACCTTAATTAAAACATTGCTTAAAATGGAAACGTGGTCTACGCCCAATCGTTCAAGAACTATTTAGTCATGCAGTCTTTCTTAAAAACCCTGCATAAAAGAAAATGCAATCATCGCAATAGCTCAATCGATAGAGCATCGACTGATTAGGGGAAGATCCGTAGTTCAAATTATTTTTGTGTAATAAGTTTTTCAAGATCGCGCCCGAACAACTTAACATTGTATCTTTAATAGAAGGTATCACTTAGTTCTCAAAAATACCGAGTTGATACTTTTCAGGGTTCTACGATTTATGGAAGACTATCCTGAATATGAATAATCAGAATAATGAGGTGGTCTCATAGATCTGAAGTTTCCTTTAGATCTGGAATCAGAAGTAGAATGTAGGGTCAGTTTCCACAAAAGAAAAAGAAATAATTCCGTACCAGTAGCTAAATGGTTTGAGAGCTGCCTGGCCTGGCTGAGAACCATGTTTTACATCCCATTTGTGACAAGACTGTTGTGTTCTAACTGCTGATATCGAATTGTACCAGTTTATCTTTACAGAAGGTTCCTAGGAAAGTTCTTAAGCACACCAATAACTTTTCAACGAAAGATCCCTGCGTGAACACAGTATATTTTTCCATGTCCGATCGAATAGCAGTGATTTCAGCGCTCCTAGCGGAGAATGTAAAAAGTTTGAGTAATTAACTCGGCATTAGAGCTAGGTAGGCAAAACATCCAATTGCAAAATTATAGAGAATTTTTAATTTGTCGGAATCGTCAGTAAAATTGTTGCCGAAAGCATTTATTTGACACAATAGGGTTATTGGTAAATGGCTTTCCTATTCAGGAATGCTAAAATAAACAACACATACGTACACAGGAATCATGTAATGCCTGTTCAAAATGTTCTCGTCTGTTACAATGCACATTTGAATTCGAAACAGAATATGACCGCGTACTTTAACAAGTATTGGTGTCGTCACTATGTTATAATTCCTGATGATACCATTCTTCAACAGGTATTTATAGCCTTCAATATACGTGGTTCTCCGTATCCCTAATTTTGATTCCTACTAATTAGACAATGCTCCACAACTTAGGGAAATTTCCTTTAAGAAAATCAGTATTTTTGAAACTATTGTACTTCATCTAACTTGCAGGATTAAATAGTTTAGATTCGATTATACAGAACTAATCTCTTATTTGAGATTCGAACAATGGATATACGCCTGGAAGTCGACGTTTTAGCCATTTAGGTACTTCGACAATATTTTTTATAGTTTAAGTGTACTCCATAGGTTTTGAATTAATGTAAAGTATTACGATATTTAGACACTGTTATAAAGAACTGGGACTGAAGAGCTTGAACCCCACTGATGTGAAAGTGTTTCGAAAATTAATTTGCTCTAACCCAGTTTGGGCATTCATTGTTTTCTGTTCCAAATTCTTCAAAACTTAACTTATGAATACATTTCTGCATTATATTTCATAAACGTATTTGACGTTTAAGATATTGGCGCAGTTGAGGTGTTTCAACTGATCCAATACAAATTCACTAAAATTATTTAAATTTTCATGTGAATAATCGTTATATAATATACTCATACATCAACTTGCATTTTTGACATTTTTATTACTACATTCCTAATTTTATAAATATATGAAACAAAATAATCACATTTATTTTAACCTATCACCCTATTTTAACCTATGGATTTTTTTTCGAAAACAAAATTGAGACAGTATTATGCTTACTTTAAAGTTTCTTTTTACGATCTTAATAATCCTATTTGCTTCTAGATTAAAAGAACATTCAGAACAAAAAACCTTAATTAAATGTAATTTTATATGAATGTATTTTTTTCCATAAATTTTAACTTAAAGACTAGCAATGCATAGTCATTAGTACTTGATATATGTCAAACTTTAAATGACAGTTTTTTCTTTATGATACATTCAAATGACTATTTTAAACATGACTGCATATATTTTTTCTGCACGATTTATTCTTCTGTTTTTATATCTAAAGTATTCGTTTTCTATATCTAACAATTGTATAAAAAATAATTATTTTATCACTTTTTTCATTTTCTTCACACATTGTTTAGCTATTTTAATATGGCAGTCCAGTCGGAATTTTCACATTCGTTTCAATGAATATATCTGAGATCTCTGCGATTATATCTGAGACATCTGCATTAACAGAAAGCAAAAAATATCAGTTCAAAATGCCGGTGATAAATTATCATCCAAAAATGAAAAAAAAAATAATTTTAAGGAAAATAGAATAACAAAAGATAAATGGAATAATTAGATTTTTCATATCTAAATTATGATCTTCTTAAAAAGCAGACGTGTGAAAAAGTTAAATTTATGATGTTGTATAGCTCTGAAAACAAATCTTATATTAGCCCGGCTGTCTTGAATTATAACAGTCCTTCATGTTTGTCGATAATTTTTTTTCTAAAGGAGTGAATATCAAAAAATATTAAAAATTAATGTGTTATATTATGTATTCCTATACATGATTAGAAACGAAATGTTCGAATGATCTGTTTAATTTACTAAGATCAAAGACGTATAATACTCAAGTTAAAACGTAAAAACGCCTAATAATGATAAATAAATAATTACTTCAGCCGAAATTTTTTATTAGAAAACGACTGACAGAAACTTTAGCGCGCTATCATGAACCTTTATGGAGATATTGCACGTTTTCCAAAGAAATGTATAAAAAAATACTCAAAATTGAAAATATAGCAAGTATCATCTAATATGTTCCCTTTCCTATGCAATATTATGAAACAAATCTATTAACTTCAGTCTCGTGGATCAATCTAGTTTGTTACATTCACGAAAGAAGATCTGTATTTCGATCCAATTTCATGGGATGTTTAGTAATTGTCAGTTGCATTTTGCACGTGAGTATGAATAAGTCGTTCGTTTTTAACTAACAAGTTCCCAAAAGTGACAAATTTCAAATTATAAGGTGTTAATTCAACGCCAAAAATAGTGTGCTGAGGATCTTGTACACCATTATTTTGCTCTGACAAAGTGAAGTTATTGCATTATGTAGTGAATGTTATGTGCGACTCACAACAGATAATTTTGTCCTTTAAACATCTAATTCATGTTCTTGACATTTTGATAAACATATATTGTAGAACATATCAGCTTTTTCTATTCCTTATTGCAAGACAATATAGAATTTAGCATTTGATTCTTCCCTTTGCATTACAATCTAAAGAAAAGTAACAGAATAGAAAAAAATAACCAAGTAAAAGGTGTTAAAATAACAGCTGTCGTCTTCTTCTGCATCTTTTGCTTTCATTTTCTTTTTTAAAAATAACAGACCTAGAAATTGAGCTTTGATCTTGATATTTTGAAAAACATGAATAAAAAGAAATCAAAGAAAGTTTTTGAATTTTTTTGTGAAACTTGTGAATTGTTAGTCTGTTTTTTAGTATTAAATATTAATATCTTATCAAATTATTACAATTACGTTTTAGTGTGATTATCATGCTTAAGAATATTCCGAAGTTTTCTTTGTCCGATTTATTGCCTTTTCAGTTGAATTAAACTGCACTTTTTAACCGACAGTCGCGTAATAATAAGATAAATTTAGAAAGGGGATAATTAGTTATTCATGAAGAGTTAGTCTTTCTATTATAATTTTGTTTAAAAAATTTAGAAATTCCTAGGAATTAAAATAAATTTAATATGGATAATAATTCATTTGTTTTGACATTGCAAAAATCCCATACTGTTATAAATCCATACAAGAAAAATAAAGTTTTTATTTTTACTTACATTTAAATAAAATATAAATTTCATGTAAAAAAATAAACATTATCATACTCACAAAACTCGCGTATAGGGCAGTTTTAAACGCTTGTAATCTTGCACCTAGTACAACAACCGACATTGCTGGATTGATATCCTTGGGTAGCTATTGGTTAGCTCCCTTCAGCATTGAAGAGCAATAAAACTTTCTATGTACAGCAGTTTTGCGGACCTTTATGATGACCAATAATATCAGTCATACTATACAGTCGGTGTCAAATAAAAAGGTTAAGATGAGACTATATGGCGCTGCAATAAATAGGTTCTTAATAATAAAATCCACCAGAAGGGGGCATTCTAAACCATAATCGGTAGATTGGTTTAACTATTGGGCTGCTGAAACTGTGGCTCATAGGATGTTTCCCTACAGTAAGTACATTTATAAGCTTTTCGGAACTGATGAGTCTCGTACGATGTTGCACGACATTTTGACATTTCAATTACGGATGTCAAGCAAGCTAAAAAGCACTGTAAATGCAGCAACGAAAACCAATGGGAAACCCAACATAAATAAACAGCGTTCATCCCCTCCATCTTAAATAACTCAGAGAGGTGGTATGACACCACAAGGGGAAAGGAAAAAAGTGTTTCCAGAATGTTGTAAAATTTTTCGACGAGATGAATTTTCGACACATCCTAGCAGCATGTCAATTGAGTTTGTTTTTCAAAGATATCTCCTGTGATCGCAAAAGGAAACGTAGCTCAGCAATGTGATGTGCAACAGTAACCTATGCATGATGAATGAGTGGCGTATCAAAATATACGCAAATATCCAGCAAAGTGTGTTATCGACAAAATCTCATAGTCAAAGTAATAGGAGGTATTTATGCACACAGTTTTATCTGTTAAATTTATCACGGATGGCACACAAATACCTATCGTATAATTAACAATAAGGTCGTACGAACCCCAATCCTAATAACGAGCTCTGGTATTTTAAATAAAAGAACTACTTAGATTTTCGGTAGATAATAATAATGTGTTGTAAATATATGTGTTAATTAAATATTGTTAGAGATATATGTGTCTAAGAAATGGATATATGAATACTCTTAATAATCAAGATATATATATATATATATATATATATGACATTAAATATTAAAATAATTGATCAATTTAAATAAGAGTGTTTATTTTATATCTTGTGTGTTTTTCTCTTCGGCTCGTGAACCAGGAATTTCCATACTCCACCCATAGTGAAGGCATCAAAGGTAAGTCCTGGTACAGTAATTTTGGGTAAAGACAATTTACCTTATGACAATGAGCCCTAACGAGTGCGATACCGTTCTTGAGGCCTTATTCCAAGTTTGTCGATCGTAGTTCTACTTTGATCGATATAGGACTCGAATAACGGAGCAACAAACACTATTGAAAATACAATAACGTTTGTAGCTTTGCTATATTGCCTCTACTGATCTATATTAGAACTATAAATAACAAAGCTTGGGATATGGCCCCTGGTCTTTCCAAAATACACTATTTTCTTGTGTTATAAGTTCATGACTAGCTTGTTTTAGACATACAGGGTGGTTATGATCACCCGTACAATAAATATCTGGACGATTTCTCGTCGTATCCCATCCCGAAAACATGTTGTCCGTTTACCGATTGGATGTCGTCTTTCGTGACTACAGTTTCGTTACGTCACACCCAGTAAGTTATTAGAAATAAATTTTATGAAGCTATTTATTGATATGCAGCACTATAACACAAATGTCAAAATATGTGTATGTATGTAAAATGGACAATGATTGTCGTATAACCACACGACTCTAGTCGTTAGGCTAGATACCAATATGAACTTTGAGCAACTTCATGTGGCTTTCTTGACTGTTAGTTTTCTTACAATTTAGCGGCTGCTGTCCAACGCCAGTGTGCACACTTGAATGCGGGACGACATCCATTGTCTCGCGCAGTTAACCGTCAGTCAGCAGAAATCCATCTTTCTGGGTATCGCTGATTGTAAGCCCTTGCTGCCTCCAATTGTACGTTATGGTATTCTCTCAGTGGGAGGTATAAGTCACAATAATCTTAAAAGCTGTACAACATATTACTACCCACACTACGGTTAAATGCGTCAATCTGTTATGAGCTGAGCTGATATCATCGCCAACCGTATTTAAATCGACATCCAGGCGTTTGACCGAGTCTTACGCGACAACGTCCAGCGAATTATCATGCTCATCTCGTTCCACGTTTTCTAACGTTGCTTGACTTGTGATCGCTATAAAAGTACCGCTATAAAATTTGATTTGTTGAAGCAGTATTTAAAAGACCTGATGTGAGTAGCACATGACTTACATTACATAAGACAATAATACATTTTTCACTATGAAATAATCATGTGCAAGATCTATGGCACCATGTTTTAACGTTGACAAGTACACTAACATTTGGAACTTTTCTGAGCGCTGAGACTGTTGAAATTAAAATTTAAATTGTGTCTGTCGGTAGATTTTAACGTAGAAAGTAGAGTTTCCGAAAAATGACGGATTTCGGTCTTGTGATTTGTGGGGAAGGGTATTACCACGGCCGGTGCGTAGATATTCACGGAGTGCATTCAATTTTCACTATTATTTATACGATTAAAATTTATTTATTTTTTTATTTTATATAACTATTTTATATAACACTGTAGTGACTATAGAAGGTGTGTCGCAGTTGGTAATCCCGAGTTCAATCTCCGACGTCATACAAAACTATACCCGTGTGTACGCGGAATATATGGACACGATGAATCTGTATGTGCGAAAGACTATCCGAGATGTGATGGGTTAGGGGAATGATTTTACGGTTGACAACCCTATTGGGTTCAGAATTTAATTGGGTTGCCCTCCCTCGGCTGTCCAGATACCTTGCACTTTCGAGTAGTTTGGACGGTTTGAGTAGTACGGCAGACATGCATCTATCCTATGGGGTTGCCAATCAAAATGAAAGAACTGCTGTAAGATTTACCGAAAATATTACAACAGCTCTTCGCTTTTGGCAGCCCTATCCGCTACATGCATGTCGGCCACTTTAGATTTTGTACAATGCTCTAGGCATGCGTGGCTTTAAGTTACACGCACGAAATCTGCGTTACGAATGATGAGTGCGAAAAATAGCCAATTACCTAGCCCCTAACAGTAGGCAGACGCCTACGGATATACATTCATTAACGAAATAGGTTTGTTTTAGTGTTCCCTATCTCCTATTAAATTTGTATAGAGAATTTTGAATAACCTTCTTTTGATGTTAGGGGGATTACCAAGTTTCATGTCTGAAATATGGTTGCCAAATATTTTATGTACATTTTTTACACAATACTTTTGCAATCTTCACTGATACTTTTATATTAATACATTTTGGTAAGAATACGTTTCACAGAATAAGCTATCACAATTTTTGTAATGTATTATAAATATGCAGTAATATATATCTCTGACAAATAAGATGGAAAGGCTGAACACATTTCATCGGAGTTCTGTGTTAGATAATTAACTGAGTTATTCTTCCTCCGTTAAATATAAATCATACTTGGTCGTAGTCTTGTAAATTTAACATCAACAGCAACATTTATATAGCCTTACTTTCATCTGTATACTAGAGTGCTATTTTCTGCAATATATCTGTAAATGATGCAATGGTGAAGAGATTCATGGGATTCACTCACAGAGTAATAATGTTGCAGTGATGTTAATGTGAGAACCGCACGCCAAGTTTGAGTTATCCTGTAAGGGCTTTCATAAATTTTCAAGTGTATTGAGAAAGCTTAGGTCGTTTCCCAAAATTTATAAAATAACTCATTTATTCGGGATAATATACTTGTTAGAAACATACATTGGTGCTCAAAAAATTGCATCACTTACACATTTCTATGAATTTGATGGCGAAAAAAGACAGTAACACATTTAAAGTGATATTTGAAGTGTTTAATATGGATGGATACCTTGAAGAAGTGAGTATGCAGTAATGCACAAACATTACTTATTTAGAAATGTCTATATGGGAAATATTCCGACATAATGAGAAATATGTGATATTCTTATTTCATTAAATACCTATTATTAAGGAGACATATGTGCCATTCGTTTTTTATTATATATTTAATAATAAAGAGAAATATGTAACATTCTTATTTTATTAAATATTTAATAATAGAGAATTTGTTATAATTTAAGAAAGTCTTATGTGGGCAGAACATGACTTGCCCTATATAATGCAATGAATTTACTTTTTTCACAGTGGAACTGATATATAACATTAATGGTATAATGCTTTAAACGTTGAATTGTACATTTGGTGCTTTTTCTAATGACCTCATATAAAACTATTTCGAAGTATCCAATAAGTTATATGTTGCGCAACTCTAAATTGACAATTATCAATATTAATAGCATCCGTAATAAGCAATATAGTCCATATATTAAAATTATTAATTTTAATATATGGACTATATTGCTTATTACGGATTATATACGTACTGATTACGTCCATATATTAATTTTTCAAATATTAAAATATTTGAAAAATTAATTCATCAATTTGGCGCCATTTTTTCAGATTTGAAGATATTTTCGTTAATCTGGGGTGAAATATCGCCAAGTTGGTGAATTTCGCTAAATTAGTGGCCAAGATCTCCAAAGATATCGCCAAGCGTTACATTCAGGCGGAGAGAAGAGCTTCTTGTATAAATGACTATTGGCGAATTGTTGGGCGTAATATTCAAAACTATTCACCGAAGTCAAGCAGCATCGGGCGCGGTTAGTACTTGGTGGGTGACCACCTCGGAACACCGCGTGCTGTTGGCCATCTCGGGTGCGGTATCCCCGTGGTTTGCGCGCTAGATTTGCACGCTACCACAAATGCCGCCGTGTTCATGCGGAGTACGATCACGTTAAACATGTGGGTCCGTAAGTCCTTCCGAGAGGTTGGTGGTAGGGGAAGGAGGGTACGGTCCCTGTGGATGCCTCCCCCACTGGGTTCCGGTCTAAATTGGGTGGCACTTCCCGGCCGTCCATACAGTTACCTTACACCTTTCTGGTAGGTCGGACGGTCTGGGTCTCAACAACAACAAAGTATATGCATAGAACGAATTAAATCCACAAAAATGATGTTGACAAATTTGTCGCATAGTATTGCATATGAAAAATGAGCATATTTCGAGATCGTTAATATTTTTCAATATTTGTAATGTTTTTGATAAATTTATTTGAAACGTGTAATATCTTGAGAAAGGTCACGCTAGCGTTTTAAAGTTTGGGTCACTCGTTTTTTTCTAATATACAATTATATGAGAAAGGATTATTTATGTAACATTATTGAAGGGTCTAAATTTTAAACATTTTTAAATTTTTAAACATTTTATTCAGAAATTTGGAGATCTTTCGAATATTCGATTGCGTTTAAAATCAATAGGGTTCCAATATTCACCGATTGTGATATTTGCACTAAATGTCGTTCGAAACGCTCTATTCGTTCGTGACATATTGTGATCACAGACTCACGCACACACACACCACATATATCATCCAATCAGAACCAGAACCACCAACAGTTCATCTATAGCCATATTGTGTCATATAAATGTTTTTTGTAACCCATTTAGTGTCGATCCCTACAAATTAGACACTGCCCTACAACTTTGTAATTGACATGTTTCTTCTGTATTGCTCTGTTGCCGAGTTTATTTTTCCAATTCTCCGCTAAAGACGTATGATTGCTTTTATTCAATGCAGCATGGTCACTTTTCCATAAATGGACCTAACGTGCACTCTCAGGTCTTTCCTATTCACAGTTATAAAGATGCTTAAGGATTTTCTTAGGAACTCTATATAACGTAATAAACATTCCAACATTAAAAGTTTTAAAAACCGCAATAGCGAGCAAAGAACTAATAATATTAGTTAGTGAAATTCCTTTCACAGTGTAAAATTTCTAACATTTTGAAACTTTGAATTTTTAGTTGAATTAAAAAAAATACTACACATATAATTGTTTGATATATATAACGTGATTTTTGTCTTTCAAGACTGACCGAGAGCCCCCCTGGAGACTTAAAAAGTTAGATATTTGAAAACTTATAGTATCGACTGCGGTCCAGAACCTAAGGAGCCGGGTTTTTTTATTACCCTCCCAGGGCGCGGAGAAAATGCAGGGTTCCGAAAAGGCTGACTCTTTGTACACTTATGCACACTTATGCACACTTATATACACTTGCAGACTTATGTACACTTACACACTTATGCACACGTGCACACTTATTCACACTTAAGCACACGTGCACACTTATTCACACTTAAGCACACGTGCACACTTATGCACACTTATGCACACTTATAGTTTGGCGTCTCCAGGAGCACGGGCGTCTCCAACGAAGATCCTCTAAAAAAGACAGGTATTTGATATATCCTACCCCAAACAGTTCGATCCCCCTTTGCAGACATTGGCGTCTTGAAGACATTGGACGCCAATATCTGCAAAGGGGGATCGAACTGTTTGGGATAGAGTATGTAAAATACCTGTCTTTTTGAGAGATTCTTCGTTTGGGATGGACGCTGTCCCACCCGTAAGCAAAAGATTAATGTAAAATTTTTAGGAGAAATGGGTGTGAAGCGAGTAGGAGGCCCTCCCGACTCGCAAAGCGAGTTACGGAGGTTGGCGAAGCGTAGAGAGCAGGGGGCAGAGCCACCTAGTACATCTAAATAAAGCTAAATCTTGTTAAATTTTTTTATCTTAATTTCAGAGGGTTAGTTTACCTGTCTTTAACAGACTTAAATACTAGTATTTATTCTAAAAAAGAGAGAATTGATATCTAATTGACATTCTTCTTTTCAGATTATCTATTCGATTATTCGATCGGGCATGTATTTTTGTATAGACTTAACAAGTACACTCGCACCTTACATTCTGAAGTTACTGAGGTGCTTAAGAACTTTTCTAGGAGCACTGTAAATAAGAATAGAAGGAAAATTCTTCAAATGCAAGTAACCACTGTTAGTTGTAGTGGGATTTCTCATATATGTGTTAACAATTGATTTTGAACTTTAATGGTATAGATATTCAATAAATTATGCTAAAAACAAGTTTTTAATGTAATTCCCTACACGATAGCCACTATTGTGTAGGAAATAACATTAAAAACTTGTTTTGCATGGAAAAGCGAAAAAAATATATTTAATCACACACAAAAGTAAACCAAATTGATGGTGTAAGTAGATTTAATTTAAAACAAATAAATCATATCATTATCCAAAATTGATATTGCAAAGGGAAATGAGGGTGTGAGCAGATGACATAGTTTCTGCAATGTTGCATAATATCAATTCTGATGACAAGATTTACTATTAGTATTGTTTTGATTCGAATCTGCGTATACCCTCAGTTTGTTTCAATTTAGTGTGTGATTAAAATTTATTTTCTATTTTTACTTGCGTCACAGTTGTGTAGGTGTGGACATTGAAAAACTTGCTTTCCTTATCATTTATTTTTTAATTTGTAGTTTCCATTCATTTGACGTACTTTACGTTCAAATCTAGTATATAGTATTATACATGGATCAACACAATAGAACCAAACGTGTCAATTTCTTGATGACAATGTTCTGCTGGGTGAAACTGTGTGACCAATTTCATCTTTCTGCGCCTTGAACGTGCGTAAATGACGTGCGTAAATGACGTAAGGGCGCAACGTAATGGCGTGGCAATTTTATGTACGAAAATGTTCTGTGAGATGTAATTGTGTGACGAGTTTTAGCTCTCTACACGCTGTGGTAGCCCAGAACGAGCCCGTAAAATATGTTGAACGAAGGGACATAGTCCATGGGACGTTAATAAATGGTGTAGGGAACTATACAAAATACCCATTTTTGGTTGTAAAAAACTTTAAAAATTTGATTTTTTTTTCTACCATTTGAGTAAGAATAAACAAATCCTATTTTCTTCTTAGTCATTTCTTTTTTTTTATCCACGAAAATTATTTCAGTACTACATTGCCGAGCTAAATACAATATTAAATTCCATCTCTTAAGAGTATCAAAATATTTTCTAAGAAATATCCTTAGACATCAAATGTAATTATTGTCTTTATTTAAAAGAGGAGGAAATATAATTTTTACAGACGTCAATAAACTTCCAGCGCAATCTTATTCTAGAATAAAATATATAAATGTAAAAACAGTGTACAGAAGTCTGTTGTCGCGCTTTCTTTTCCTCTTTACCGTTATTTTAAGCATACTGTTTTATTAAAGATGAACTGTACGTTAAAACAAAGTTTTAATTCTTAGTTTTCTGTTCTCTTTGATTATATTGATCCTTCCTTTTATAAACCAGATTTACTTAAAGCTATTATAGTTTGTGTCAGTACTTCTTAGCACAATACACTTCGAAAAGTCTCTTGAGTCTTAAATTGAATTTGGTTAGAATATACAACTGCAATTCCAGAGAGAAGATGTAAATTGAATTATTCTATGAATATAAAATGACTCCATTACAAGCTATTCAAATATTGTTTTTGCTGAAAACTTTTCCCTGAAACATCTATTTCTTAAGATCTTCTATGGATAATGTTCACATGATGACTGATTTGAATGCAGCATTAAATTCTGGAGGAGAACGGGGAACGGGGTGGGGGCCACTTAATATTTTTTCTGATTCTTTTTCCACTCCCAGTTCAAATTCTCTCATTTTACGTGAAACATCTGTTTTTCAAAATTGACTATAGAAAAAGCTTAAATGATAATCGATATGGATTCTGAATCAAATTCCGGAGGGAGGGGCAAAGTCACTCATTAAGGGTTTTCACTTCCGGTGCTGGAGATGTCCCTTCGGTTTCACATTTTCTTTAAAACATAAATTTTTCGAGATTTCTAGAAATATAGCTTATATGGCATGGATTCAACATCAAATTGCGGAGGAGATAGGAGTTTATTAAGGATTTCTATTTCTGGTTCATATTTTTTTCTTGAAACTTTTATTTCTCGAGATTGGAAATAGATAGGGCTTAGATGATGACTGATATAGTTTCAAACGTTGAATTCCGGAGAGGGTTGGAGGTTCACTAAGGATTACTTTTGGAGTTATCACTTTTAGTTTTCTCTAAAAATCGTATTACTGTACTAAATAGATACGCAAAAAGAATAAAAATGCTTAATAATTCCATCAACAATGAAGTACACACATTATTTGACACCACATGAAAGCATCTTCATAAATTTCTTGGAAGTATTGCTTTATGTGGTAAATTGCAAAACTTAAAATTTATCTTGTCTCAACTTGAAACTCGATGCTCAACATTTCGAACTACCATGCTTTTTCATAACTCTGATAAAATCGAAGTATAAAATAAAATAACAAAACCTTATTAAAAAGTTTGTGGCGTTCACATAGAATCCTGGTAGCGCAGTTGGTAGAGGAGCCTTCCCTATCAACAGGAGTCGGATTTAAGTCCTCCTCACAGAGTATGACTTTATAAGATTTAAGTATTTTTATATTTACTGGAATAGATTATTTTTCTATCTATTGATTCTCATAACTCAAATCCAAATAATCGAAGCTACAATTTTCACGAAGGGAATGTTTAAATTTTGGAAATGATGTAATTCGTAATAGTTCTTAATTGAAAAAACGCATATAAATAGAAATATTATATAAGAATGTTTAGCATATTTATGTTTGCATGTTTTGTTTTAATTTTTTGCAAAAAATAAAGGAAAACTACGGTTTAAAAAACGATATGGTCTAACTGCTGTGTTAAACTATTTCATTCAATTTTCGAAAACTGAAGTTTTCTTTTAACTTCTTTGTTTCATTTTTAGTTTGAAATTAAACATTTTAATTAATAAAATGGCTATGTTTTTTCATTTTCTGTTAGGTAAGTTTTGTAGCCTTTATTTTTACGATTACTTTTTTCAGTGCTCTGGGTGAATGCTTGTAGTCTTATTCTATTCATTTTACTGTGCTTCATACCTACATTGTTGTTATTTTCCGAGAAGCAATGCATATCTTCTTGGGTCACATGAACATTTTTGGTTTGTAAACGTTTTCCTGCCTTTGCAGGAGTGACTGCTCTATGTAATTTATCCTGCTGAATTACGTTGAGTCACGTTACGACATTTATGTACGTCATATTTAACGGGCTCGTTCTGGTCTCCCCGAGCACGTAGAGTGCTGAAACTCGGTACACAGCTTTATCTTGTTGAACGTTTCCATTTATAGAATTCTCACATCACGTCCTTACGTTACGTCGTTGTGTCATTTACGTATTTCATGATTATGATTTTTCTCTGAGAATTATGGTTCAGCGTGTTTAGATGAAGTATACTCCTGGTTCTAAGACATAGATCCATGTATAATATAAGTTTGTACGTCAATTACGTTAGAAAACAATAAGAAAGTGGTGTCACAACGGGAATTCCGAGGGCATCAAACGTCGCAACGGATTCCCGCCAGACACGGCTGACCGAGAAAGTCTAACTTTCTCAGAGAAATTTCTATTACCCAGGTTCTAAACACACCTCCCGTCAATTGGAAGAATTCCAATTGATGACCTGCGGAAAACCCAAAATAAACAGAAAAACACTTTTACCTTTAAGAACTCATCCAAAGCTGAAAAACATAAGTCTACACAAATAAAAACACAATTTAAATTCAAATCCTATATTTATTAATTATTTAAGAAGTGGAGTTCGCACATCAAATACAATTTCTGAATTAATAACTTAAAACCACTGGACCTCTTCTACCAAAAATCATCGGCTCTTTGCCGGAATTTAAATATCAATTCAATAAATCATTAATACATATTAATACACATATTCAATCAATTAACTATGGTACGGTCATGGAGAGAAAGACACACTCGAGGAACGCTTAAGGCTTAATTTACTTTAATTCAATTTAAATTACGATTGATTTATTATTCTTAAATACGAAAGAAGGAACTGAAGATAACGATATATATATTTAATGTTGGCAGCAGAATTTAAGGGTGAAGAGTTCTTCAGAGGTCGATGCACAAGTCCAGACGACTGCCCAACGGCACGTCTAAATAATCAAGGCTTACCTCACAAAATACTTGAAAAGGACCTATGGTAGGAAAAGCGTAGGCATCCACTGGCAGATTCCCTCGGGGCAAACATTGCCCCGCTCCAGCAGGAACGGCAGAACCGCAGTTTCCGGCAGGCAAGGTGCCGGATCAGGTAATCCAAGGATCGACCAGTTTCATAATTTGCTTTTACTGGTCCCGGTACACGGATTCGTAATATGAGGTACACATCCATCATACACACGGCGGTCGACGGTCGGCGAGGGCAAGGCATCAGCAGATCTCAGCAGTGGCGACGGTGGCATCTCTCCCGAGCCCCACAGCGACGGAACTCAACCTGGGGGATGAATTCCGAGCCATTCGTGGGTTCGAAGATGTTTCCAGGGAGAGAGCCCAGAATCAAGAATCACTCAGCTTTTAAACACTCCGGGTGGATCCAGGACCCGGTCAATTAAAAATATCAAGGGGCTCACATCTTCTCCTTTCAGCTAATCGAAAATTCCTTCCATTTCAAATACATCCAGGGATCCGCCCCTTCAAACGACAAAATCCCAAGGCACGTGTAGAACCACACGAAATCCAGCACAAGATTGCATCACCCAACAAAGCGAAAAAATATGGAGACAACTGTCTCCACTAGCAAGCAAGTGCGACCTTGAGCGACGTACGTTGTTCCTCGAGTGTGAGAGAATTATTATGGAATAAAAATGGCCACAATTCAATACAGATTTCGATACGTTTAAATAAGGTAAAATATACATTGACATGAGGGTTCCAGAACACAGATAATTAAATAAAAGTTTAAAAAGTACAGAAGTTATGCAATTTACAAAGGAGTGACGAATTCCGTCACGACAGTGGATATAAGAGGAAGAAGTGAGAAAAAGCAGGGGGAGGACAGTTTTCCACTGTCCTCCCCCTGAACAACAGTGTCGCATAGGAAAGTAGCAAATAAATTTAAATCATGCATAAAATGAAATCGAATTGAAGGTGTAGGTAAATTCAATCCAAAGCAATACGATATAAATTTTATCATTATTCAAAATGTATATGATGCAAAATTGTAGAAATTATAGAAACTATTTCATCTGACTCTATTTTCCTTTGATAATTTCACATAATAGCAATTAATGGATAATATGATTCATGTAGTATTATTTTGAATTGAATAGCTGCTGTAAATCCCAGGGTCAGTCGAATGGTCTGGGTATTCGACAGCCTCAGTTTGGTTTAATTTCGTGCTTGATTAAAATTTATTTTCTGCATTTTTATGTGCTTCTGTTGTATAGGGGAGGGCATTGAAAACGTTGTTTCTCTCATAATGTTGACCATTTCATTATTTAATTCTTGTATTAGTAATTTAAATGTATAAAATAACCCTTTTACATTATATTTCTGGGTAACATGGATTTGATATATGGGCTTTAAGCCATGTTTTAAATCCGAAATTAAAGCTTGAATGCAATCAGTCGGTATAACAAAATACTTCCATGCCTTTCTTAATTACATTAATGGATAATGTATTCGAATACGTCATATCAATTCCCCTTAATGAAGTATTCCGAGAAGGAAATATGCTATTATATATATTTCCACTTCAGTAATATTCAATCCAATAAAAACGCATTGAACAATACATTCATTATTCGAAAATTTAGACAATGCGAATAATTCAATTAGCGGTGTGCATTGTTGTAGACAATTTTCTTCCCATTCAATGACTTAATGCTTAAAAGGTTGCTGGGCAACATAGAATTATTTCCCCTTATTAACAATATCATTATTTCGTATCCAGAGAAATTATATTTAGAGAGAAACTATTCCAGTCTTCTCTTTTCAGTCTTTGTTGCGTGATTCTGGAATTCCATTTGAAATATGGGTTATTTTTATTGCAAGAATGTATGAGGTAATTTAGTCTCTAGGAATAAATAAACTCTTTTAATGAGGATTTCTTGATAGGAATTTTGGCATTTGGTGTTTTATGAATTTAATCAAACAGGCATTTTTATGTTTCCTAAAATACATGGCACTGTGAAGGGAAAGTATTAGAATCGCGTCGAAGATGGGAACTCAGTTTTCGACGGATGAACACGTTTCAAGCAGACTTTTTGAAAGATTTTGACAAATACAAAGATTATTACTTTTTCATAATGCATAATGTCTTTAAAATAAAAATTTTGGTAGATGATTCAATATATTTGACTATCAGAATTTTTTTTTAACAGATACAAGTATTATTAATTTTTTCTACAATACATAACGTCTTTCAAGGAAAAATATTGTGATGAGATTTAATATTTTTGACTATCCAAAATGCTTTGATAAATACAGATATTATTACTTTTCTACAATACATAATACCTTTAAATGAAAAAGAAAGTGATGAGACTCTATACTTTTGACTCTCAGGAGGATTTTGACAAGTCAATACATAATGTTTCTAAAGTAAGAATATTGTGATAAGATCTATCTTTGACTTTTCAGACAGATTTTGATAAATATATAAATATTTTTACTTTTACTGTATTACATAAAATCTAAAGGAGGAAAACTGTGAAAAAAGAAAACTGCAAAAAAAGGAAAATTGTAGTGATGATATAAAAAATCTGATGTGGGGAGCACATGACTTTCTTATATAATGCAATGAATTTACTTCTTTCACAGTGAAAAACTGATGTATGAGATTATAAAGAACCTTGCCCCAACCTGGAATAGAACCTGGATCTACGAACTGGCCAGGATATGCTCTACCGTTGAGTTACTGGGAACGAAATTGCAAGCTCTTATTGTTGAAATGGATCCATGACACACTATATTTAACGCTGAATTCCATATTTGTACCTTTTCCGGATGACAACATGCACAACTTTTCGTACCTAATTAACTTATATTTCGCGCAACTCTAAATTAATAACTATCAATATTCTTTTCATCCCCAGTAGGCAACATAATCTATATATTAAAATATGTAAGTAATAAATTCATCAATGAGGCGTTATTTTAATCAACTTGGCGTCATTTTTACAATTTTGATGATATGTTCGTCAATCTGGAGCTAAATGTTGATAAGGTGGCGATATGTCATTAGATTATTCATCAAGTTCGCTAAATGTGTAGCTAAGTGTTGCAGACAAATAGGGAGAAGAGCTTTCTAATAGAAGTATACTAGAAGGTATGTCCGTCACATGACGGAATTTAAAATTTCCAAAACATTACCTCCCATTTAGCGTCATTTTAAATCAATTTGGCGATATTTTCATCAATTTTGCGGCATTGTCGTTAATTTTGTAATATTCAGAGGGTCGCAAGTTGCCGATATCTCGCTAAAGATATTTAATTTTCATCAAATAGTCGCCATCTTTATTGATTTAACTCATTTTTATCAATTTGTTGAAATTTTCGTTAATTTGGCAACATTTATAAAGTCGCCAAGTGGCTACATTCCGTCAGATTTGTCGCCAAAATATCGCCAAGCGTTATGGATGGAGAAATAGATTATTCTTATGGTCAATAAATGACTATTGGCATCTAAATACAAAACTATTATCCAAAGTAACATTTCTCATGAATGGAAAACGCTAGATTCACGATAATGATGTCAATAAATTTACTGCATTATATTACATATGAAAAGTTAACATATTTCACAATAGATAAGAATTTTTTTTATTTCATGTGATTTTTTGATAAATTTATTTGGAAAATTTGCAATATCTCGAGAACGGTTCATGCTAGCATTCGAAACTTTATGTCACTCGTTTTCTAATGGAAAATTACATAAGGGATGATGATTTGCGTAACTTTATTAAAGGTTTAGATTTTTTGATGATTTTTTTCATAATTTCATTCGAAGATTTGAGGGGAGGGGTCCTGAACAATCGATTGCGTTTAAAAACAGTAGGCTTCCAGTATTCATGGATTGCAGTTTTTGCACCAAATTTCGTTCAAATTGCTCTATTCATTCGTGAGATATCGTCTCCACAGACTCTCTGACACAGAAACACACACACATCACCTCAAAAACGTTTGATTCGTATTCAGGGATACTTGAAACGTGCTCGCCCGTCGAAAACTCGAATTCGAATTTTCGATCCCGCGACAATGCTTTCCTTATACATTATACTATGTGTATAAGGAAAGTAAACATGTTTGACTATCAGACAGATTTTGATGAATACAACCCTTATTTATTTTTCTACAACTCATAACATCTTTAACAGAAAATATTATGACGTAATCCAACATCTTCGACTCCACGGCAGATTTTGATAAATACAACTTAGTGCTTTTTCTACAGTATTTAATATCTTAAAAGGAAAGATACAAAATTTTTGACTTACAAATAGATTTTGAGGAATACAGCTCCTATTAATTTTCTACGATACATAAAATCTTTAACGGAAAAATATTGCGATGAGATACAACAACTTTGAATCTCGGATATATTTTGATGAATTTATAATTCAAAAGCCCTGAACTCATAACTGTTTGTTTGTGAATCTGTGGCAAGGAAATCTCTGGAATAAAGTAGTAGATTCAAATGAAATTTGAATCGATTATTACTTTCCTTATATACATAGTGTAATGTATAAGGAAAGCACTGTGACGCGGTTGAAAATTTGAATTCGAGTTTTCGACGGAAGAGCACGTTTCAAACATCCCTGATCACGAATTGAACATTTTTGAGGTGATGTCTGTGTGTGTGTGTGTGTGTGTGTGTGTCAGCGAGTCTGTGGAGACGATACCTCACGAACGAATGGAGCGATTCAAATGAAATTTGGTACACAAATTACAATCCGTGAATACTGGAAGCCTATTTTTTAAACACAATCAAATGCTCAAAACCCCCGAAATTTTCGAGTGAAATTTTGAAAAAATCATCAAGAAATCAAAATATTTAATAAAGTTACACAAATAAACATATTTTATGTAATTTTTCCTTAGAAAACGATTGACATAAACTTTAGCACGCTAGCACGAACCGTTCTCGAGATATTGCACATTTTCAAATAAATTTATCAAAAAATCCCATAAATTAAAAAAAATATAAACTGTTGAAAAACATGTTCACTTTTCATATGTGATATTATGTGATAAATTTGGTGACATCATTCTAGTGGATCTAGCTCCTTCCATTCATGAGGAAAGATAATTTGAGTAATACTTTTGTATTTGAACGCCAATAGTCATTTATCTGGTATATGAATAACTTATTCCTCCATCCATACGTCACCTCCGAAAGCAGAGGCCGGAGCACTAACTTTTAACGTCTTGGCTTGTAGGCTCACTGCGAGTAGGTCTTCCAGATCGCGATCGCTTCCCTTTTAATTCTCTGTTCGACGTAAAGGAATCATAATTTATCAGTAAATCAAATAATATTCATGAAATTTGGAAGTATTTTCGATAATGTTCATTAAAATGGGTGATTTAAAATATTAATATTGCTGTGCATTTCCTTAAATAAAATATTTATAATGACTCAAATTCACTGTGGGAGCAAAGATGAAAGGATTCCATTCAGTTAGTGTTTTAATAAAAGTTTGAAAAAGCATCCTGTGTATTTATTGCTTAATCAGGCATTTTATTTGAATAATTCTTCAGTACATTCAGCTAAAGTATGCGTACTTACAGATAAAGTGTGCAGAAACTAAAATGATTACTGTATACTATATCTTTAAATATCATAAGACAATCATTAAAAAGAAACTCAGAATTTAACTTTTAATATGCTTACGTGTTTATTTATTTTTATTTCATTTTATTCTATTCATTTTTGTTGTTGTTTTATATTGTAAAATTATTTAGAATTAAGATAAAATACTAGTTGAATGTCATTCAATAACCTATGCACTATAATTTGTAGAAGTTCAGGTTTTCTAATATAGCACATCTTATATTCCGTTTTTTACTACCACACATTAACAAATTGTAAACAATTTTGCTTAATTATAGAGTTTGAAATACCTCAGGGGCTTTAAAAATTTAATAAAGCTGTATAATAGAACTTTTTGCTATTAATATTTCGTTTACAATTCCATTGAAGTGAAAATGTAAGAAAGATTAAATTAGCTTTGTATAATTAAAATAACCTTAACTATAATATAATGAAATATACAATGGTAACTTGAAATTGCAAGTTAGTTACTTTGCTTTTTTCCAAGTTATTTAAATAATTTTCAATAACATAATAACTCGCTACATAAAAAAAAAAGTGTGCACAAAATATGCATGAAATATATTAAGATACTAAATCTTTTATATGCAATTACTTACTTATCAAACGTTTAAAAATATGCTATTTGATGTGTGAAATATTACATTTTACATTATTTTACTTTCATAACTTTAGTGTAGCATTTTTATTGCTACAATTTCTTACTATTGACAATATCTTAAAAAGAGAATGACATTTTTTTTATCTATATAAATAAAATTGAAAATACATCTATCTGTCTGTGCGTTTATCTATCTCATCATCACGGTAGAACTGCTGCATCGAATTTCATGAAAATTCTGTGGGTAGCCTTGAAATAGCCCTATTTAAAATTTAGTCCATGTTTCGAGTTTCTAGGACCAGGGATTGTCGAGATATGAATAAAAATCCCACAATTAAACCTTCCATAAAAAGAGAATTATGCAGATGATATATTTTCCGCAAATTTACTAAGAAAATTATATCATGATGCTTAACAACGCAATTAAATGAAATGTGTTTATTGGGCAGACGATTATTAAATTTTTAAGATTTAAATAATAAAGAAATCGATATAAAAGAAAATTTTATAACCATTTTTATACCATTTTAGCGCTTTTATTTTAGTTTATATTGATCCAATTTCATATATATTTTATAATTTGTTTTCAAACGAGGATGTTTTATTCTTCAGATCTGCTTGAAGATAATTTTGTATAGAAAACACAGAAAGGAGAATTAAATTTAGAAGAATTAAGTGAAGGGAGAATTAAATGAAATATTTTAATAGAATGTTTTGAGTAAGAATTTCATTTAGAATACTGCAGGAATTTGCACATATTTTAAATCATGGGCAATGTCGGGTATATCTGCTATTAACTGTATACATAAAATTATATGTTGTACATCTATCTGTCTGTTTATTATCTCAGCACGGTAGAGCTCACCTATTTTCTTTTCATTAGAATTATTATAAAATTTCAAAAATAGAGACTCCAAATATTAAAACTTCACATCAAATTCTGAATTTTAAGTTTCTTGTATTATATAATCAGTACGAAGAACGGACATACTGCTAGTCTATTATAAAATATAACACAACTAACAACATTATTAAAGTAATTTTAAAATTTTTGCAGGACACTGAATAATTTATGACAACATATTAAGTACACTATGTAAATGCAATGAATGACACAAGCTAACTTGATAAAATATACATTTTAAACATTGAATGATTTTAAATACTTCACAATTACTTAACAAAGCTTAATTTTGCAAGTGCCTAGGCAGTTTTCTTAATTAATATGACAACAATAAAATTTTAAAACAAACTAAGGAAACTCTAAAAGGTTTGTTGACGTTATAATTAGCAACAAAACAATTTAGAATCCAGTTAGCTTTAATTGAATAGCAATAATTTGATTGCCATATATGTAAAATTCTAAGTAAATTTAAATGACATGATAATAAGCAAAAAATGGTAAGCACTTATTTCTAAATAGCATTTTCAGTATCTAACATTAGGGTAATAAGGTAATTAGTAATCCATTGTTATAAGGTATGTAGTCGAAGGTATGCAAGTCAAAATGTTTATTAAATCATGAACTAACATATTATACATTAAAAAATACGATAAAAAACCCGTTATGTATCCACATGAGCCCACGTACTGCACTGCATATACGATATTTCTTTGTGTGGGCTACTCTACTAGGGGCTACTCTACTAGGGGAGGACTTTCCAGAAAAGTTGAGACGGGGGAATTCGAAGGCTAGACTTGGGCCTACCGCTCATACGTTTCGAGGTGCAGAGGGGGGCAGTAGTTCGGTCTCTTCTATCGGGGGTGATGATCCATAACCCTTAGCGAGATTTTGGCGATGAATTTGGCTGAATGTCGCCAACTTGGCGACTATTTTAAATGTTGCCAAATTAAAAAAAATCTCTACATTTGGATAAATGACGCTAAATCAATGAAAAGGAATTGACGAAAATTCAACATGGAAAGAATATGTAAGTATCTATTATAAAAATAATCTATTTTTTTACTGTAAAAGTAGTAAATTCAATGCATTATATAAGGAAAGTCATGTGCTGTCCACATCAAATTTTTCACCGTTGGAGGCCCATTGATTTTCAAAGCAATTGGCTTTGATGAAGGCCACCATTTTTTTTTCAGTAAATAGGTTTATTTAAAAAAAAACTACCGAACATATTTTGCTAAAATTTTTTTTTTTATTTTGTGGGATAATTTGAATATTTTCTAAAATTTTCGAAGCAATTTGGGATCTTTAAATTTGCTTAAAAAATGTTTGGAAAATTAGGTCCCGTAGGGTCAATGTATTTCATTTTTTCAACCCGGGTTCAACACAAAACTAATTTGGTGATATTATTCATTTACATTCCGATATGTCCCACAGACCGTCTCAAAAACATACTAAAATTTCATTTTGATAAAGTCATTTTTACGGCAGTTATCTGGCGAACGGTCAGACTGGCAGAATGAACAAAGTCATAAACACTTTTCAACTATGTTGTAAAGTGCTAAAAAAACTAATTATTTTATATGCAGCTATTTCGAAAAAGCTAATGCCAATTTTTAGGATATTATACTCTGGTCAGAGATACTCCACGTTGTTGATCGATAAAGAAAGAAAATATTAAAAAGTTATATGTGCTCACTCTGATCAAGTGAATGGAGACTTTGAGCAGTTGTAGATGCAAATCGAATAAAGAAAGCTTAAGGGGGAGATTGCAAGCTAAAAATTGTTGTTTTTAGTGGAATATTCAAAATTTTATTTCCTCCAATTTCATCAAATAATTTCTTTAAATGCTATCAAATTTTTAGGATGTGTCGTCTTCTTTATCTATTACTATAAAACACATTTAATAAATGTTTTCTAGAGTATTTTGTTTCTATGATACATTAATTGATAGTTTTTGAAAGTGTGTCTTGTGATACTGAAATGCTGCGCGTAGGTTTCAAAATAAAGTGTAACACATGCATACCCAATTATGTAATATATTCTTTTAAGAGGTTATATTGCAAATTTCATCTAAAATTATATTGAAGTTTTAAAGAAAAAAAAACAATAACGTAGCCTATAAATATGAAAATCATTCTAAGAATTTATTTTTATTAAAATATTATTGATAGATAGGTATTTAAATTTGATCGGAGTATTCATATATGCACGTAATAAAATTTTAAGGTTCTTGGTTAATTAGCTTTAAAGCTACAGTCAAATTAACAGTTCTGAAAAAAAAAAACAGTCTCAAAGTTTCAAAGTCAGGGAGGTCCTCTTGATTGGTGCATGCACCATCAATTTTATTATAAAATATGTTCTAATTGGAATACTTCGATAATTTTTTTTTTATACGTATTCTTAACATTGTATACTATATATATATAGTATATATATAGAAAATAAAAGAAAATTTAAGTTTTATTAGGTTTAAAGGTTAATTTATCTTCTTGAGTCTCTAGCTAAAAAGAGGGGCAGCTAAATCCTTCATTTTATGATTTTTATTTTCCCTAAAATACATATTAATATATAGCGAAAATATTGGAATCATGTCGAAAATCATAACTCGAGTTTTCAACTGAGTTACATCTTTTGGGACCTCTAGAACTTGAAAAAACTATTTTTAGCATAAAGTCTCTCTCTCTCTCTCTCTCTCTCTCTCTCTATCTCTCTCTATCTCTGTGTGTGTGTGTGTGCAATGTATGTATCCACACCAACTGAAAACTCATTGACTAAATTTCATAAAATTTGGTAGGTATGTTACTTGTGGGTGATCCTGCTGTTGATTAGATTTTGGTACAGTTCGAGAAAACAAAACCTGTTTTTTTTTTAAATGCCCCTCAAAAATTGTTAAAATCTAAAATAAAATACTACGCATGCTGAACTGCATCAATTAAATGCTGCTTGTTTTATACTTATTTTTTTATTATAAAAGAATAAGATTAACTCCATTACTCTAGGATTAGCCGTTCTCGAAATATTTCGTTTTTTTTTGCCTTTTTTCTAAGCCGCCTTTGTGCCGCACGTGCAGTTATCAAATGAAAACGAAAATTGAAATAAAGTGCAAATTCAATGTAATTTCAAATAAGTATGCGTGTTATTTTGTGGCATAAAACTTAATTTAATGATTTATTAAAGAAGTAGAGAGAAAGTAATTTATATCTGTAGTGAAAGTCCTGTGCTTGTCCACATCATATTTTTAATACACAATCTCTGAAGTTTGATATGTTTAAAATTTTCATTTAAAAATTGAGCTGAGCCTAATTTTGATTCATATGGTATGTTAATATCTAAATATATCTTTGACATTGATAAATAATTAAACCAGAAAAAAATGCAAAAACCCTTAAGTTTAAAATAAAACCTCCATAATTGAATAGTACTCATTTTTGGCCATTATGAGGGACCCAGCTTCCTAAATAAAAATTAGCGAGTGACCCATCGAAATGTTGATCCGCTGCTGCTTCCAAATGCGCTTAATCACAAATAAATTACTCCCATTTCTAAGGAATTCTCTCGAACCGTTCTCTAGACATTGGGATGTTTTCCCTTGTATGCTTTAATGAAATATGGAATGCTTATTTTAATCAGTAACATCAATAAGGCTATTTTATATCGATGTAAAAAACTTGCATTATTTCAAGAACGTCATCCGTTATTCTACATATATAAATCATGCCATTCGCTTCCGAATAAAATAATTACATCTAAAATTGCTATTTTAATAACAAATTTTATTTTATTTTTTCTATTTACTATTTCACTATTTTTTATTTTTTCTGTTTTTTATTTTTCTATTTTTTATTTTTTCGATCTGTTTTCTATTTTTTTATTTTTGACAATTTTTTTTCAAAGTATGTAAATCTTTCTCTGGTCTGAACTTCTCAAAAATTGATATGCCTATGACAATTGTCTATTAAAATACTGGTATAAAATTTCATTTGATTTACTCCTCGGATACAGTGCTACATAAGTAAAAGTGACATTTCCAATATCTCGAAAACCAATCCAGTTCACGTTTAAAATATGGTGCCTATTTCTGCGTGCACGTAATTATTACACAACTGGTGATAGTCAATAGAAGTGTTATTTTTAATATTTAATATTTGGCATATATATTTTTTTATAATATTTATTTTCCTTTGCGAATTTTTTTTTAAACATTTTTGGCGTGGGGTGGGGTGGGGGTGGGAGCGTCTCCCTTGATGAGATCATCTTGAAAATTAACACATCTCTGATGTTTAGCGATTAAAATCATCGTGCCAAATTTCATTCGATGGTCTCAATTTGTTCTATATTGTTATATAATTCGCTTATTCGCTTGTTCTATTATGTCCAAATTCTGTTCAAATATGTTCTATAGTGTTTCAATTTGTATTTGCTCTAATTTGTTTGAGATATCACCTTCGCAGACGGACAGGGAGACAGATACATAGATATAAATGATACTCGATACGTATTCAGAGATGGTTGAAACATGCAGATCAATCCCAATCAGAGACTGAATATTTTGACCCTATTTCAATACATAGTTATATATTGCCTGACGTTTGATCACGGTCAATCTCTATACTATTTACAGTAACTAAAGAAATACAACAATATAAAAACATATCGATGAGGGAAGCTACTTTAGCTAGAAAATGGATGTGAACATTACAAACAAACTTGACATCTGTCCTAAGAAAATAATATTTCTAACCACAAAGTTCCAAAATAAAACAAACAGCTTCTCGGGAACATTTTTTCTATCTATAGTAAGTGTTGGCTTGGACATTTACTTGACATCAAAGCAATATCCGGGCCACCTAAACCAATGAAAGATATCTTTTCTATCTATTTGCTTATGCTGAAATGGTGCGTGTATCGGTTTTATCACTCCTATATTCACTTAATCTTTAGAATTTTGTTATCTATGTATAATAAAATGTAATATGTTTTTACTAGAAAATGCACTCGGCGTTGCATGGGAGTTAAAGCAAGAATAATTAAATTTAATAATTCAAGCTAATCTTCATTAGAATTTTGTAATTTTCTAGCACAATACTCGTAAGAATACTGTAATACCATATTGAAAGTTAGAGTGATATATTTTTAATTCACAAAGTTAGAAAACCGATAGATAAAATCCATTTCGTTAGAGAAACAGCTGTTTTTCCGTCTCCACAATTATCTTCCATTTTATCTTTATCGTCTGCCCTGAATGTTCGAAAACCCAACAATGCTTTTAAGATAACTACGTCATCACTTCTCATAGCAACGGACTGGTTGTGGCATCAGTTGCAACGTCTAGTTCATAGCAACCGTCTAATGAAACCCTTCTCCAGCGGAATAAAAAATAGCAATTTCGGTGCCTCTTTTGAAAATTCACAGAAAATAGGAAAAAAGAGTAATCGGAAACAATTATTAGAATGCGAAAATATACACCCATATTTTGCCAATCTATAGAATTGTGCTAATCTTTCTTTTTCGAATGCGGCGAAATAAGTATCTCTTAACCTAAAACATGCATATTTAGATGTATTTAAGAATAAAAAAATATATATGAAGGAATTGTCCTATGGATTCGGTTTAAAGATGTTTAGAAAGAACGTTAGTTCTTCAATCTTTACGATGATGTCAAGATGGAAATTCTGTGATCTTTTTTCCTACCGCCAAGGAACCGATGTGTATGAAAATTGCTCGAAATCCGTGCTTCAACATGAAATAACTAAAACTAATTCGAATTTAAAATTCGATTAGGTCTGTCGTATCGGGAGTTCAGCTAACTTAGTACTGAATTTTGAAACTGTCCGAAACTCATATTAGTATTAACCATTATTAACCATCGTATTAACTGTTATTGACCATTATTAGCCATATTAACCATTCTGAAACATGTTCACTTTTCATATTCAATATTATACGATAAATTTGTTATTATCATTCTCAAGAATCGAGTTCATTACACTCACGAGAGCAGATTCTTTATGTATGCTAGTTTTGTATTTTGATGGCAAAAAATTCGCCAATAGTAATTTATTTCACGGGATAATCAGTAACAGCTATTTACATTTTGATGCACATGAGTATAAATAAGTAACTCCGTCTGAACTCGTAAGTGGCCTAAAGCGCCAAATTTTAATTTATGTGGTATTATTTCACTGCATAAAGCATTGTGCTGTGGTACACCATTAATTCGCTGTGAAAGAGGTGAAGTTATTGCATTATGCAAGGAAAGGCATGTGCTGCTCATATCAGACTTTTCAATACAGGTGTCGTGACGAGATTTCTTAATCTCTCGACACTTGTGTAAAATTATGCCAAATTCATGAAAATCTACATTATATTTTTATATCTATATTTTTATGCATCTTTTAATATATTTAACCCTGTTATTTTATCCCTCTCGTCTTTTATATATGTAATTTATATTCTGCATTTATCTATCTGTTTCAAAGGAATACTCAGCCATTTTGTATTAATTCATTAAACTCGCACTGTGAGAGTCTTATTTTCCATTATAAGTTCAAGGTCTCGCCCGGGTGATGAAATGGCACAGTAACATTTCATATTGCATATGTTTCTTCGGCAGGTGAAATCGGAAGCGAGATGCAAAGGTTTTAATATACTTGTATATCTTAAGCAATATGGTTGCAAGCAATGTATGTAAGCAATATGGTTGCTCGGTGAGAGCAGATGGTTTTTGCGAAGGTCGCGACTTTGTGTCTGGGTTCCTGGCGTTAGTGAAAATGGCGTGAGAATTGGGAATATTTTAGAATTGTTTGTTTCATTTTAGCTCTCGCCCAGGTCCGTGAATTTTGGCGGGTAAGCGTATAAAAACTGAGTGTGAGAATTCTTGGGGGCGGATTCCTTTGCTGGCCATCACACAGAGATGTGGTGAGGCCGTTTACTTCGATGCTTACTCCGAGAACCGGAGATCGACAATTTCGCTGGTCCCGGCGCACGTGAGCTTTTCAGGAATGCCGTCACGGAAGAGCGTGGTCAGATCAAGAACATCGACCTAGTTGGATCCGAGGGTTTGCCGGACCATTTGACAAAGTCCTACTCTGCTCCTATCCTTCTGTCCGAGAAAGCGCTGGTTTCTCGGAGGTCGACGACGACGTCTTGGAAAATTGGCGAGTTGCTCTGCCGGTCTCGTCGTACCATTCGACGCCTGTGTGTCCAGGCCGGACCAAGAGTTCCGTGTGTTCCCGTGGTATACCGACTTTCGTTCCTGAACAAAGGGGTGATGCCTTTGTGGACCCCTGAGCGTTTCCGATGTGTCCTATTTTTCCGACTTATCCTTGGCACAAGGTAAGCGTGTTTTCGTTCCTGCAGAGGAGCCCCTTAATTTCCTGGCAATTGGAGGATGCCGAAGTTATCAACAGAACTACGTTAAGTTCCATACATCCTAAAGGAATAATAACTTTCCTTGTAACTACGAAAAGCCTTTCCGTTTAATTAAAATCTCTTCAATTTATAAAATATTTAAAATAGTGATTTTCTCTCTCGAAATGCTCGCTCCCTGGTATAGTAATTTCGGACCATACCTTATATAAGTATCTCTGCATTAATGTGTATATGGTTATGCCACATAACGTGTTAATTTCTTCATATTATATTTATCATTTGGTGGCATTTGAGTATTAATATCCTGCCGGTGTCCAGTGCGTAAATATTGATAACGATTAAGGTGTAACTCCATCATCCGTAACTTTAATTAAAGGAATTCTTATTAAATTCATATTGAGTGATTATTTCTGTATTCTGTGTCCTGCATATTCACATGTTTTAGCTGAAGACGCTCCGATCAAGGTAAGCTCTTGTAAGTACTTCTATTGGTGAATTATGCTCAAAGGGTCGAGTCATCCGTGAGTTTACTCCCAGTCAGGGGATGAATCTGGGGTTTTGATTAAATGGGGATTAGTACGTAGGAAGAGAAATCTATACGATCACGTCTTGCTGGTGCTGGTGTGGATAATTAGATATCCAGTTAATTACGGAAGGACGTAGGGATAGCACAGCATTATTTTCCCGAACCTGTTGCAATGTTTTGTTTGGATCCGCACCGTGGACGAACAAACACGTCGCGACACAGGATAGCCTCGTGTTTGTCTTAACTTTAAGCAAATTGAAACCACTGCTATAAATTAAAGAATCTTGAAAAAATACCAATTTATGTGTTTATTTGTTTATGTGTTTGTTATCATATTTTTATGAATTGAAATGGATTATTACTTATAATATTAGTGTACTAAAAATAAAAGTTATCAACTTTCTTTTTCTATATCAAGGCTACAATATTTTTATTTAGTATTTCATAAAACTTATTGTAGCAATATTCAAACTGAGTGTGAATATGACAAAATTGAGTGCATTAGGGGGATTAAATACCTTGTCATTGTTTTGGATCAGCTGTTATCATGGAAACCTCATATAATTAAATTTATAGACGAATAAAATTGAAATCTTTCGAAACTTTAGTTTCTGAAGAATATCTATTCTAAAAGTATATTACGTATGATTTATTTTTCATCAACTTATTCTAGGTTACAGTATGGGTTAAATTGAAAGTTGTTGGAGTGCAGCTTATTCGAATGTTTTTCATACTTTATTTTTGATACAGACGCAGATTGCTATGTCGTTTCCATTATTTTATAGTTTAAATATTCTTTGTTTAAAAAATATGTATATTTATAAAGTGTTACGGTCATTTAATTTGAGATCGATTCGTATAACATCAAGCAGTTTGTACAGAATTACTCCAAGGTTTTATGTTTTCAGAACGTCATTTTCTCTATTTATTAAATCTAAAAAAAAAAAATATTACCTTTCTTGGATCTAAGCTATTTAATTTTTTACTCGATCACACAAAACTGTTGTTATATTTTCTCGTTATTACAAATTGGTTGTGTCTTGGTTATTTGATTTTCCTTTATGCGGAACTTTTTATCTTATCTTTAAATATTTTTTATTTCATTGTATTACTTATTGGCACATATTTTTTTGAATTATATGCTCGCAAAGTGAAAATGAGGCTATTTATGCTGTTGATAGCTAAGTTTGCACATTGGGATTTCTTTTATTTGTACCTTACTCTCTGCTTACTCTTTATATATTTCTTCCAGTAGATATAAGATTCTCTTTAAACTAGAAAGATTCCATCTATAAAAATGCATACTTTTTGTGTGGAATTTGGAATATACATGAATGCATTTTATGTTCTCTTCTGTTTTTTCATTAAGTTCAATAATAAGTTAACAATAAATACTTGTTTCGATACAAACTTTGCCTTATGGGTACTTGTGTTCAACGAACAGCCGTCTGAAAGACCGCTTTTGCGATGACCAGCAATTCGATTACCATATACAGGATTTACCATTCAATATTTTCTAATATTTTGTCCAGCAATATTATCACAGATATATTGATTTCTTTCCATACAAAATTATTGTGACTCAATTCACGTTCTTCCTTTACGCACATTTATTACTAGATATTCATACATGAACATAAATATCTCACATAATTCATAGTCACAGAAGCAGCTTATATATCGTATAAGGCATTTCCAAATCCAGGAATTGTGTTCCCAGTGAAGAGTTTTTGTAGAACTTTTTAGTACAGAATAGCCGAGAAGTGTAATAGCAGTAAGAAAAATGTTTCATGTATCGAAAATTTGTTAACCTTTGAGGTTCAAGTCACTCATACCACGCTGTTAGATTCAAATTTATTTGCATTTCCATTGCTGGACATTGTTGCACCATTCTTAGAGACATGCTGCTGGATATCTTGGACATTTCCGTGTGTCGTACTGAAATTATTGGACAAGTCACTGGATGTGAACAGTATGTTTTCTGTATATCAGTGCTGTCTCCTGCTTTCCTGTGCTGAAGAGTTTTAAAGAACATGAAACTAGCCTGAGAATTTTTGTCGCTGTACTGGGAGAACAATTTTATTTGATAAAATTATTATCTGAAGAATACAATTTATATTTTTCAAGCGCCTACAGTGTAACCGAGTTAAAACCAAAGGTCTCCAGTGGTTTATGCCGGAAGCTAACCTTTAATCTGATATTCTGTTTCACCCGCTCAGCCTGTTATGGAATTCAATAAAGTTATGAAAAATTCCATTTAAATTCATCTCGCGTTCCCTCTGCAACATTGACTTTCTCGAAAGATAATCTGGGGGAAATCTGTTCCTTAACTGTGAACGTGCTGATGGAAGGGAAGATGACTGTGGCTGGAAAAGCAATCACGTGACTACAAAAAAGAGAAGGAAGATTTCAGGTTGCCTTATCTTCTGTTATTTTACGTCAGCAGTTTATAGGCGACCGGGATTAATGAAATTGTTTTAAGTTTAAAAAATAATATCCGTCAGGTATTTTAAACTATGAAGTGGAAAGTGAATTATGTGAAAAAAGAGTTGGGAAAAGTGAGATGTAGCTGAATGGATGTTTAGTAAAGTTAAAATAAAGTTTTGAATTGTATAGAGATAAAGCAAATACCCTTTTACTTTCCCTACATACATAGTATAATGCGTAGGGAAAGTATTGTGAAGGGGGTCGAAAAATCGAGTTCCGTTGTTGACGGAAGAATATGTTTTAAGCATCCCTGAACTCGAATCAAAAATTTAAGATGATGTCTGCCTGTGTGTGTTTGTGTGTGTTAGTGTGTTTGTCTGTGAACACCATATTTCACGTACGAATGAAACGTTTAGAAAATAATCTGGTACGATTATCATGAACAGCGCATAAAATCCACCCCGTTTGGGAAGAATTCAAAGTCAGGTTTCGTTAGGTCTGATGGTTGGTACTATGTGTTTAAAGATTCCGCCTTTTGGGTCACCAGGGTGTCTTCTGCCGTATCTGAAAAGACTAAAAATAAATCTTTGCTTCCGGTGTGTGTGTGTGTGTGGGGGGGGGGAGTAAATCAAAAATTCGGCTTAGTGTGTTTCTTCACTGTAGTCAATATGGTAAGTGTGTAAAGATTAAGCTTGTAAAGACCAAACTGAACATATACTACACCAATATACTATATACGCACTTTCAATTCTTACTACAACATCTGCTGTATTTCTAAATTAGATAAAATACTAACCCCTTGTGTTTATCACGGCCATAATGATAATGCAAATATATCAGATACTTATACCTTTACGTGGTATGGTGATAAAGATTACATGAATACGCATTTGCAAAGCTTATATGCTCACTACTGGCTTTCCGTTATCCGTATTGCGGCCACACCCCGAATAATAGATTCTATCTAGTCATCGTTGTATCCAATGAGGTTTCCTTCCACTAGGCTGCCGGCCAACTTCCGAACTCCTCCAAATCTATCATAGTGCCTTTTGCTTTACTACAGCTCACTCCCGTCCAAACTCTTCCAAGAATCCTTCCAATTATTACTTGAATGCTTCATCTTCTACCTGAATTTCTCATGATCCGAAACATATTCCTATTCTGCCTTAGGAACGCAGAAAATGCTGGTTAGCCCAGTGATTGGTCTAACGACCGAACCAGTTAAAATAGTTAGTTTAAAGAAACATAAATTATAATGCAAGCTGATGGAAATAATAATCGAAAGGTTATTTAGACTTCACAAGCTTTTTAGATCATTGGGAGTCGTCTGGAAGGTCTGGAATGAGAGAGACATGTTAGACAATTATATATAGCAATTAAATACGCTGAGTTTTCCCAACTCCAAGAAGTCAATCTTTAAGGCCTTTCCTTGTACACGTTACAAGAAATTGACTATACAACTTTCAATTTACACAAGGTGATTTATTGAATTAACTGTTTTCTTTAATTCTGTAAATATAGTATATTTATATTGCTTCAATTATTGACAGATGCCTGCAGAGTAAATGCTTTAAAATTGTCAGATGATTTTTCGTAGACTTAGATTTCTAAGTTGATTGAATACTTACCTGGACATCAAGACTACAGCTTGTTTTATTTATGTTGCAGATGTACTACATAAATATCATAAAATTAATTAGAAGTATAAAAATATTTACTTATAATACTAAGAGAAAATTGCTATCTTAATATCAAAACAATAATTTGAATATTCTTTTCGTATTATACAGATGTTTCGTGGCTTTAGCCACACATCCGGCATGGACGCAAAATCTAAAACCCGCAATAACCTATCACTTCCCGACAAGTCCGAAACAAAAATAACGTTAAAACTAATTTATAATAACAAGACTTAGAAAAAAGAACTGCGCATTTACCACAACAAATAACATATATTGTCAAACCGACACATATAAAAGTTCAGAATGACATGCAAAGAATTAGGTTACCATACTATTCATCAAAAATATTATAATTATTACAAGCACTATTGACATTATAAATAATAATGATACATATTTTCTTTGATAAACTAATCCTCAGGGTTTTAACGTAATCATTATTCTTAGTCGAGTAATTAATCAAAAGGAAACCACATTAATTTAGGAGATGAATTCGTAGTAGCTGAGAGAGAAACCGATCTATACATGACAAAAAAGAAAGGCATATCTTCTGACTTTGGAACAGTTTGGATTGATCCCAAGAGTGATGGACCATCGCCATTCTCGCTCAACAATAAGGTACTGATACTACCACTCGCGTCTAGATGTTTTTCAAGTCCACTTCATTTTTTCGAAAATTCAAAACTTTCTCTTTCTTTTTCAGTGCTGCTCCCCTCCCATCGCAGCCCCCGGTCTTCCATTGGATGACATGTGAATTTAAAAATATGAAACTCCCGTTCGGCAAAACCCTTAAAATGCAATACGCTTTTGCTTTTGCGCATCGACTCTGATCAGCATCCGTTCAAATGTGTCTTGGGAAAAAACACATAACAAAAATTACGGCTTTACCTGCAGGCAGGCAGTCTTTCGTGATTTTTTGACCGGGGAACGAATGGGATTTTAAGGGGGATTTTCTATTTGCATTATAAAAATATGTCTAAATGCTGCCATATAAATGGAAACTAAGTTAATATGAAATGTTTCCTGGGGGGGGGGGACGAATAATCGTCCACGAGGGGACTTCGCCCCCCGGATGTGTACCTGAAAGAAACACGGTCTGCTGGGCTATCTTTATAATTGTTGAGATAGATCCACAAAAAATAATGTTATAATGGAATGTCAAAATACCATGTAACAATAAGTTCCTAGAAAAGTCTTTCGGCATCCCAATAACTTTGTAAAAAAACATCCACGAGTAAACGCGTTAGGCCTATGTATAGTAAAGTGACCATGGTCGATCGAATAAAAAGGATTGCAGCGCCCTAGCAGAAAATATAAAAATAATTTAAAATTTAATAACGGATTCTACAAAAATATATAGATAGACGAAAACCCAATTAGAAAATCATAGAATACTGTCCAATGAGTAGCAATCGACAATGAAACTCTTACATAAAGCATTTATTTCACACAATATTGTTATTGGCGGATGAATGTCCTATGCAGGAATGCTAAAATAAACAATACTTACATGTTCAGGAATCTGATGTTCAGCCAGTTCACAATGCCCTCAACAGCAACAATGCACGTTTGAATACGCCAATGACTATTACCGCGTACTTTGACAAGTCTCTGATAATACGACTTTTTGACCGGTATTGCCTTCTATATACGTGCTTCGTGCATTCCTGATATCGATTGTTACTAATTTGAAAATCCTCTATGTCGTACGGCATGCACGACATTTCGTAATTCAAATTACGGATGCCAACCTAGCTAATGAGCTATGTAAATGCTGCAGAGGGAGCCAATGGCAATACTAACATAAATAAGCAGCGCATCCCCTTCTTCACGTCAACGAATCAACAACGACACTACAATGTGAAAAGAAAAAAGGTTTGAGAGAATGTTCTAGAACTTTCCAACAGATGCGATTTCGACAGCGTCCTAGACGCACTTGAAGTTTTTGGTAGTCGTCTTAAAACCTCGAACGAGTCAGCATCATGTTTTTGGTTTTTGTGAAAAAATGTCTGTAGATTGTGAGCGAATGAATGGTAGCCTGCGCAAGTACGCGAAGTGCAACGATTTTCCCACATCAGTGAGATGGCACGAATATGCACGTAACAAAGAGTAGAGGTAACCGATTTCAATTGTCACTATTAGCACGGAAGGCACACCTTTAACGAGTATTAAGATAATTAACTACCCGTTCGTATGAGTAGATCGTATGAACAAGTTCGAAAATATTGAACTATAAGAATTATCTTTATAGATTGTTTAAAGGAAACTGTTATTTAAGAAATTTAAGCCAATGTTTTTTATGTGTGTAAATATATATTAATGTAATATTGTTAGTATTATGTGTCTTTAAATAATTGATTTAATCATAATATAATTACTCCAGATTATAGTGGATATATATTAAGCAAAATATTAAAAATAATTGAGCAATTAAGCATGTGTACTTCTTTATGTTTTGTGTGTTCGTAGTCCGAGCTTGAGAACCGGGAGCTTACATGCTCCACCCTTAGTGGCGGCATCATAGGTAAGTCCTATACTGGTAAATTTTGATAAGGACAATTTTACCTTATGACATGATGTCGCCGCGCGAATTGGTGCCGTATGTGGTCAAGCTCGGAGAGAATTAATTTTCATAAGAGAAAGTAAAAAATATAAGTAAAAGGCAAAATTAAATTTAATAATAAGTTTGAATATAATATTAAATTTAATAATGAGTTTGAATATAAAAGTGAATTTAATAATAAGTGGAATGTAATATTGAATTTAACAATGAATTTAATAATGAGATATAACTCAGTAGAATGATAAGAAAATGCATGAAAATGATAATTTAAATGTGTATTATATGATTGTATATATATGTATGTATTAGCATAAATATTTAAAATAGAGTTAGAATTGTATAACAGTGTATTAAATCATGGCGCCGAATAAAACTAGGCAAACAAATAAAAGAGCGAGGCAAGATCCGCCGATTAATGTAAATAGCAGTATAATAGATAGTTCGGCAAATAACGCGATCCAGATACAGATGCCCGCAAATCAAGCGCAGCAAAATACATCGTTGCCAATTATGCAGATGTTGCCATCATTTGATGGACAAAAAGAAAATAATGTCAATTTCTTTATCATACAATTTAAGGAAATAGCGGAGTTAACATCATGGTCCGAACAAGAGAAAATCATAATTGTAAAATCAAGATTAAAGGGAAAGGCTCAGCAATTTCTAGCAGAAAATATTGCTCTGCAAAAGGAAAAATCATATGAAAAATTCATGGAGTTATTAAAAAATAAATTTGAAAGGAAACAAACATTAGTGCAAAAACACAACAATTTTAACAATCTGAAACATTTACCAAATATGACAATTAAGGAGCTTGCACAAGAAATCGAAAACCAGGCGATAATTTTTCTAGAAATAGATGAAACAATGGACGCAAATGTAAAAAAAATTACAGAGAAAATTAAACTTACTAAATTTTTGCAAATAGTCAGAGAAGATTTAAGAACAGAAATAAAAAAAAATGACCCGAAAACCTTTGACGAAGCAGTGAAAATAGCTGAGGTGATAGAATCCGCATTGGAGGAAGATAGTGATTGTATAAATAGTATTGAAATAGAAAATAAAATAATTGAGAATGTAGAAATAAATCATGTAAAAACGGAAAATAATGCAGAAAAGCCGCCACAGAAATTCTGTATAGCGTGCGGTCGCAACAATCACTGGATGTCAGAATGTTTTACGCTGCAAAAAGTACAAAATAATTTAAAAAGGGCATTCACAAATGAAAACAGCAGTCAAGAAACTACCAATTTTCAACAAAGACCCACTGTTCAAAATAGTTATGCACACTATAGTAGGGCGAATTTCAGAAGAGGTAATTTCATAAATAACCGGGGAATACGGCGGCGTGCAGGAAATAACAGACAATTTCAAAGTAATAACAGAAGATCATATCAGAATAATGGACCACATTATGAAAGCAATCATAGGCAATATCAGAATAATGAATATTTAAACTAAGAAAGGGACCTCGAAATAAAAGACAAACAGAAAGTTATAAGGCATCAAATAAGGATTCGAGATCCCATAAAATTGCAAGCAAAATTAATAAGGATGCACAAAATTTAAATGAACATCTACTGAATTCAACATATGGACAGAGTGACGCATTGCCAATGATTAACATTAATTTAGAAAATATAAAAACAGTGGCTCTCATAGATAGTGGCGCAAGTGTCACATTATTATCAGATAACATTTTTCAAAAAATCAAAAATAAAATTAAAATTAACTATTTATCTAGACAAGTAAAAATACAGACTATGACCAAAGAAAACATTCAATTTTCAAAATGCATCAGCTTTAGCTTTAAAATTGAAAACAAAAGATGCAAAAATTCTTTTTTCATAACTAAACAATTAAACAACACACCCTATGAAATAATCTTAGGATTTGATTTTCTCAAAAATCATCATGCCATAATTGACACAAATAAATTAATATTAAAATTTGTCAAAGAATCCATATCTATACCATTTCAAGACAAAAATCAGAAAAAAGCACAGGAACCAGAAAATAATTATACAAAAGTTGAACATATTCAATGCTTAAATGCAAGCTTAGCGCATAAAATTAAATTACTACCTAAAGAAACAAAATCAATAAAATTAAAATTAAATGAAAACCATTTTGAGGATAAGGAGGTATTGTTAAATATTACAAATTCATTAAAAGATTTACACGCTGAGCATTCTTTACATTATGTAAATAATAGAAAATTTATTTCTACTCTTTTAACAAACAAAACAGAAGAAGAGATTCATCTAAATAAAAATATGATATTTGGTACTGTAACACCGCAGTTTGAAATTTGTGAAGAAAAACATGATACTGATAAAATTTTACAGATTAACAATATCGAAAGCTTAAATGACCCACAAAAAATTGATATTTCAGCGTTACGAAAAGCGGAATTAACACCGCAAGATTTTAAACTAGATCACTTACAAGAAAATGAAAAACATATATTGCTAAAATTACTGTTACAAAATTATGATGTATTTTCGAAATCATACAAAACGCTGGGAATGACGGAAGAAATAGTACCGGAATTTAATTTACTACACCAATACCCAATTCAGTGTAAACCTTATCCCTTGCCAAAAATGTTAAAACCTGTACTCGAAAGTGAGATAAAACAATTGTGTGAAGCTGGAATTATAGAAAAATCTACAAGTAATTATGCGTTCCCATGCTTATTGATAAAGAAGAAAGCCAGTATTAATAGTAATAATGCCAATAAAGAACAAAAATATCGTTTAGCCGTAGATTACAGGCTACTTAATCAAATTACTGAATTACTGCCCGTAAATATTGGTAAAATTAGCGACATTCTGCACAACATCGCAGGCCACAAATTATATACTGTAATTGATTTAAAAGCCGCGTTTTTTCAGATAAAAATCAAACCTGAATATGGGTCGATACTCACATTCGTAACGAAGGAAGCCGCCTATAGCCCTAATAGAATGCCTTTTGGCGCAAAAAACTCATCAGCCTATTTCTCATTACTAATGATGAAATGCTTAGGAGATTTAAAAGATCAGAAAATTGAATTTTATTTAGATGACATTGTAATTGCCGCAAATTCATTCGACAAAATGTTGGAGAAATTAAAAACGGTATTTTCGAGATTAGCTAAATTTGGTTTAACCATTGACCCTTCAAAATTACAAATGTGTAAAGAGAACATTAAATTTCTAGGATTTAAAATAAGTAAGGAAGGCATAACACCTTCAGATGATAATGTACAAAAAATAACGAAGTTCCCTGTGCCAACGACAGTAAAAAAAGTAAAATCATTTTTAGGTTTATGTAATTATTTTAGGCAGATCATACCAAATTTTTCTGAACTATGCAATCCATTAATTGAATTAACAAAGAAAGATAAAAAATTTATATGGACGGAGAAATGCGAAGAAGCGTTTGTAACATTGCAAAACGCGATTTTATCGAAACCGGTAGTCAGGGCAGCTGATATGTCAAAGCCGTTCTTTTTGTCAACTGATTGTTCAAAAGTAGCCGCGTCAGGAATTTTACTTCAATCAGTGAACGGAAATTTTCATCCTATCGAGTATTATAGCAGGAAACTTTCAGACAGTGAAAAGAAATATCCGAGCATGAAGCTAGAATTGTTAGCAATTCACGACGCTATAATACATTTCAAAGATTTTTTATATGGTACGCATTTTACGGTATTTACTGATTCTAAAGCTTTAACGCACTACATACACTTAGAAAATCAAAATTCTGATTTAATCGCAAGATGGTTATTAAATTTACAACAATATTCATTTGACATCAAATACATTAAAGGACAAGATAATCCCAGTGATTTTATGTCACGCCAAATTTTTTCTGAACAAACTAAGACTAAATTAATAAATAACATTATTGCTAATGACAGCGCTATAACAATAGCCAAAATTTTAGAAGAGCAAGCAAAAGATAGAGAGATAAAGAAAATTATTAACGGACTGAATGCAAAATCTAAGCAGCCAAAATATGTAAATAAATACTATAAAGATGTAAATACGGGATTAATTATGATAAAGACTGCTAGATATATCAGAAATCCTATGCAAAAGGACAGAATTCTAACACCTCACAGTTTAAAATTTGCAGTTATTGAGTTAGCTCATACACCACATTTTGGAGTAGAAAAAACCTATCAAATTCTGAATAGAAAATATTACTGGAAAGGGGCATACAGTGATGTAAAGAATTTTTGCGCATCATGTGATGCATGTTTATGTTACAAGAATAAGGCTATAAGACCTATGGCATTACAACGTGTCCCACGTCCATGTAAACAAAATCACACGGTGGCATTAGACATTGTAGGGAAGCTACCGAGGAGTAACGGACAGCACGAGTACATCATAACGATGATAGACCATTACTCGAGATTCTTGGAGGCAGTACCCGTGAGAAATATTACAACTGCGAGTGTATTACAGGTAGTAACAAATTGGATAGCTTCAAACGGAGTACCAAATTGGATTTTATGTGATAACGGGAGACAACTGAAAAGCGAGGAATTTAAAAAATTCGCAGAGCAACATGGTATAAAATTGAAATATACTTCAATTTACAAACCCAGCTCAAATGCAATTTTAGAAAGAAGCCACTTGGGAATAAAAAATTCTTTGGCAGCAATGGCTGACCAAACATTTAATTGGCACAAAGTCTTGCCATATGTAAAATTATTTCATAATGCAACACCCAGCGCAAATATAGACCACAGTCCCGCTATTTTGTTTCTTACCAGAGATTTGAAATTACCCGGCGAAAATAATCTGGAAATAGCGGACCCTGATGACAGTCCGATTTTAACTCAAACTGAATATGATAATGACGTCAGTGAAGCACTTACTTTAGCGGAAAAAATTAATAGATATACAAAACGAAAACAAATTCAAGCCCAAAGTCGCCAAGAAAGAATTTTTAAAAGAGTTAGACAGCAGAAATTATTAAAAGGACAAATTGTATATTTAAAAAACCTCAGACCCACCACAGCATTACAAAAAAAATTTCAAGGACCATTTCGCATCGTAAAGGTGATCCGTAACAATAATTACGCTATCACACCTATGAACGATCCAAATAAAAAATGGATAGTTGTTCACGCGAATAAATTATATAAAGCAGAACCGCGTAAAAAGTATTTACAAAGTAAACAAACACGGCGAACTGTTGACAGAAGTCAATCGCATGTAAACAAAGAATATAACGCCAATAATCCAAATGATGGGAGTACTAGACGTTATAATCTGAGGACACGCAAAAAATAGTATTGGAAAGCATTCTACAAGATGTGTAGCAGTCTATAATGAATTTTAAATTAAATTAGATGGTATTATAAAATATATTAGTTTCCTACAATATTTTGAAATTAAATTGGAAAGCATTTTGAAATAATTTTGGTAGTCTACAGTAAATGTAAAAATTAAGTTGGAAGGTAGTCTACAAATAGATATTTTTGATTAATGTAAAGAAAATGAATATAATTATAATAATAGAAAATTTATGTAGATAAAGCAACTTTCAAAATTAAGTGATAAATAAGTAAATAGACAACAAGTGTGTTACAAATAGCATAGTGCCACAATATGTGCAAAACATAGGGCAGCAAAAGTATATGGTTATTTTAGTATGTATTGTGTATTGTATATTATGTATGGTACATTGTGAAAACTGTAGTGTTGAGGAAAACTGTGTAGTAGTGAAGACTTAGTGTGAGGATAGGCATGATAGTTATCCAAAATGCACGGTAGTCAACAAAATCGCAAAATTAAATAAAACTTCAAAAAAAATTGTTTGGGGGAAGGCAAGTCCAGCGGATAGGAATTTTTAAATCATGGATTTTTCTGCAACAACAGCAACAAAAAAAAGAACAGTAGGAAAGTTTATCAGCGGGTTGACTGGTTAGCAGTAATGTTGTCAATAAGTATCAACGTGTACAACGTAAAAGTATTAGCGCCAGCCCATTTTATTAAAATTATCAGCGTTTCATCAAGTAGCAGTACAGCAAAATTAAAAAGTTGTAGATTCTCGTCCCTTTTATGCAAGTAGATATTAAATAAATGAACGGACAATGATAAAAGATAAATAATTTATATGAAAATATAAGTAAAATAAATAAATTTAATCTTAGAAAATATAAGTAAAGTAAATAATTCAGTGGACGTAAAAAAAAAAAAAAAAAAAAAAAAAAAAAAAAAAAAAAAAAAAAAAAAAAAAAAAAAAAAAAAAAATAAAAGATATCTGAAGTATAAATAATATGTAATACAATAATGATTTCAGGAAATTAAAATGTTTGAGAACAAAAAAAAAACGGAGACTCGGAAAATTTTGAAGTGAAAGAAAATAGTAAATAAATGTTTTTTCCCTTCCAAACAAAATAAAAATTAGTCTACGTTATAAAAATGGACATTGTCAAATGCTATGTAAGTGGGGATAAGAGCAGGGAGATTCATTTTGTAAAATAAATATGAGGATTTTGTAAATATGAGTATAAAATAAAAATATAGGTAATAAATAAACATTTATGTATAGATACATAACTTATATATAGAGCAATAAATATCAGAAAAAATATGTAGAAGTGATAAATAATACATACAATACCCCTCAATGTTCTAAAAATAAATAAACTAACATGTGTTGTAAGAAAGAGAGAGAGAGAAATAAATAAATTTTACTTACTTTCAATTTGTATTACTTGTACGGTGACTGATGAATTAAGGGTAGGAGTGTCGTAATAGGGAGTTGACAATTCAAGAATCTTGATGGTCATGTGTCTTTATTGATAACAAATGATGAATGGCTGTAGAGGTCAACGAGGAAGTGGCAAATTTTGTTTCCAATGGTAACATGCTGATGAAGTATATGCACTGTTTCATTTTTCTTGTACGGGTCTTGAAAAAATTGTATAACATAATTAATAAAATGCAAAATAAAGTCATGGAACATGGTAAATGCAAGTATATAATATTCAAAATCATAAAAGTATTAATTAAATACCTCATAAAAAGCTGACAGAATAAAAGCAAAATCATAAATAAATAAATAAATAAAAGTGTGAAGTCAAAATAACAGTCACAGCTGATATAAATAATATTTAGTAAAATAATAAATATATATTGCATAAATAGTGTATACAGACCTTTTACAAAAACACGTAATCTGAAAAACAAAGTAAAAGTTAATTACATAAATGGATTAATAAACTTGAAAAGTAGGATTAATGTCCCATCCTTCACAGTCAGCGTAACAGCTCCATATATGGCCATTGTACGGCGAAAGCATAGTACCTTCAAAATAAATAGCCAGGCTAAAAATAAACATCGGAGAAAATCTCCCCTGCATAGTACGAGAATAATACAAAAAAAGTTCTATTGTAAGCATACAATCAAGGTATCAAAATTTAAAATTATAATTGCAGGCAATTATAGTTACTTAAAAATACCGGCCGGTATATAAAAAGATAAAATACATTAGGAAAAGACATTGATTTGTATGTAAATGATAAATGATTGAGTTATTAATAAATTATTGCAGTAATTCAACATCACAGTAAATAAAAAAAGAAATAACAGATAAAATTAAATATGAAAGAATTATATGTAAATAAATAAATATGTAAAGTTATGCTGAAACGGGAACATAAAGTCAGTTATATCAATAACATAACAAAAGCATGGTATATTCATAATACCACACATAAAATAATATATCACGCGTTGTTGCAACAAGGGATAAATAAATCCAATAAATTAAAAGTACATGAAATCAAAATAATAATTCAACAGTCAGATCTGTGTTAAGGTTATAAGATAATAATAATAAAAATATATATATATATTAAATTAAATAAAATTAATAACAACATATGTAAAATAAATATATAATATGATACACATAAAATATAATTGTAATTAAATTCCTTAAAAGGATACACGTAAAACCTCTCACGTCAATGTTGAGCGTAAGCCGTCAAGATCGGACAATGCAAAGCCAGAAAATCCCACGTCAATGAGAGCGTACAATCACCACCGGACACTCTAAAGCCCGCGCTTTGTAGATAGGATACCGCCAAAAAGCAAACGATTACGATTATGTGGGCAGAACAGGGAAGTGAAAGTTAGCAATCTTATGTAACGTTACGTGCTTCGGGGGGTCGAGGCGCAGAAAATCGCCATGCATGACCGATTGTCACAGTTGTCATAGAAACGCGTTGAGAAGAAAAGAGCTACGGGTCAAGCAAATTTTTTCTTTTTTTTTCTTTTCTCCCCTTTTCTCCCGCTCAGTTTTGTTTCGCACGAAAGGGCAGCCGAAGAGGAAATTTAAAGTGCATACTTGTTATTGTGGAGATGCATTGTATTTAGAGTAGCGAAATGAGTATATATATATTTGATATTTTAAATGCCGAGACGTAATATGATATAATTATGATGTGCAAAATACCCATGATTGATACACGCTTAAACAGTTATATAACATGTATGTGTATTACAAATAAGAAATATATACAGCTAAAAAATTGTCGAAAAATTATTTACGTCTGTGAAATGAGAAATCAAGGTAATGAATTGTGTATAGTTTAATGTAATGTTGTGAAATTGTATATAAATAGAAATGCAAATAACAATTATGATATAGTCTTCATTTGAAGTGTACAATAGACTGTACGAAGCAACATAATGAAAATATAAATATTGAAGTACCGGAACTTTGAAAGTTAAGTCACAGGATGGTGACTCATTCTTCCATGCTCATGATAATTACATGTGACAATAAGGTGTCTTCCGTGCTCATGATAATTCAATGTGACAATAAGGTGTCTTCCGTGCTCATGATAATTACATGTGACAATAAGGTGTCTTCCGTGCTCATGATAATTCAATGTGACAATAAGGTGTCTTCCGTGCTCATGATAATTCCAGGTGACAATTATGTGTCTTCCGTGCTGGTAAGATACTTCCAATGTGACAATATTGTGTTTCTGTACGGTGATAAACATTTTAGTGACAGATATCTTTGCAGTGTATCAGACAAGGGTACCTCAATATGTTTCTAGTGCTTCAGTACAACAGTGCATCAAGTTCTTATAGATGTATCAGTGGGACACGATACTAGTGACTTCCTGTGACAATTTTTCTCAGTGCATATGCTTTGTACCGTATTCTAGATTTAATCTCATGCAGAGGGGGATAAATGTCGTACGGCATGCACGACATTTCGTAATTCAAATTACGGATGCCAACCTAGCTAATGAGCTATGTAAATGCTGCAGAGGGAGCCAATGGCAATACTAACATAAATAAGCAGCGCATCCCCTTCTTCACGTCAACGAATCAACAACGACACTACAATGTGAAAAGAAAAAAGGTTTGAGAGAATGTTCTAGAACTTTCCAACAGATGCGATTTCGACAGCGTCCTAGACGCACTTGAAGTTTTTGGTAGTCGTCTTAAAACCTCGAACGAGTCAGCATCATGTTTTTGGTTTTTGTGAAAAAATGTCTGTAGATTGTGAGCGAATGAATGGTAGCCTGCGCAAGTACGCGAAGTGCAACGATTTTCCCACATCAGTGAGATGGCACGAATATGCACGTAACAAAGAGTAGAGGTAACCGATTTCAATTGTCACTATTAGCACGGAAGGCACACCTTTAACGAGTATTAAGATAATTAACTACCCGTTCGTATGAGTAGATCGTATGAACAAGTTCGAAAATATTGAACTATAAGAATTATCTTTATAGATTGTTTAAAGGAAACTGTTATTTAAGAAATTTAAGCCAATGTTTTTTATGTGTGTAAATATATATTAATGTAATATTGTTAGTATTATGTGTCTTTAAATAATTGATTTAATCATAATATAATTACTCCAGATTATAGTGGATATATATTAAGCAAAATATTAAAAATAATTGAGCAATTAAGCATGTGTACTTCTTTATGTTTTGTGTGTTCGTAGTCCGAGCTTGAGAACCGGGAGCTTACATGCTCCACCCTTAGTGGCGGCATCATAGGTAAGTCCTATACTGGTAAATTTTGATAAGGACAATTTTACCTTATGACACTCTACAACTTTGCAATTGGAATTTTCCTACTCTCTAGGGGACTCACTTTACTATAGGCAGGCTTAACATGTGTTCTCATGGACCCTTCCTTACAAAGTTATCAGTATTTTTAGGACTTTCTTAAGAACTTTGTATAAAATGGTGTTGAATTTTTATGTAAGATTTTAAATCATGATATTTTTTAATCAGAGGGTCATAGTGTTATTTAAGAATATGCACATTATATCAATGACACGATATTCGCAGATAAGTAATTATGGATTTTGATTCAGAAAGAAAATACTGTATTTGATTATGCAGAAAATGTTATTTTGAAAACTTTGAATATTGTTTATATTATACAAAGTTCTTCAAGGTGTTAGAAACTTTGTTTCCTTTATAAATTTGGTAGTTCAGCTAAAGTGTAATTACAAAGAAAAAGTTTCTATCCACAAAAAAACAGTTCTACCCTCGCACCTTCCAAATGATTACCTTCTATCCCAAGTCACTTACTTGTCCATTAGCACGTACTCACTTTAGGATGAGATTTCACCTTTTCACTAAGTAAATAGCATAGACATGACAGGAATGGGATTTTTTCACCCAATTCGGTAGATAGCACCTATCTTATTAACTTGAAAATCATGCTTGGAAATTTAAGAATGAATTGGTGCATTCATGTCCATGCATTTATCTCGAAAAATGAAAAAATATCATCTCATGAGAGATGTCGACGGTATTTTTTATGTATAAAGGTTCTCTATTTGAAGTCAAGCGAGTTTGGAGCACAACTTCCTTAATATTTAGTCAAATTTGACTATGTGCAAAAGTTTCGTTTACGTAAAACTCTAGCGATTCGAATGAAATTTTGTACATAGCTTGATCATATTTTATATCATGACGAAGGCCAAATTTTAATTTCCATCTATGTACTGAAATATCTGGGGTTAAATGTCAGATAATGTTAAAGTTAATGCAGAAAATATAAATTTAAAAATTCAAGCAGAATTTTTTGTTTGCTTGTTATAATGCGTACAATAGTGCAAATTACTAGGCTGTCTCTGCACTCATTATGCATTATTTATTATGCTTCGCTTCAGTTCTGGGATTTCATTGCAGATACCAGCATCCAGATGGATGCTGGCATCTGCAATGGGGGTGTCTTCCAAATACTTGGGGACGCTCCTTACAAGCATTTTCCTTTTTCTTTTCTTTTGTGATTATGAACTTTGTTTTTGCAGCTTCATGTAGCCTGGGCTAAATTGTATATAAATTTGATGCGAACTACGTGGATAGACTGAAATTGCCAGTTCCCACAGATGTTCCCAAAAGCGTGGCTTATAGCAAGTTTTCTGCCATCGTAGATATCAGTTATTCCATGCTGACGAGTGCATAATAATATGGATGCTGATATCTGCCATGGGGGTATTTTTCAAATTTTGGGCTTTGCCCCTTACAGGCGGATTTTGCAATTATGAACTTTGCTTTGCAGCTTCGTGTAACCTGAGCTAAATTGTATATGAATTTGATGTCATCTCCATGGAAGGACTGAAATTGTCAATTATCACAGAAGTTCGCAAAAATGTCTACTTATAACAAGTTTGCTACCATTTCAGACATCGGCTATTCCATGAAGACGACTATTCCGCGAGACCGGTCATATGGATGCTGGTATCTGCAATGGGAGTGTCTTCCGTTTTTTTGGGGAATGCACCTTACAGGCGGGTTTTGTGATTATGAATTTCTTCACACGAAAGTTTGAAATATTCAAATAGTGTTTAGTTTGAGTTCCTTCATATAATATCTATAACTACTTTGTACGACCTTATATCAATTCCGTAGTCCAGACAAAGTGCAAATGCAAAGAGAAAAAGTTTCTATTTCACAAAAGACCTTTCTGCTCTTACAACTTCCAAGTGATTACCCCCCCCCCCTATCCCAAGTCACTTACTTGTCCATTAGCACGTACTCACTTTCGGGAGGGATTCTACCTTTTTACTAAGTAAATAAAATGTACATGACAGGAATATGACTTTTTCATCCAATTCATGGTATCTATCTCGTTAAATTGAAAAACACGTTTGGAAATTTTAGAGTTTGCGCACCCATTTTCATAAATTTATCTTCAAACTCGAAAATTTTCCAGTAGGTGATATTTATACAGATACAGAATTTTTTTAAGATATAAAGTTCTATATTAAAAACATATAAATTGACGAAACATATAAACTTATTTGAAGCTCCTTATAATAAATTTGTGCTTCAGTATCTTATCTGTATGTAGGTGTGTGGTCTGTATTGGAAAATATAAGCGTCGTACGACCATGACATTTGGTGCATTGCTTCAGGACCCGGGAAGGTGCAACTCTGTGCTATTTAAAAAAAAATTGAATCAGATTTTTAGTAATTTTATGTTTTAGCACGATTTTCCCATAAATCGGTTCCTTAGTGGTCGAAAATATCATCACAGAGATTCTATCTTGACACCGTACAGATCAAAGACGGTTCGATGGATGTTTGAACCGAATTGGTAGGACAAACTCTTCATATTTATTTTTTTAAATAGATCAACATTTGTATTTTTTAGGTTATTTGATACTTATTTTGTAGCATGCAAAAAAAGTAGCATTAGTACAATTCTAAAGATTGGGGACAATTTTCATGTATATCTTCACATTCTAGCAAATGACATTTTTTAATCAATACGTAATTATTTTTGGTGATTTTAAGCGAACCCATAAAAGTTTATTCTTTCTGCTGTCTGCTGTATGAGACTGCGCATGTGCTTAAAGCCTCTTCAGGAGAAAATATTCCGTTTGGAATAATGAATATTATTTATTTTTGCCTTTTAGAGAGCATGTATTTTTTACTTTTGCTTTGCGGATAGCGTGCGTTTGAAAATTGTATAGTGTTATCTGTAAATGCATTATTTACGTAGCGGGCGCTTATTTAGGCCGGGCAAAGTCGGGTAATTCATTCAAGTTTGTTATAATGGAAACGTTATATCAGGCAATATTTCAAGTCCTGCATCATCGAGGGTCAAACTGAAGCCGTTTGATTGAAGGCGATAGCTATATACCGACGTGCTAAGCATGCTGCGAGTATACTTATTTCTATATTTGGACTGTTCTGTTCATTGTCTCTATGTACATGAAACTGGATGAGATGGTTACCATTAATCGAATGATTCATTTTAAGAATAAATTCGTCTGACACACTTCACAGAAGGCAAAAAATTCTTCCCAGGAGGATATCTCCAACATTTAATTACTAAACTAAATAACATTACTAAAATTCGATAAAATACTTTTCTGTTAATTGCAAAAGTAAATAACATTCAAAAATTAAGAACAATACTTTCTAATAACATAAGTCAGGACAGAAAGTTGTTCTTTTGAAGTTTTAGCATAAAAATATTTCATTGACAATCCCTAGATACTTCAATGAGAAATGCCGTGAAATGTAATCAGCGTGTTGTATTCCATTAGGTAATTGGAAGAAAATCCAATTTTCGCTTTTTATAAATAAAGAGGGCAGTGATGTGCAATTGCGTTTATCACACTAAGAAACGTGTCAAAACTTTCTGAGAATTAACTTTGTATTGATTAAATCTACGAGCAGTTAAATATATATTATTAAACGTTGGTTTCAAATTTGCATTGAAAATAATTATGCTTATAAATTTAAGAAAACGTAAAAAAAAATATGTTATATATATTAAAACAACTGCACTGAATTCTAATAAAGATTAAAGTCAGTAAATTGTATTAAATATACTGAGACATAATTTGATGAAAAGAAACGATTTTCAAATTACGAACAATTCATTTTATGGAAAATTGCTCTTTTGAAGAACATTATTTTAATATAATAATCTATAGTAGTTAGTTTTAAGGATATTAGCTAATGGGTAAAAGAAAATTTAGCGTATAAACCTTGTTAATGCTAATGCGGACGATATCAAATGAATTTACTTTTTTTATATTTGCAGTAGCTGAAACTATTGGGCTATATCATGCAGAAGAAAGAATTATATGCTGAAGACATATTTACCTTATGAGACAAAATAAATGTTTTAAATACAGCATACTTTGAATAACCGTTAAATTTTAATAATACAATTACCTTCGTTATCTGGTCAGATCTAAAAGAAAACAAAGAAGTGTTGGAAATTTTTCTACTATACCTTTTGACTTCCACATGTCTAATCGGCATTAATGTAGCATATTTCTCCCGAAATCTTTTATTGCTTTTACTTAGGGAAGTTTATTATTGATTATTTTTGCTCGAAATAAAATGTTTTCTTAACTTTGAAGATTATTACATACATGCTAAATATTGTTCACATTTTACAGTCCTTTTCATGACAGTTAGACATACGTATAGTATCCACATTTTTCAAAGTCAGCAGTGTACATGCGATTCTTGTTCTGAAAAACTTTAAAATTGGATATAACAGTACTTTCTTGCAAATATACTTATGTTCGTTTTACTTACTAGTATATTTATATATTTATTGCATAGGAGAACAAATTTCAAAGACTATCGACTATCATAACACTCATTTACTTAAAAATAATCATTCGTACACTGTAAAACATTCTGCAACCTTTGCTGATATTTTTCAGCTACTTTGTTGATAATTTCGGCAAAAGAAAAGCCACAATTACAGGCGTTCATAAAATGTCCGGCTTCATTTCTGAAATATTCAGCTAATTATCGTCTGCCTAAGCTTTATTTTTGTATATATATATATATATATGCAGGGTGAGTCAGAACTCTTGGGCCAAACTTTAAGGGGTGATAAATCGCATCTAAACAAGCAATTTTTGTCATGCAAAGCAGCAAAGCAGGGTCGTGACGCAAGAGGTGAACCGCTAGACGTCCCTGACATTGAAAGCAGTGACGACTGCTTCAGAACTACCCAAGGTTTAAGCTGAGTTTAAAATTTCTTTAACAAAAAAGCTAAAACCTCTTGTTTCATTTTCGCATTTTGGATAGTCTATTAGCATTTTGCGAAAAATGCGATCGTAGCGGAAACATTGGAATTAGCGAACGAACCTCAAATTGCAGCGCCAATGTTATTGTCTTGTAAAGTAATCGAAAATAATTATTTTGTTTGCAGACGATTTTTATGCACTTGTGGCAACAGCTTTTAATTGTTTATTCTAGTTATTTTGGTTAAAAAACTGTAGAAAGAATAATCTCGGAAGAAATAAACGCATAAAGCGGTGGTTTTTTCGCACTCATCGTCATTTCTACCGTGGATTGTAGAAGGAATGGCTGGTTTCACAAATCAGGAAAAGGCGGACATGCATTTTATGTAAGATGCTGCGGACGGGAATGCTCGTAAAGCCCAAAGACTATCTATCTCTGGGGCGCTTCCCGACAAGACGCGTGCTAGACCGAAAAATCTTTCAGAGATTGCATCGGTGTCTGTGTGAAACGGGCTCCTTTGTCAGCGGCATGCATGATACAGGACGCTCCAGGGGTGTGAAGACGCCACAAGTTGAAGAGAAAATTCTGCAGAGGGTTGAAGATCGCCCGGAAAGCAGGACGTCTGCACTTTCCCATGCCCTAAATGTGTCCCAAAGAACAGTTTGCCGAGTATTACGGAACGAAGGAGTACACTCCTACCATGCACAGAAAGTGTAAGCCTTGACACCTTCAGATTATCAGCTACGTGTCGATTTTGCACGCTGGTTTCTGCAACAGATGGCAGCGCAGCCTGATTTTAGTGCACATGTTTTATTCACGGACGAATGCACCTTTACTCGTGAGGGCATTTTTAATATGCATAATTTTCATATGTGGGTATCTAGAAATTAGCACGCCACACGTCCACATTCCTTCCAGCAGCGTTTCTCCGTAAATGTTTGGGCTGGAATTGTCCATGATCATTTGATTGGTCCATATCTCCTACCATGCCGACTGGACGGCAGAACATACCTCCTATTTTTACAGGAGGTATTACCATAGTTACTGCAACATGTTCCTGCCAACATTAAAGCATATATGTGGTTCCAACACGATGGAGCACCACCCCATTTCAGCGTGGATGTGCGGCACACCTTAGATGCTACATTCTCAGGGCAATGGATTGGTCGGTGTGGTCGCATAGCTTGGCCGGCACGATCGCTTGATCTCTCCTGTCTCGACTTTTTCTTATGGGGCCATATGAAAAGTCTCATCTATGATAGCCCTATCGACTCCGACGAGGACCTTGTTGCTAGGATTGCTCTTGCTGCCGGCGTTTTCCAAGATATGCCGGGTGTTTTTGTTAACGTGCGCCACTCGCTACGTCGCAGGTGTGAAGCCTGTGAGATGTGAACAATATTTATGTAGCACTTGTCTGCTGTGAAAGGTAATATCCTTTTCTTTTTCAACTCGGTGTCTATCCTAAAGAGTGCAGAATAAATATAAAGATTTAAAATTTGTACTTACAGTGTCGAAAATTGATTTTTTTAAGCTAAACATCAAAATCTAGATGAAAGCCTTTATACAGCAAGGCCCCAAAAATAACAATGTTGCCGCCCTTCAATTATTGGAATTCATCTGTGTACATGACCGAGAAATAAGCGTTGTGATAACTAGTCGATGGGAAAATTAGCCCCACTCTGTCCTATTCGTTAAATCTCGATAGCAACATTGATAACAATTGAATAAAAAGCTGATTTTTCACACTGCACAAATTCCAGTTTCGTACTGCACGAATTGTGTGATGCTGGACGTAAACAAACTCTGTACTGCTGTTATAATGATTCAGATGCTTTTAAGCTGATATACAAATGACTTCAATCTGTGCAGTGCAATGTATTCTCGTAAAGCACTAGTTAATATTGACTGAGCGTCTCTAAGCAGTTTCGATTTACTTTCAGTCATTGGATTTCTTGAGATTCCACTACTGTGAATAATGCGTAGTTATAGAGATCTTAGCATAATCGTTGAATTTCGACTGCAAGATTTGGGAGTCTTAGGTGTAAGGCGCAGATGTGAGAGTGATTCAGATATAGAAGTACATACTCAATGTGCTATTGCATCATGCATATAAAATTCGAGATTACTCAAACTAGAAATTTTGAATCGATTATAAATGTCGTAGTGATACAATGTTTCACGTTATTTTTATATGGATTCAGAAGTGTGCAAAAGCGGATTTGAATTTTTGCCATCAGTAAGCTATATAAATTTAATAATTTCGTATGTTTAATAATTCTCAGGAATTTTAGACATTTGTAACTAGCACCTATACGTGTCTCTTGGGGTATTATATGAAGATAACTAGAGCAAATTATTCGGCGTAGCCCGGGCTGTAAATAAATGTCCGTTACTAGTCAATTCACCGTGCACGCTATTCGCAAAGAAAAAAGAAATTCAAAATCTCTCTCTCTGGAAATTTCTTTCCTAACGTCAAAAGCTCGTTCATTCTGTGAACCCGCTCACTCCTCTTAAAAATAAAATGGATCTGATCTAGAGAAGAGGAATCTTTGTTGAAGTGTAAGACGATCCGTTGCGATGATAGATTACGATCACTTAAAAAATTACAAAAATTAAAATTACTTATGAAATCGGAAATATTTTTGTTAGCATGCTGAGATATATGGGGAAGTTTCAGCGAAATTATAGAATTGTGCTAATCTTAGTTTTTCGAATGCGACGACATATATATCAAATCGTCTAAAAATGCACATTTCGACGTATTTAAAAATATAAATATGTAGGAATTATCCCAGGGATTCAGTTCAAACATTGTTGGAAGAATGTTCTTTGACCTGTTCGATGGTGTCAAGCTGGAAAAGCTGGAAATTTTTTAATATTTTTGCCGCTTCTTTTGTACTATAATCTTAGCCTTTTAACATATCGAAACTTAAAAACTGCCCGAAAAAATTAGTTTAATATGCCCGAAAAAATTAGTTAAATCTCATCCATATACCCTGTCCCATACCTATTATTTATACATTCTGATGGATTTATTTAAAAAACGAAAAGTTGTTTCACTTTTGTTTATCTACTACTGAAAATGTATGTGTGAAAAATGTTAATCACTAAAATAATAAAATGAAATTAAGGAACGGTTTGTTGAGAACAACTAAATTTCTATTTTGTCATCCTCATGCCCAATTTTTCATGTTATCTACATGCCCTAATTATAAGCTGAAAAAATAATTATATATTACATTTTGGCAATTTTAAGCTTTATACTTCTATCCATCTTATATTAAGAACAAATATAACACTCTCTTGCTTTGACTAAAAATTAGTATAATAATTCTGGCTGTGCATTATTTGCAAATAATGTCTTGTTTTTTACATGTTCATAAATGTCATTGAAAGGAAATAAATACAAATTTACATAGGAAATTATAAGAAAATGCAAACATTTAAACTCTGCGGATGTTTTATTATACTTAAATAGCTCTAGAATTATTTTAGTTTTCTCAGGTTTAAAAACGAACTTAAAAATTTGAATTTTCTATACTCTGAATATTCCTATATTTGTAGAATCACCTATATATACCATGTAACCTTATGCTTACGGGATTCAATATTTTATCTGATATTAAAATAGAACAGAAATATTGGTCCAGAATATCTAATTTATGTTTGCAACATAGTTTATGCTAACTGTATTTGGATAGTCTGAAAATCGGATTCTCCCTTATAATATGTTTCATCGCCTTAAACTGTTCAGCATTCAAATTTATAATGATTATGCTAAAAGCCTATGTCCATGATCATTAGAAATGCGAAATTGTGGGAATTCTAAGGCTTAGGACGAAAGGAAAGCATTAGGAAAGCAGAAGTCTTATCCAAGCTACTATAACTAACTGCCGATGATGTAATATAAATGCTTTCCATAAAAGATGAGTTGATTAAGATATTAAAGGTAAATTACAACATTTATGTGTATTATTATGATAGAATCGGCTCAAGAATATTTTAGTTTAGTTACATATCGTATCATAGGGAAGTCTTTAAGTCTCCCAATAAATTTGTAAGGAAAGTTCAAGGAGTGTACGACCATGCCTAATCGAATAAAAGTTATAGTAACGCTCCAAGTGAAGATTTTAAAATTGAAGGTTAACCAACTCGGCAACAAAGACAGATAAATGAAAAAAGCTAATTACTGAAGTTATAGAGCCTTGTCAAATTAGTAGAAATCGATCAAAAATTTCTTACAGAATGCCTTTATCTCATACAATGTGGTTATTGGGGAATAGCTGTCATATTTGGGAATTCCAAAATAAACAATCATATTCACAGGAATCTAACGTACATCCTTTTAAAAATACCTCCATTAGCAAAAATACACATTTGAATTCGAGAATGATATTACCTCGTATTTTGACAAGCATAGCAGATTTCAACGTATTACAGTCCCTTGACATTTTCACAGGTATATATTACCTTCCATGTAAGCTTCTCGTGCGTTCTTGATATCTACTAATTAAATAATCTTTTTAACACTTTACAACATAATTGAAAGGTGTTTATGATTTTGTTCATTCTGTCTGTCTGTCCGTTCGCAAGATAACTGCCGTAAAAATGATTTTATCAAAACAAAATTTTTTGTGTTGTTGGGACAGTCTGTGGGACAGGACAGGATTATACGTACTCACCACGACTGCCATTGGGGCTTGAGCCGATATTAAGGTGGGACGCGTTCAGGTTTTCCATCTCCCACGCAGCGAAACCGCGGCCGGGGGCCACGTTGTTGACGGAATCATTCACCGGGCAGGGTCCGAAGAACACCCGCCAAGCTAGACCCCAGTCACCGGCCAGATCTAGGCTCAGGTCATGAATAGACGCAGTCCATGAGAAAACAGCCACCTGGAAGAGTCCGAGGCCTAGCTGTCTCACCGATACGACGGCCGGTTCATCGACAACCGGTTCCCCGAATTTGTTTACTCCCCCATGTTGGAGGACCAGAGCTACAGAACTAAGATCCGTACACCACAATCAAGGTGGCGCCACCCCGGGGGGGGGGAAGTCTGTGGGACATATGGGAATGTAAATGAATAATATCACCCAATTAGTTTTGGATTGAACCCGGGTTGAAAAAATGAAATACATTGAACCCTATGGGAGCTAATTTTTCAAACATTTTTTAAGCGAAGTTAAAATTCCCAAATTGCTTCGAAAATTTTAAGAAATATGCAAATTAAACCATAAAATATATACAAAAAAAATTTCAGCAACTGTAGGGTTCAGGTTCGGTAGTTTTTTTAAATAAAAATTAAAATAAGGATTACATCCATATAATATGAAGAGATCATGTGACCCACTTCAAAATAAAATATAGCATCCATCTTTTTTCTCCCAGAGTAAAATTCGTGAGTTTTAAAGTTCTTTTTAAATATATATTTTGTGCTGCATCCGTTCTAAAATTTACTCCTAAAACGTCCTCCCCTATAATATGAAGAGATCACGTGACCCACTTCAAAATAAAATATGGCATCCATCTTTTTTCCCAGAGTGAAAATCGTGATTTTTAAAGCTCTTTTAAATTTATATTTTGTGTTGCATCCGTCCTAAAACCGCTTTATTTTTGCTTACTTTTTGTGCATCTATATTCTGCGCCAACGCAATTATAATAATTTTGAGTTTAAATGATCACCAAACTTTGATTATGTTTACAACGAAACCTAATTTTAATGGATGTAGAATATAAACAAGTCATTCTAAAGATGAGTTGTATAAGAATTACTGAATTTTTTTTCACGCAAAATCATTTAACTCTGGAGTCTGGAATAAAAGTGTATGAATGAAATATTCACTGTTTTTACATAGAGAACCAGACAATTTACATTTCGATGATGTCATTTTAATAAAGTTCATTTTTACGATGAAGTTTTAAGAGTTCAAGTAAAGTAAATTATCGTAGTTTTGTGGTAATTAAAAAATATCACCGCTGAATGTATCCCATTTTGCTTTTCAGTTGGAAAATGTTTCATAATCAATGCTTTATGCATGATTGATATTTCTTGTTTAACTGTGTAATTGACATTTCTCTATCTCGCTTTGTTACCGAACTCCATAATCGTATCTTTTTAAATTCTTCCCTGGGGCGCTTCAAATTGTGTTATTTGATCAGGTATGGTTTATTTACAATAACTAAACCATCGGATCTTTCCTCACAAAGGTATTAGTTCGCCTAAAGCCTTTTTTATGAACTCTGTATATATGTATATATATTTGTACTCATGCATATATCTTTTATTGAAAATGTATGCGCAGCAATATTTGGCATTAAAATAAAAGTACCGCTTTAGAACCTTTAGAATTTATTCCTATAGCACTGTTTATAAGATCTCCATCCAGACATTCTGAATCTGTTCACCGTAAAATGCGTTCACTGCCTTGAAAGGATCAACATTCAAATTTATAATGATTATGCTAAAAGCTAGACCAGTTTGTCAATCAGCATTGGAAATGCGAAATTACTCAACTACTTGTGTCTAGGAGAAGATAATGACATTAGAAAGGCAAATATCGGTCATTGTTATGGCATTCTTCTGGAAATATGATAAATACTTTGCAGAAAAAATATGATGATGCATATTTGAACCCAATATATAATGAATGTAGAGGATGCATTATAATGTATGTATGTATACCCCCTATAACTTTTAAAACATGTATCATAGGATTTTCTGCCGTGAAGGGAATCTGAGGAGACAGTGTCTACCCAAACAACGTATTATTATGTAACTTTCTTTCTAATTTCCCACCATTCTAAGTAAGTGCTTAAAATATCTGGAATAATGTATAATTAAAGTGAGAGTTTCTTGGTCGCGGGATGTTTGAATAGACACTGTCTCTCCAATGTGCCGCCACTCTTTGCCTGAAAACGTCTGCCTATGGAAAAGGGACCATACGCAGTTGATTGAACGTACTTATACCGCCCCTGGTGGAGAAATGCAAAACTTAAGAAATGTAACTCAGAAACCAACAGAGATAGGCAAAAATGTACAATTTCAAAAAGAAAGCACGGTGCTTTATTAGTGTAATACGACACTTGGTTTAAGTAAGCTTATTAAAGCAACGCATCGTTAGGGCCTGTAATTATGGAACCCTTGCAATACTGCATGCTGTTTAAGATGCGGTTCTGTCCCAAAAAATATTTTCACTGGAAAATGCACAAATCTCATGTCTGTTAGGGTAGAAAAGTCCAGTGGTTATCTCGCGGGAATTGCAGTCGGACGGTCCGAGTCCAATTCCCGGCTCTGCCTAAACTGTCCTTGCGCTCACGCGGAGTACAGGCATGTTCAATATGTGGGTCCGTAAGTCCTTCCGAAAGGTTGGAGGTAGGGTTCGTACCATGTGGATGCTGCCCGCACTGGGTTCCGGTCTAAATTGGATGGCACTTTCCGGCAGTATAAACAGATACCTTACACCTTCCGGTAGGTTGAATGTCTATGTCGAAGAAGAAAAATGTCTGTTTTTTAGTGTTTCAAAGTTTCTTTTCTTTCTCCTGGGAAATTACAGTTTCCAGACTCTGTTGGTTTTCTCCTTGTTGCCAGTCTAAATTGGGTGGTATTTTCCGGCTGTCCAAACAGATACATTACACTTTCCGGTAGGTCGGATGGTCTATGTCGAAAGAAAAAAGTTTCTATTCTTTAGTGTTTCAAAGTTTCTTTTCTTTCTTTTGGTAAATTGCCGTTTTCGGAATTTGTTTTTCCCTTGCTGCAGGTCTAAATTGGGTGGCATTTTCCGGCCGCCCAAACAGATACCTTATATCTTCCGGTAGGTCGGATGGTCTATGTCGAAGAAGAAAAGTTTCTGTTCTTTAGTGTTTCAAATTTTCTTTTCTTTCTCTTGGGAAATTGCAGTTTCCGGACTCTGTTGGTTTTCTCCTTGCTGCCAGTCTAAATTGGGTGGTATTTTCCGGCTGTCCGAACAGATACATTACACTTTCCGGTAGGTCGGATGGTCTATGTCGAAGGAGAAAAGTTTCTATTCTTTAGTGTTTCAAAGTTTCTTTTCTTTCTTTTGGAAAATTGCAATTTCCAGACTTTGTTCGTTTTTCCCTTGCTGCCGGTCTAAGATGGATAGCATTTTCCGGTCGTCCAAAACAGATACCTTACACCTTCCGGTAGGTTGAATGTCTATGTCGAAGAAGAAAATTCTGTTCTTTAGTGTCTCAAAGTTTCTTTTCTTTCTCTTGGGAAATTGCAGTTCTGGACTCTGTTCGTTACCCCTTGCACTCTGTTAACATACTATTAGATTTGAAGAAAAGTTAAGGGTATCCCTTCTCTGAATTCTGCGAAGATGAAACAGATAGGCCTCAGTCTTTTAACGATTAAAGTCATCGTATCGCATTTCATGCCGTTCACAATTTATTTGTGAGATAGTGCCAATCCAATCAACCACAATAAGAAGTGGTTGATTTTTAAGGGATTTTCCAAGCGTAGATCTACCAAAATTCAAGAGTTTAATATTTAACTTCATCACAATACTTTCTCTTTACATATACTATATATTGTATAGAAAAATAAACCAATTTAACCCAAATTAACTGTAATAAAATAAAGGAATTACACCTCGGATTTGTTTAATACCGAAATCTGCCTTAAAATGTATTCAAACAACACTCCTCTTACATAAAACTATTCCTTGATTCAGAATTGATAATTAAGGGTGTAACAAAGGTTACACTTGAGCTATTGAAGTAAACTTTTATTCGGCTGAAACAAAAAGATAATAAAATCGTTATTAATTTATAATTGGGTTCTTTCAAAACGCTTAGATTTGCAACAACAGCAACAAATAAAGAGATTAAAAACAATCTCTTTGTTTAAACCCCTCCATCAATTTAGAAAGAGAACGATTGCGATTTAAATATAGAAAATAATGAATATCTTGAAAATCTGGAACAGTTGTATTGAAAAAATAAGAGTCTCATCATTAAAAAAATGAAACGTTTTGTTTCGGCTAATTAAAAATAATTTATTTTCTGAATCATTCTAAAGTGTTTCCGTTTTCTCAAGTCGTTCAATTTGTTTAAAATGTAAAGGAGCATTAAGATGCAAATTCCGGATCGTTTACTTATTACTACTAGAATAAATTACCCGGCGTTGCTCTGGTCTTCAGAAAGCGCCAGTTACGCAAATGGTACGGATCCGGATAACTATTCTATTTCCAAATCGCCTGTTTTGAAGCAGAATCATTTCTTCTTCAGTTTTAATCCAAATCCTTTAGTTTCAACGCTTGTAAAGTCGCGCGCCACTAGTATTTGCCACCAATGCGCAAAAACATCCACTTTTCCCCATAGCGATGCCCAGCAAACTGGAGAAAGAACGGGGTCACAAATTTCGATTTTTAAGCATTTGGTTATAAGTTAACAGAATGTCGTAAAATATACTAATTCAATAAAAGTTTTTGTTAAAATGCGAAGATATACACCCATAATTTTGCTAAACTACAGAAATGCGCTAATCTTTTTTATTTGGATGCAACCAAATAATAAAACAAAATAAACATATTTCAATGTATTTAAAAATAAATAAACAAATATGGGGTTGGAGGGGAGGAATTGTTCTACTGATTTGGCTCAAAAATCGTTAGAAAGAACGTTCATCGATCTTTTAGATGATACCAACATGGAAATTCTTGCTATGGAACCGATTTGTGCGAAAACTCAAAATTGTGCTTCAACTTAAAGTAACTATAAAACTAATTCAAATTAAATAAAAAAACCTTCACGATGTCGGTCGTATCGGGAGTCCACTAATCCAGTACGGAATTAGTGGCTGTCCGAAGCTTAGATTTTCTGCTACAGAAGGCACGGCACAGACGGACACCTTCTTATTGTGTAAGATTAATGCATTAGACTGATATACAAAATGAATTTAAAAATCGTAAAGCTTTTTTATTTTTTAAGAACTTACAATATCTCAGCTATGTATATTAATTGAAGATATGGAATTAACTTTCATAAGGCAGCATTTGTTTGTTCATATAACTTCAAGAACAAAATCTCTATTTAATTTAAGCATATAATATATAAGAGTTATCTTTAATCTTTATAATAGTGTGTGGCGACTTAAGTATGCATTGAACTTCGACATTTGAACTTTGACAGCCGCGCACGTACTAAATACGCAATTTAAAGTTGAAACTTAAGTGACTCGTATAATAACAACGTATATGCACCGAGACGCCACATAACCTCTCTTCAGACAAAGGGTAACGTGGTTCACCCATCAAAGACTAGAGTTACTATATAGTAACACGAAATAATGCTGCATTTGTAATATGAAAATACCCGCTTTACCTAGCGCGGTTACACGCTGTGACAGTAAACAAGAAAAATCAATCATGCTTAAAGCATTGATTATGAAACACTTTCCAACTTCAATGCAATTTTATTTAAACATCTCTAAAATGCAATACATTCCTCGGTAATATTTTAAAACTTATCACAATACTACATTAATTTATTATATTTGAAAACTTAAACCTTCATCGAAAAAAATGAACTTCATTCAAATGACGGCATTGAAATATAAATTGCCTGGTTTAAACATCTCTAAAATGCGATACATTCCCCGGTAATATTTTTAAATTTATCATAATACTACAATAATTTATTATATTTGAAAACTTCATCAAAAACAACTGAAATTCATTCAAATGACGTTATAGAAAAAATAATACGCCTGGGTCTCTCTATAAAAGCAGCATTTCATTTATAACAGTTTTCCATTCATTTCATTCATCACGGTGCTAAAATAATTTATTTTATTTAAAAACTTAAGACCATGGAGCTACAAGTAATTAAACTCTATACTTAAAACTTCATCGAAAAAATCGTCCTTCTCTCTGTAAAATCAATGAATATTTCTTTCATATCATCATATCAGCTATGCAGACTCCATGATCTAAATAATTTTGCGTTAAAGAAATACAGCAATTTTTATACAACTCAGTCTGCATATTTTGCTGCTTACATTTTACATAAGTGAAAAATAGGCTTCGTTGTAGAAATAATCAAATTTGATGCTCATTTAAATTCAAATATATTATAATTGCGTTGTTTCAGTATGTAGATGCGCAGAATTTAAGCAAAAATAAAGCGGTTTTAAGACGGATACAACACTCAATATGAATTAAAAAAACTTTAAAAATCACGATTTTGAGACACGATGGATGCCATATATCATTTTGAAGTGGGTCATGTGATTTTTTCATATCATGGTCACGTGATCGCTTCATATAAGAGGTGTAATTATTATTTTAATTTTTCTTTAAAAGACTGCTGAATATATTTTGCTGAATTTTTTTATATATTTTTTATGGAACAATTTGAATATTACCTAAAATTTTCGAAGAAATTTGTGAATTTTAAATCCGCTTAAAAAATGTTTGAAAAATTAGGTCCCATAGGGTTCAATGTATTTCATTTTTTCAAACCGGGTTCAATCCAAAACTAATTGGGTGATATTATTCATTTATATTCCCATAGGTTCTACAGACCGTCTGAACAACATACTAAAATTTCATTTTGATTAAGTCATTTTTACGGCAGTTATCGTGCTAACGGACAGACAGACAGACAGACAGAATGAACAAAGTCATAAACACTTTTCAACTTTGTTGTAAAATGTTAAAAACAGCCTCATATTGTCAGTTTATAATCCCAAGTATTTAAACTACATTCATATTTTTAAAAAACGTGCAAGAACTAAATAGAAATAAGCTAACAAGCTATCTGAACCACAAACTCAGCTAGTGGTCTGAACCTAAAAATTAAATATTCAAGAAACAGAATACTACTAACTTAATTTTATCACAATGTAGAAATATTGCCATCAAAATCTTTCCTTAACAATTCAGGTTTGAATATGTTAAATAAAAATCGTCTACTTTTAGTTTTATTTAAATAATTTTTACAGAATAAAAAAATTATTTCTTAAAATAAACTTTTAAGAAATAAACAGAGATATCCCTAATGATAATTCTATGGAAATTAACTATTACAAATAAAATTATTTGCAGTTAACTATATTCATTTTCAAGTTCTCTCAAGATATTAATTAACAAAAGACAGTTTCCATAGTATTAGTATTATGTAGGCAATATTTTGTTAAAACTTGAAGAAGAAAACAAATGGCTTTTATTCTGCCAAAATTGGTAAAACAAAACTGGCAAATGATAAAGCAGACACTTTTTATTTAACTTCTTCCTATATAAATTATGTGTTGTGAAAATGTTTTAAATTAAGATGAAATTAGGTGAGAGAAGTATTATTTTCATTTAATGTTGTATTTTCAGGTATATCGCCTCCCTTATCATATGAACACACACGTCATAATCCCAAAAATATATTTTACGGATAGTTACAGATAAATATAAACAAATTTTGATATTTTCTGAAATTTTTAGCTGTATTTTTGAAAGATTATTTTTATTAACACTTTACAACATTGTTGAAAAGTGTTTATGATTTTGTTCATTCTGTCTGTCTGTCTGTCTGTCCGTTCGCACGATAATTGCCGTAAAATGACTTTATTAAAATAAAATGCTAGTATGTTGTTGAGACGGTCTGTGGGACGTATTGGAATGTAAATGATTAATATCACCCATTTAGTTTTGAATTGAACCTGGGATGAAAAAATGAAATACATTGAACCCTATGGAACCTAATTTTTCAAACATTTTTTAAGTGAATTTAAAATTCACAAATTGCTTAAAAAATTTTAGGAAATATTCAAATTATTCTATAAAATATATAAAAAAATTCAGCAAATTATATTCGGTAATTTTTTAAATAAAAATTAAGATAATAATTGCACCCATATTATAGGGAGTTTCCTGTAAAATCTTGTAAAGTCTATGAAAAAAAATCAATGAGCCCGGCAGATTTGCTAAATCGTATTTTTGTAGCATGCACATGTGTAACATCGACTACGCTGCGCAAAGTACAGGAAGAATTTCCTTCACGGGTGCGTTTTTGCATTGCAGCCGAAGGAAGCCACTTCGAGCAAATATTACGATAACGCGGTTTGTAATATGATTTTCCTGAAATGCGTATATTCGCATTTTAAAATATGTTTTATTTTCTAATTCAACGAGGCTGTTCTTTTTTCCTTATGTCATTTAACACGTATTTTTTTTTACTTCTATTGTCAGTACAAGTTGTATTTTTGATATTTTTTTATGTGTTACAAATAATTATAACTTTAATATTGTTTAGTGTAATGTATATTGCTCCAAAAATAATGAAATTGCTGCGAAATATTTGTCTCTCCAATTATTTTGTGTATAGCCCCCATTTCTCAGCACAAAAAGTGCACCAACTTTAAGCAGATATAACTCGTTAAATTTTGGTCGTAAAAGGATGACTTTTTTCATTTTGCATGAAATTGTATAAGGATGATTTTCCTAAATATAACTGGTAGGACCGGGGGGACCGTATAAAAATTTATATTTCGTATTTCTTTTTGAAATATATTTATTGATTTAAACTTTTCTAAGATAATAGATTTTAAAATTTAAAACATTTTTGCAATTGGAAGAGCCATTGGTAATCGATAGCACTGGACACCCTGTATACTTACATCAAAGTCAGAATTTTCACTTCGCATGGATTTTAAAGTTATTTTTGGTAGAAATTACATGGAACATTTTGATTAGAACATTTGAATTTTAAAAGTTATACATCTTTTATTACTACAGAGTGTGACTATATTTTCACATTAAAGAGAAATTTCGTGGCATCTCGGTGTATATACATCATTATGTGAGTCATTGGAGTTAGAAGTCTAAATGGCGTTCTCAGCACGTCGCACGACTGTCGGTGTCGAATGGTTAAAATATTTGTTTTGATGACGGGAATGTTATCATTCGCTTAATGTTATTACATTACCACTGTACAGATGCGATCACATTAAGCGGCACCTACTGTATATAAATGTATCACATTAACTTTTATGAATTGATTTTATATTTTATAGTTATTCAAGAGAATCTTTTTGATTTGTTCTATGATATGTATTTATTTGCTACATTAAGCACACATTCCTTTACAAATTTTTATGTACTCCCTTTAAGTCAACATACAACCCACACGCATTCGTTTTTGATATATTTATTGGATGCATAGGAATTAAGCTGTTATGAAAATATTTTGAAACTTACACTTTAAAAACATTTCAACGTTTCCTCCTTACCACTTATTAAAATATTTACAACTCAATAATTAGATTCTGTTGCAAGTAAATATTAGTGAATCTGCTGACGCTCAGAGCAATATGGATTGGTCTTAAATAAGTCATTTGGTAACGAATATTTCCACATTTTCTATTGTGATTATGTTGAGTTTCCTATGAATATAAGTAATATGTGCTCTTTCAAAGAAAATATTTGTGCATTTGCATTGATAAAAAAGTTTTACATACATGAATGAAACATTCGCGAATTTGATAAATATTTATATAGAGCTAGGAATTTCTTTACTACATATCTATACACTTTCTTCTGTACTACTTCATCAAAATAAATTCATAAATTCTATAAGACTAGGTGATAAAGCTGATGCTGCTAAGGCATGATTTTAATTACAATTTAAAAAATTTCAATATATTTTGTGGAAAAATTATGCAAATTAAGAGTTTACTTTTATCTCAATATTGCTGAAAATAAATATAGTTTATTTTACTGATTAAAATAGGCATACCCATTCTGTAATTTGCCTGATTATTTTGAGATATATCGTGCTCCCAGTAGTAGAGTAAAATTTTATTATTTAAAGGACAGATGGAGATATTGGACAATAGTGTCCATTTACTTATACTTAAAAGTACTTATAAAGAATACCCATTTTATAGAATTTTTTCCATTTTAAATTAAAACAAATAAGCATTATCTCGAGAAAGGTGCGCATGATGGTTCTGCGAATAAAGCATGTTGTGTCGAAATTAAAAAAAAATACATATAAAAGTATTTTTCGCAACAGAGAACACTTTTTATATTTATCCATTTTAAAAAAACAATGTTCAACAATTGAAATATTACCTGTAATCCCTAGCTAACCTCAGATCAATAGGTTTTTGCTATTTACCCATTGGAATATTTGATTCGATTTGCTCAGATTGTTAGGATGGTCCAAAGACCCCAGATCGTACGACCCATCCAAGGGGGTTAGAGTAGTTTAATGTACGGCCGATGTTGGGATGGTCCACTTCATATGAAAAAAGTAAATTGCGTTTTGTTAGGGATCGCATGCTAATTAATAATATGAATCACGATAGATGCAGTGCATCGTCTGAGTTTTCGTCTGAAGATTTCAAGAGCACAAGAGCAGGAGATAAGTGGATGTAACTCCTATACAAAACATTTACGATACCATATAGTCTTGATGAAAGTTCAAAGTCGCTTCTATTTATAACAATATGGTGAATTCTATTCGCTGTTTATCAATTGAAGTCTTTTACTCAATATTTATGAAGTGATCAATATTACTAGGCTAAATTTAGTCCAAATTTCGAGTTTCTAAGACCAGGGGTTGTCGAGATATTAATGAAAAACTGGACTTTTTCTTAGGAGATCTACTCTCCAACTCCGTGGTTTATCCAAACGGAAAGGATGAAAATCGTTTGTTTAAAACGTCAAAATGAAATAAAACTTTATTTCCGAGTTTAGTGCAGGATTTTTGCATTAATTAGTCACTATCGGAAAACATGAATTGTTTAAAACATGAATTTAAATGGAAAAATTTACCTCCATGGGTTATCTTTCACAAGCTTTTACTCAACGAAGAAAAGTATAAAGAAATCAAAATGGCTATTTAATTTCGCATTTTATGGGGAAGATTCTACCTTATATCATGTTGCTCGGCAACGGAATGAAATTAAATGTATTGTTAATATTTATTATTATTTTTTCTATTTGAATAATAAATAAATGGATGTAAAAATATATTTCATAAATGAACGGTTTGATTGTTCTTTTAATTATATAAATTGCGGACTGCGTACATCACTTTCATTTATTTTAGAAAAGAGGTTTCAAGCTCATATATATTGTGTTTAGCTAATAAACTCATATATCGGGTTTACCCCATAAATTAATTTAGCCGATGGTTGAAACAGAAAAAAAGAGTAGAACGGGTGTATCTTATACAATTTTAGTGTTTTCATTTAGTATATACAAACGGGATCAGGATATTTTATTCCTCAGATCTGCAAATTCAGAGCTACGAATTTGGCGGAATATCGCTAACTTGGTAACTTTTCTTATACCAAATTAGCGGAAATGTCTCCAAATTAATAAAAATGACGCAAATCAATGAAATTAAATTTGTTTTTTTAGAACAGAGTACTGAAATGATGTTTCGGTAGCATTTGTCGGTCAGTCCATCTATCCTACTTAGTAACACATTTAACGAATTTTTTTAATATCACCAAATTGATAAAAATATTTGGAAATCCACAAAAATATCATAGAATTGATAAAATTGCGCTTAATAAATCAAATTAATTATGTTTTGTTAGGGGATAGTATTGTGATGATGTTTCGTCAATTTGTCGCAAAATGGGACTATCAGTTCTACAGTCCCACTTGGCTATAAATTTGGCGATTTTTTAAGTTATTGCTAAATTGACGAAAATGTCGCCAAACCTTCCATGCAGATAGAATTATTCAGACGATATGATTTCCATCAATTTATTTGAAGCAAATGATATCATGTCGCTTAGCAACGGATCCAATGTGTTATGTGACATACGATTTTTATTAAATCTTTTCCGATTTGAATAATAAAGATATGTATATAAAATAAATTTCATTGACATTGCATTTTTGACTGGATAATATCAATTACGGTCTTCAGGTTTAAACATTATTATCATTGATATTTTCGGGGACTTTTGATTCAGGGATTATTGATATTTTCAAGTTATTATGCCATTGTTTATTTATGACGAAAATTGTTGAAACTCATATATAGCACGTTGTACGAGTAATCTTCTACAAATGCACGGATATATCTTCTAATCTACGAGAATATATGTAGTTCAGGTATATTTGCATAAATTCGAATCAATTACGACCTTCTGGTATAAAGATTACGGGGATTATTGATATTTTCAATTTATTACGTCATCTCTTTTATTCTGGCAAATATTTTTGAGACTCATATTGTAATACGGGTAATCTTCTACTAACACACTGGTATATTTTCCACTCTGCGACAATATAAGTAGTACGGGGTTGCATATATTGATTCAATTCCTTTTTTTTTGTAAATTTGCTTACAAAAGGGGCCAGGATGTTCAGATCTGCCCGTGAAGATAATTTTGCATAGTGAGAACATATATACTTAAACTTCTCTTTAGGAGCAATAAATGTAATATTTTAACAGAATTTGCACATGATTGCGAATTATAAGTTTCTTTATATTATATACTCTGTACGAAGAACGGGTATGCTGCTAGTTTATAATAACTTTTTATTAACTGCAAATTGTATTTCGAATATTAAATGGCAACAATGGTTTGTTTCTGGGCAAAGCGCCTGAATTTTACAAAAATAAATTTCCCCATGGTGACCTTTGACATCAATTATCTCAATCCATAGATCAAATTTTGTAATTCGGGCTTCGTCATTACTTTGAAAAAGAGCGTTATCAACAGAAACGTATTTAAGTCGATGGGAAGAGAGCTCCGTTCGTACCTACCTTGCTGTGTTTCAAAAATTTACTGAATTTATTTTCCATTTGCTATATGTATGCTAATGAAGATATATAAATTTGAGGTTTTAATAATACTAACATGAGATATATAAGGTATGGAGATTTTTATATTTAGTAAATTTCTCAAAATGCAAAGTTTTAAAAGCAATTTTATGTGAATTTTATTTTATTCTTTACAACTTTGAAATGTTTGTCTGGACATTTAATCAATTCATACATTTTTTGTGGCAGATGTTACAGACATTAAAATTCATAAAAATGTTGGAAACGCAATGGAAACAACACATGCTATTTCAATGCAATGCTCTTGCTGTCACGTATCAAAAGAACCATCTCGTCAAATTGTGTTTCTATTTTAAAAGGATTTATAAATACAAGCAAATATTTTAGCAATGCTACACATTCAAAAGTACAATTTTTTTATGAATAGGAAGCAGAATATGCATAAATATTTATCCTATAATATGGCGCAAAATGCAAATGGAGGGGTATTTACGTATTTTGGGAAACAAATTTCATTGGCGTTTAGCATTTAAGAAAATACAAAATACATGATAATCATGAGGGAGTTGCAGCTGACTTTTAGAACGTTTAAAATAGTAGAAAAAACATCTACTGAGAAATCCTATTTTGATGAAGGAAGCAAGTGTCTTCACTTAGAATAATAAAGAATATTGGGGTTTTCCTTAAACCGACACACTTATGACTGAATTTCGTTTCCAAAAATGGAAACAGAAAGAAAACAAGCTCTATTTCAACCAAACCGACTGGAAATAACTTTCAGATTGTTTTAATTTTCAAGTATTTTTACTGAGCGGACCAAGTATTTTCACCGAGTTCATTCTATCCGATGACTTGTTTATGGGTTGTGTTAGCAGATTATGGGTTTTTCGTTATTTTTGGAGAAACCAAAGGGAAGCACGAATCACAAGTTAAGGTATTAGGAGAGTTAACTTTTAAAAAGAAGACGAGAATATGGAATGGGAGAAATGATGCACCAGGCTCATTTTGTAGCAGAGCATTCCAGTGCTACTGCGAGATTCCAGGTTCAGGCTCATTTTGTAGCAGAGATTTCCAATGCTTCCCCAGGACTAGGCTACGGTCTCAGCAACTCATTCAAGTGTTACTCCCACCTTCTGGTCCAGACTTTGACCTTAGCAGTGCATTCTAAGAGCTTATACTCGAATCCAGGACTAAGCTACAACACCTGGGCGCTCTAGCTATCCCGGAGAACTTTGCTACCGCTGGATTCATCAGAATATCCTAAGTTTGGGATTCACTCCTAGAGACCGGATGATTACAAACAATTAAACCAATCCATTGATCAAAATGTAGATATAGTGCCTAGAATTAACTTACATGTTTTAAATGTATAATTAAGAATAGAAATAAACCTATAGATAAACAGTTACGATCCAGATGGAATATTATGATGGCGTGCGAATCAAAGCCAACGTGAGGGGTTTAAATCAATTATTATATCCCCTGTATGTGCAAATAGTTATCCCTGTTGCTTGATAATTTATTGCATTAAATGATTCAGGGTAAATAAAAATTGCCCAATTATGGATAGTTACTATTTGTTTATTGCATGTAACGCATATTATAATATTTAGAAATGCAATTTAATTAAACAAGAAAGATCAATCATGCTTAAAGCATTGATTATGAAATACTTTCCAAATTCAATGCAATTTTATTTAAACATCTCTAAAATGCAATACATTCCTAAGTAATATTTTGAAACTTATCACAATACTACATTAATTTATTATATTTGAAAACTTAAACCTTCATCGAAAAAAAATGAACTTCATTCAAATGACGGTATTGAAATATAAATTACCTGGTTTAAACATCTCTAAAATGCGATACATTCCTAAGTAATATTTTGAAACTTATCACAATACTACATTAATTTATTATATGTGAAAACTTAAACCTTCATCGAAAAAAATTAACTTCATTCAAATGACGACATTGAAATATAAATTGTCTGGTTTAAACATCTCTAAAATGCGATACATTACTCGGTAATATTTTTAAAATCATCATAATACCACAATAATTTATTATATTTGAAAACTTCATCGAAAACAACTGACATTCATTCAAATGACGTCATAGAAAAAATAACACGCCTGGCTCTCTCTATAAAAGCAGCATTTCATTCATAACATTTTCCCATTCATTTCATTCATCACAATACTATTATAATTTATTTTATTTAAAAATTAAAACCATGGAGCTACAAGTAATTAAACTCTATGCTTAAAACTTCATCGAAAATATTGTCCTTCTCTCTGTAAAATCAATGATTTCATTTATGTCAGCTATGCAGACTCCATGAGATAAATACTTTTGCGTTAAAAAAATACAGCAATTCTTATACGACTCATCCTACATATTTTGCTGTTTACATTTTACATAAGTGAGAAATAGTCTTTGTTGTAGAAATAATCAAATGTGGATGATCATTTAAACTAAAATATATTGTCATTGCGTTGTTTCAGTATGTAGATGCACAGAATTTAAGCAAAAATAAACTGATTTTAGGACGGACACAACACTCAATATGAATTAAAAAGAACTTTAAAAATTAGGATTTTGAGACAGGATGGATGCCATATTTTATTTTGAAGTGGATCATGTGATCTTTTCATATCATGGTCACGTAATCGCTTTATAATAGGGGTGTAATTATTATTTTAATTTTTATTTAAAAAACTACTGAATATATTTTTCTGAAATTTTTTTTATATATTCTTTGGGATAATTTGAATATTTCCTAAAACCTTCGAAGCAATTTGTGAATTTTAAATTTGCTTGAAAAATGTTTGAAAAATTAGGTCCCATAGGGCTCAATGTATTTCATTTTTTCAACCCGGGTTCAATCCAAAACTAATTGGGTGATATTATTCATTTATATTCCCATAGGTCCTACAGACCGTCTAAACAACACACTAAAATTTCATTTTGATTAAGTCATTTTTACGGCATTTATCGCGCTAACGGACAGACAGACAGACAGAATGAACAAAGTCATAAACACCTTTCAACTTTGTTGTAAAGTGTTAATAAAAATTAACGACCATAACTAAAGAACCAATTACTAAAATACCCTGTGTTTGAGTGATTTGATCAAGTGATGCATTACTACTTACGGCTCTGTGCCGATATATGGAGCTCCTATGAGGTATGTGATTCTGTTTAATTTCACCTTACCACAGATGCGTCCGGTACTTCAGAGTCAATAAGGAAAATTTGACACAATGGTGTGAGATCGAAGATATATATATTTGGGCTTCGAGAGAGAAGGAGCGTAAAAAGTTCCATTGGAGCAAAAATAAGCCAAAAGACAGGAATGACATTTTACATTTCATATAAAAAGAAGCTTCCATAAAAAGCATAAAAAGCATAGGCATAAATGAGAATTATAGACGGTGGTGGTGTCGATAATGGATATTCTATCCAGAGATTACGTGTTAAGGACACATGACTGCCAGCCAAGCAAACCCACTCCAAGCCAGATCCTAAAATGACAAGGTATTTCGCATTTTCTACGCTATGAAAACATAGCTTTTTAAGAGCTAATATTTATGTAGTATAGAGTATAATATTTAATTTTTAGTATATACGCGAATGCCTTCACATCATAATCTATCGTAACCAACGGTGTAATAAATATTTGACAAATAGGGTATAGGTTATTTGGTAAATAAATAAATAAGTCAATAACTTACAAATCTTCCTTGAAGAAAGTAGGCATATGTCTGTTAGGTAATGACAATTGTTTCGAGAGCGTTATAATCCCCTTTCTTTAGGTCAAAAGAACTAGTAGAACAGTATGTGCTCTTAACAACCACTAAGCACGAACTGCAACGAGGCAAGCGATGAGCAATTCAAATAGAGCTAGAACACACAAAACGAAAATTCGCTAGCAGGTGGTATCAGACATTGAAAAAACAATCATAAAAATATTAACACGGTATGATAAAGAGTACCTCCCCCTGGGCGCTCGAAACAATTGTCGTCACCTAACTGACATATGCCTGCTTTCTTGAAGGAAGTTTTGTAAGTTACAAGCTGCAGTTTGTTTTAATGCAAATAAATAAGTGTCGAAAACCCAGACCACTCGACTCGCCTTAAGGCATGAGCAGCAACTTGAGTGGCCGAAATAAATAAGTGTATGAAAACTCAATCAATATCTTTATTTAAAGGCTCCCGTATGTTAATTGTTTGTCCTTTAGTAAATTTTAGTTTTGGGTTTGAAACTCCAGCCTTTATGGCAGATTGATATTTTGTAAGAATGTATGTTATATGAAATTATTATAAAACACAACGCATAATCTTAATAGTTGGGCAGTTTTAATAAATTTAATGCCTTAGGGTACCACGTTTAACATCTCGAGCAATTTTGCCGTAACAATAGAAATGAATGTGGAATTGAGATTTAGTCGATCTAGAACCGATTTTAGGATCTTGGTGTGTCTACTTTGTCCTAAAATTTGTACGATAATTGCAGAGACACTATTTCGGTAAATGATCTGAATAATCATTTGGCAATAACTTTTAAGATTCCTAAATTTTTAACATATAACCATGTTAAAAATTCAGGAATCTTAACTAGGGATTCCTAAGGAATCCTAGTTAAGATTCTAGGGACTGAATGTATTAGAATAAAAGTGTACACCAGAATAAAAATTAATTTGACTTGAATACAAACAAAAACAAAATTGTTTCCATCAAATTTCAAATAAGTAAACGCTGTTTTCAGAAACACAAACGTGGAAACCTTTTGATACTTCTGCCACAAGATGGGAATCCCGGTTTTTGCCAAAAACAGTGGTCGACGACTCGAAATCTAAGTTGTTTCTGATTTCGGAAACTTGAGTTTGTCTTTTGTCGAAATCGAATCTCTGTTTTGCTGTAGTTTTGTCCAATTGGTAGAAACTCTCCCTTAAGTATGTCGTTTATTAATGGAATTTTTTACTAAATTTTCATGATATAATTTATGTTAAAATTCACAGAAAATTATTTCTTCTGTTATATTTATACTAATTAAATAACAGCACATTTGAGGTATTAATAATGTCACAATGCAATATATAGGATATGAAAAGTTTTATATCCTGTAAATTTCTGTAGGTACAAGGTTTTAAAAGCAATTTTATAGAAATTTCATTTATATTTTCTTAAAAACCTTTAAATGCTTGTTTAGACATTTAATCTATTCATTCAGTTTGTATGTCAGATGTTACAGACACTAGAATTGATAAAAATATTGAAAACAACATTTTATATTTCAATGTTATCTAAATGTGCCTTCTGTCACGTATCAAAAGAACAATCTCGTCAAAATGTCTTTCTATTTTGAAAGTTTGAAAGGATTTATGAATATAACCGTATATTTGGAAATGCTACACATGCATAAGTGCAATTTTTTGTGAATATATATGAAACATTATATGCATAAATCTTTATTCCATAAAATGGCTCAAACACAAACGTGTAAGGGTATTTAAGTATTTTTATGGATAAAAATTTCACTGGTGTTCAGCATTTAAAGCGAAGCAAAATATGTGAAATTCAAAGCGATTTATGATTGACTTTTAGAATAACTAAAAGGCTAAAACAAATCACTCAAAAGAGCAGAGAAAATAATTTATTTGTTAATAAGGAATTAATTTATTTGTTTTTTATTAAAAGGAATTTTTTTAAACAGAATAAAATGATGTGAGCAGCACGTGACTTCATATATTCTATAATTCATATTTTAAGTAAAATTGCAAAGATGCATGGATATTTAAAATATTAATACTTAATTAAAATTATGTCCATTTTTTCATTAACTCATTTTTTTAATTCTTGGAGAATGTATAATTAAATTGTAATTTTAAAATTAATGTCTGCCGCTTAATTTCATTAGTAATTCTGTGTCTCTAGTAAAATTCCCCAAGAATTCAATTTTTGTTTCTGGTAAGATAATTAAATGATTTTTGTTTAACAATTATTAAAAACTTCGAACACAAGATCTTCACTTAAATTTTGTGTTTTCAGCCATTTGTAATTTGCAAACAATATGAAGTGTACGTAAAATAATTGAGAACAGATTATCATAGATAATTATGGTTGGCTTTATTCGCTTCGACATCAAAAATGAAGATTAAAGCAGCATTAGGGAAGTATTTCCAACATAAAATTACAGTCAGACGAAATCTGGACATTTCCTCAGATAACTTAGATAAATAATAAAATACATATTATTTTATTTTTTTTAAATTCAAAATAAGAAACTTTCTATTACAATATATAGTTCTAATAAATTATTTTACAGCACTATTTCCTTGCTAGAGTTTGTATACTAAATTCACTGATTATGTACTTGCTGCATTTATTCAACTTTCTCCTAAATGTAAATGGAAATATAATGTGACAGTAAAGTACTTCATTGGTATTCTGTAATAAATCTATGTTACTCTAGATGTAGGCATATTTGACAATACAGCATAAATTATTCCGACCTCATAATATTGTGCTTAACACTGGCATGTCAAATCTCCCAGATTATCGATAGACAGCTATTATGTATTATGACTACACATTTATTCGATTCTTATACAAGATAAATACTTCATGAATTTCATTGTAATTACTGTTTCAAATAAGTCGGTTTATTCTTTTGTCACTAATTCATTCTTTGGATTTTCGTAATAATTTAAATTAAATTGCAATTTTACAAATACTGTCTTCATATAAATTTATTTAGAAATTACGTACAGCATAAATTTAATACCAACTGTCTGCAGCATATTTTTTTAATTTATTTTTTATGTCTTGTGATATAAGTAACTTATTTATTCTAAACAGTGATAAAAATGTTCATACATGACATATAGACTTAATTTTGTGATTTCTGTCATTTTGAATATGAAAAATATATGGAGTAACGTAAAAGGCCTCATTATGGCCTACTTAAGATTGACTGTCTTTTTTTTTCTTTTTTTAAAGACTGCAAATATTTTCTAATAAATAACTAAACTGTTGGTTAGAAGAGTTAAGTGGAAAGCAAAAAACAATCTGGTTTTTGTGACTGTTACTTTAAAAATGCAGTAAGTTGAAATTTGAAAAGTGACATGTGGGCTATATTGAAAGCACCCTGCTTCCAATATGGTCCACTTCGTATATTATCGTATATATTGCAAAAATAACTTAAAAAAGAAACAAAAAACCATAAAATATCTTTATTACTCTAACTAAAGCATACAATAGTTGTAAAATTAAATAAATATAAATTCACGAAACATTTCTAATTCAGAAATGATTGCAAACTTTAAAACACGTTGCATGTAACATGGACCATCAACATTTTTATAAATCAAACTGTTTAATAATGTGAAATTCAACAACTGCGGAAAAAATAGCTCTTGATGTTTTGCTGTAAGTTTGCTGCTTGTTTTGAAGTTTATGGGACCTGGCAACATTGTACACTTCTGACTTTCTTCGTTTTCACACAAACAGACGGCTGAAATAATCAGATATGATGAAAACAGTGATTGTATCTTAAAATAGGTTAACAGAGCTATAAAATTCCAGTTTTACATCATATTGAAAAAAATTGTAGGACGCTTTTCTCTTTTTGAAAACCGTACTAAAACTACTAATGGCGCCTTCTCCGTCACACGAATTTAACTGGCTTTCACATGCTCATTTTCTATCATTATGAAGGTCTAGTTTATGAAGAAATCTGTTGGATTCCATGGAAACTAAGCAAAATACTCGATATATTATTGAGATCCCGGGTCATATTTATCATAATTGGATCCGTACTTCATATGTAAAGAGAAAGTGCTGACATAGAGCTAAAATTCAGACTCTAATTTTTATGAAATTGAAGTTTTTGTGACTCATCAAACACGAATCAAGAGTTTATAAATGCCCAAGTCTAGGTATGATATCAGAGTCATTCTTTAAATTTAAAACATTTCCTTATTTAAAAAAATGATAAGGAGGTTATAAAAAATGGATTGTGTTTGCTGGACAGATATCTCATTACAGAGACAAGAAATGCCAGAAGAGATGGTTGAGAGATTTCATAACAAACAAAAATAAAATAATAGAGTGATTTCGTCTTGAAGAGTTAATGACAAAAAATACCATGAAGGTGACGCTACAGAGTTGAAGTATGTAAAATAAATATAATTGTACAACTTGCCTTACTGTAAAGTTCTTGAATGAAAAATTAATATTAATAATAACCATATTATCCAAAATAAGTTATTCAGATAATTCTTTCGTCTAGAAATTCTTTGTCATGGATATACAAGTCTTGTTTTTGACTTTTACCGGTATATCAACGAATATTCGGGAGCAAGTTTTGACTGCATCACTTTTGCATATTGCATGCTTAGATAGTTAATATTCATCCATATACACGTTTTGCCGAAACATCGAAGCATACAATATTTGGAGAAATAAGGCAGTTGGTATGCAGATTCCTCTCTACCAGGTAAGCAAATGAAAAAGTTTGGGCACTACCTGTGTTGTTCCCAGAATGCACTTGACATGCATAACTTGAGACCTGATATTAGATCTAGATGAAACAGATATTAGATGAAACAGATATTAGACTTTTGCTGTGAATATTATGATTTCAGTCGCCATTGTATTGACTTCAGTTGTCGCCAATAGTGCCTCTACGATGCACTCAAATATCCTATGCTCAACTGTACGACGTTGCGTGGAACTGCGGAAGTAGGTTTTACTATTTATCGGACATGAACTATCTCTATATCGAATTTTGCTGCTATACTTCACTTGGAATTTCCAATACGGCGCGTGCTAACACATACAGATAGTGGAAAAGGCTCACAGGCAGTTTGAAAGAGAAATAGAAATATACAAACAAGATATAGATACACGGAAATGGCCACGCAAACAGATAGACCCTTAAATAGGTAGAAAGATGTAAAAAAAGTTTGACACGCAAACAAAAAGACACGCAAAATGCAAATAGAAAATACAGACACAAAAACAGACATTGCTTTTTATTATTTGTTATTATTTAAGATTTCTGCTTAATGTTCCGCCATTATTAAAATGCCCTTAAGAATTATAAGATTGCACAAGTTATGACATGAAAAACTGACGTTCTTATTTGTATTCATCATACAATTTGTAGCAATGGCCATTTTTTTGTTTTATATTGGGATTAGATTTAAAGAACTGTAGGCACATGATAGAAGGTCAATTAGGCCATTTTTGTGCATTTTAAAATAAAATATATGCGCTTGCGCTCCTAATATCCCCACACACTTTCAGATTTCTCCCATATTATTATTATTATTATCCCCTTAAAGAAACACGGGTATAATAGAGGGAAATTAGTAACGGGTATTATTAGTGTAATATTAACGGACTCCGTTCCGAAGATCAGCGTTTGTAAGATTGCTCTTTCATTCAATATCCTGATTGACAGGTATCACTCCATATGGTATGTTCACATTTAGCCCTTACCTAGTAAATATCATGAATCAATAGAATCTTTGTAAAATGCCTTGTCATTATTTGCGTATAATGACAATTCTAGAGCATATTCTTATAATTAATATTATTTTAAATTTCCTTTCAGAATATAAGTTACATCATTAAGTTGCTCCACAGAAAATGGGGACGATTTTTCACTCTACATCTTGATTTACTCGTCAACAACTTGATTAGCATAAATTAAAAGAAACGTTTAATTCGAAGATGTTCCAGACATAACTAATTAAGAATATTTTAGTGGATAATTTAGTTCGATCGAATTTGCAGCCACTTCTAAATAATGTCGTTAACAGAGATTACTTTGCGGAAAAATATTGCTGTTATCAAACTAGCATGTTTGGAGGCAAAGATATAATCCTTTTGAAATCTCATGTGAACGTAATTAGCTGAGGCTTTGAGGGAATTATAATTAAATTTATATAAAAAAAAAATTCAATTTATCAGTTTAAGAGTGATATTTTGGAAAATATAGAATTCCATGAAGCGACTGATGAATTATACACCGTTAATGGATATTAAATTATTGCCATTTTGAAAATTATTAGTTGATGTATAAGAGTATCTGTGTACAGCAAAAGCACATTTAGGGAGATATGTTTACAGGGCAGTATAAATATGCACCAAACTGCCCTATAAGATGTGGGAATCCAGCTTCTGTGCAGGAACTAAAACCTTTCTTCATAAGTAAAGTATTTAACAACAAAACTTTCAGTCTATGCTTACAACCATCGGATTGTAGTCGGTTGGATAATTTTCTCAATTGCTGCTTATTGTTATGCACATGGCATTTATTTTTACCTGAAGCTACAGTTTAAAGTGGATTCTAAACCACTTTGAATCAAATAGGATATGTTTCAATTAAAAAAATATTATGACCGAAAAGGTATACGCGTAATTTGAAGGGGGTTAGGACCCTTCACCAGGGCACTCTAGACCTGAAAGTACAACCCCGGCCCTGAGGGAAATTTGCGCAAACCATGTGGAGATTTCACAACTTTTTTGAAAGGAGGATTTTGTTTTTCGTAAGGAGCGGAATTTTATTTTACAACCGAGCACACTATTTTCAATTTTCGGAATTCTATATCAAATTTATGTTCAAGTTTTAAAAGAAAAGTATGTACCCCCTACTAGCTTCCGCAGAATGAGTCATCATTAATTAAAATCGGTTCATCAGTTTAAGCTGTAAGTCCATCAACACTGAAAAAAATGGCCGAAAATTAGTATTTTTTCAATTTTTGAAATTAATTTTTGAAATTTATGAAAGTTAAATTCACCTTCAAGTTTTGAAAGAAAAGTGTTACCTCGGACTAAAACACATGAAAAGAGTCATTCTTTATTAAAATCTGTAGATTCCATTGTAAAGAACTTTGCTGCCCCAACAGTGAATTGAATCCCGGATCTCCGAATTGGCCAGCCGACGCTCGACCGTTGAGTTACTGGGACGAAATTGCAAGCTTTTATCGTCGAAGTGGACTCTGCATTTTCCACCCTCTAATCTCATATTGGAAAGACAACTGACAATCTGACTGATCACCTCCTGCTATTTTTACCTCCGGTTAACCTCCTGCTACTACTATTTTTACCCAGGTTAGTGTGCTGAGTGGTCGTTATCCTCTCAACCTAAAATCGGCGCTCAATCTTAGAGTACACCGAATCCACACTAGTCGTACTAGTGTCAGTTTTAGACCTCTGACATCTTTGCACTGACCTACAGGGTTGATTTGTTCGGGTGTCTCTGTAAAGAGTCCTGCTGCCCCAACCGGGAATCGAATCCTGGATCTCCGAACTGGCCAGCTGACGCTCTACCGTTGAGCTACTGGGACGAAATTGCAAGCTCTTATCGTCGAAGTGGACTCTGCACCTTCAACATCGAAGAAAAAAAGGAAAGAGCGAATATCGTAATGCGTCATATTATAGCTCGTTTTTCTTGGGTGCCACAGTACCAATTGTAATTTTATTTTTTGCTTTGCATTTCACAATTTTGTGAGCTTATTATAAAGAAAAGAATCAAGTCTTTAGTTATCTTGAGAGTTGAGCTGCAAGTTGAGCTTGGGAGTTGAGCTTGTTTGAAACTGTTTAAATATGTTTAAATATATAAATTATATTTAAATATACTTAAATATATAAATTATATTTTAATATAATTAAAATATTTTAACTATTGCTATATAAATATCTAGTTGCTTAGTTTTAGTTTTTTAAATGTCTTTATTTTATGAACGAATTGGGGTGATTTATTGACATTTTGTTTCTATTCCTGCACTTTTAGCCAATAGAGAAACGATTGAAAACTATTCAAAATGAGTAAAATGCAATCAAAACAAAACCGTTTAATTTAAAACAATGCTTACCAAATGACGTCTTGTAATGAAAAACTTTTAATTGAAAATAAACTAAGAAATTTCGCCTTAAAGAATTTATTGAACTGTTTGTTCTTTAAAAAGTTTTCTCAAATAAAAAAATGCTGAAATTCATTTTATCCCAGATAAAATCAACTTTAAAGAATGTCACGAATAACTTTTATTTTCCTTTGTCTACTCTTTCGCAGTTCATTAATTGTATTGATTCAAGATGGGAGAAAAAATACCTAGCGTATTTTCTTCCAATTGCAGGGTGTTCTGAATTTATTGTAAATGAAAAGCAAAGTTTTGCCTTTAGCTGTTTAACTGTATAAAATTATTATTTATTTAGTATCACTGTCTGTTTCTACTAACAGCGTATTTCACAGATGTTTTTATTCTATCTCAAACTTTAGTTGTCACTTTAGCTTTAAGTTTTCAAGATGTTTGTCAACGTTTTAAAGCTTTTTCGAATTTATTAACGGACAAGAAGATATTCCTGTTGTAGTTCAAGAATTAAAATATATGTGAATTATAGTAATAGCATTCTAAATCATGTTCTTTTGCAAGAAATGTCATTAAAATATTGAAATGAATTTCTGTATAAAAATAAAAATGTATAAGAATATCTATCACCGATAGACAAAATTATCTTCGCAGCATGTTATATATTCTAAAACAGAAAACATGCTGCTCCAGTTTGTAAATCAACTTAAAATATTTATTAGATTTAGTCAACAGATGTTAAAATGAAGAAGCCGAAAAAATAGAAAAATATTCCAGATCTATTTTATCCCGTTGTAACATTTGGTTAAAGGCAATAGGAAATATATGAATTTGAAAATATTTTGTAAAAATAATATAGAAATTAAAAATATCAACAATTACCATAATCCTTATTATCTTTTGGCTGTAATGGTTACAATTCAAATCATGCAGTCTATTTATTAATCTTATACTACTATAAATTTCATTGAACGTTATCTTATATACTAAAAGAACACGCCTGACTTTTTAACATTTTACAACATAGTTGAAAAGTGTTTATGACTTTGTTCATTCTGTCTGTCTGTCTGTCTGTCTGTCTATCCGTTAGCGCGATAACTGCAGTAAAAATGACTTAATCAAAATGAAATTTTATTATCACTTTACAACAAAGTTGAAAAGTGTTTATGACTTTGTTCATTCTGTCTGTCTGTCTGTCTGTCCGTTAGCACGATAACTGCCGTAAAAATAACTTAATCAAAATGAAATTTTAGTATGTTGTTCAGACGGTTTGTAGGACCTATGGGAATGTAAATGAATAATATCACCCAATAAGTTTTGGATTGAACCCGGGTTGAATAAATGACATACATTGAGCCCAATGGGATCTAATTTTTCAAATATTTTTTAAGTGGATTTAAAATTCACAAATTGCTTCGAAAATTTTAGGTAATATTCAAATTGTTACATAAAATATATAAACAAAAATTCAGCGAAATATATTCAGTAGTTTTTTAAATAAAAATTAAAATAATAATTACACCTCTTATATGAAACGATCACGTGACCATGATATGAAAAGATCACATGGCCCACTTCAAAATGATATATGGCATCTATCTTGTCTCAAAATTGTGACTTTTTAAGTTCTTTTTAATTCATATTGCGTGTTGTGTCCGTCCTAAAATCACTTTATTTTTGCTTAAATTATCTACATACCGAAACAACGCAATTACAATATATTTGAGTTTAAATGATCATCCAAATTTGATTATTTCTACAACGAAGCCTATTTTTCACTTATGTAAAATGTAAACAGCAAAATATGGAGAATGAGTTGTATTGGAATTGCTGTATCTCTTTAACACAAAATTACTTAGCCCATGGAGTCTGTATAGCTGATATGAATGAAATATATATTGGTTTTACAAAGAGAAGGACGATTTTTTTCGATGAAGTTTTAAGCATAGAGTTTAATTACTTGTAGCTCCATAGTCTTAATTTTTAAACAAAATAAATTATTATAGTATTGTGATGAATGAAATGAATGAGAAAATGTTATGAATGAAATGCTGTTTTTATAGAGAGATCCAGGCGTGTTATTTTTCTATGACGGCATTTGAATGAATGTCAGATGTTTTCGATGAAGTTTTCAAATATAATAAATTATCGTAGTATTATGATAGTTTTTAAAATATTACCGAGGAATGTGTCGCATTTTAAAGAAGTTTAAACCAGATAATTTAAATTTCAATGGCCTCATTTGAATGAAGTTCATTTTTTTCGATGAAGGTTTAAGTTTTCAAATATAATACTACATTCATTTGAATGTAGTATTGTGATAAGTTTTAAAATATTACCGAGGAATGTATTCCATTTTAGACTTGTTTAAATAAAATTGCATTGAAGTTGGAAAGTGTTTCATAATCAATGCTTTAAGCATGATTGATCTTTCTTGTTTTTCTTTTCGTCTTTGCGTCTGTGTGTGTCGTCTGTAGCTGAAAATCTAAGCTTAGGACAGCCGCGATATTCAGTACAGAGTAAGTTAAACTTTCAATCAAAATGAAATTTTATTATCACTTTACAACAAAGTTGAAAAGTGTTTATGACTTTGTTCATTCTGTCTGTCTGTCTGTCTGTCCGTTAGCACGATAACTGCCGTAAAAATAACTTAATCAAAATGAAATTTTAGTATGTTGTTCAGACGGTTTGTAGGACCTATGGGAATGTAAATGAATAATATCACCCAATAAGTTTTGGATTGAACCCGGGTTGAATAAATGACATACATTGAGCCCAATGGGATCTAATTTTTCAAATATTTTTTAAGTGGATTTAAAATTCACAAATTGCTTCGAAAATTTTAGGTAATATTCAAATTGTTACATAAAATATATAAACAAAAATTCAGCGAAATATATTCAGTAGTTTTTTAAATAAAAATTAAAATAATAATTACACCTCTTATATGAAACGATCACGTGACCATGATATGAAAAGATCACATGGCCCACTTCAAAATGATATATGGCATCTATCTTGTCTCAAAATTGTGACTTTTTAAGTTCTTTTTAATTCATATTGCGTGTTGTGTCCGTCCTAAAATCACTTTATTTTTGCTTAAATTATCTACATACCGAAACAACGCAATTACAATATATTTGAGTTTAAATGATCATCCAAATTTGATTATTTCTACAACGAAGCCTATTTTTCACTTATGTAAAATGTAAACAGCAAAATATGGAGAATGAGTTGTATTGGAATTGCTGTATCTCTTTAACACAAAATTACTTAGCCCATGGAGTCTGTATAGCTGATATGAATGAAATATATATTGGTTTTACAAAGAGAAGGACGATTTTTTTCGATGAAGTTTTAAGCATAGAGTTTAATTACTTGTAGCTCCATAGTCTTAATTTTTAAACAAAATAAATTATTATAGTATTGTGATGAATGAAATGAATGAGAAAATGTTATGAATGAAATGCTGTTTTTATAGAGAGATCCAGGCGTGTTATTTTTCTATGACGGCATTTGAATGAATGTCAGATGTTTTCGATGAAGTTTTCAAATATAATAAATTATCGTAGTATTATGATAGTTTTTAAAATATTACCGAGGAATGTGTCGCATTTTAAAGAAGTTTAAACCAGATAATTTAAATTTCAATGGCCTCATTTGAATGAAGTTCATTTTTTTCGATGAAGGTTTAAGTTTTCAAATATAATACTACATTCATTTGAATGTAGTATTGTGATAAGTTTTAAAATATTACCGAGGAATGTATTCCATTTTAGACTTGTTTAAATAAAATTGCATTGAAGTTGGAAAGTGTTTCATAATCAATGCTTTAAGCATGATTGATCTTTCTTGTTTTTCTTTTCGTCTTTGCGTCTGTGTGTGTCGTCTGTAGCTGAAAATCTAAGCTTAGGACAGCCGCGATATTCAGTACAGAGTAAGTTAAACTTTCAATCAAAATGAAATTTTATTATCACTTTACAACAAAGTTGAAAAGTGTTTATGACTTTGTTCATTCTGTCTGTCTGTCTGTCTGTCCGTTAGCACGATAACTGCCGTAAAAATAACTTAATCAAAATGAAATTTTAGTATGTTGTTCAGACGGTCTGTAGGACCTATGGGAATATAAATGAATAATATCACCCAATTAGTTTTGGATTGAACCCGGGTTGAAAAAATGAAATACATTGAGCCCTATGGGACCTGATTTTTCAAACATTTTTTAAGCGGATTTAAAATTCACAAATTGCGTCGAAAATTTTAGGAAATATTCAAATTGTTCCATAAAATATATAGAAAAAAATCCAGCGAAATATAATCAGTAGTTTTTTAAATAAAAATTAAAATATTAATAACACCTCTTATATGAAGCGATTACGTGACCATGATATGAAAAGATCACGTGACCCACTTCAAAATGATATATGGCATCCATCTTGTCTCAAAATCGCGATTTTTAAAGTTCTTTTTAATTCATATTGAGTGTTGTATCCGTCCTAAAACCACTCTATTTTTGCTTAAATTCTGCGCATCTACATACTGAAACAACGGAATTACAATATATTTGAGTTTAAATGCTCTTCCAAATTTGAATATTTCTACAACGAAGCCTATTTTTCACCTATGTAAAATGTAAACGATTTTTTTCGATGAAGTTTTAAGCATAGAGTTTAATTACGTGTAGCTCCACGGTCTTAATTTTTAAATAAAATAATTTATTATAGTATTGTGATGAATGACATGAATGGGAAATGATTTATGAATGAAATACTGCTTTTATAGAGAGAACCAGACGTGTTATTTTTTTTCTATGACGTCATTTGAATGAATTTCAGTTGTTTTCGATGAAGTTTTCAAATATAATAAATTATCGTAGTATTATAATAATTCTAAAATTATTACCGAGGAATGTATTACATTTTAGAGATGTTTAAACCAGGCAATTTATATTTCAATGCCGTCATTTGAATGAAGTTCATTTTTTTCGATGAAGGTTTAAGTTTTCAAATATAATAAATTAATGCAGTATTGTGATAAGTTTTAAAATATTACCGAGGAATTTATTGCATTTTAGACATGTTTAAATAAAATTGCATTGAAGTTGGAAAGTATTTCATAATCAATGCTTTAAGCGTGATTGACCTTTCTTGTTATTATATAAATTAATTTTAAGCTATTTTATGTTAAAGTATTATTTTGAGCAATTTTCACACAAATCGGTTCCTTCACGATCAAAAATAATATCATGAGAAAAATATTATGATGAATATATAGAGAGATCAAATATTTTTTTACCGCAACGATATTTGAACCGAATCTGTATGACAATTCTTTCACATTTATTTATTTACTTACTAGCAGTATATTCGTTCTTCGTACGGAATATGCAGTATAAAGGACCTTAAAATTCACAACCATGTTTAAATTCCTATAGTATTCTAACTAATAGTTATTCAAAATATTATATTAAAATATTTAACTTAATGCTTCTAAAAAAAGATTAGCATTTTTGTTCTCGCTATATAATATTACATTCACATACAGATCTGAAGACTAAAACATCCCGATCCCGTCTGCAAACAACTTCGCAGAGAATACGAAATTGAATCAATATATACCAAAATAAAATAGCTTCAGGAGATATACCCGTACTACTTACATTCTTGTCGGTTAGAAGATTTCACCAGTGTATTAGAAGCCCGTTCTACAATATATGGATTTGTTTCTTTCATCTGAGTCTTCATACTGTCTGTCATGTGTTATTTCTATATTATATTTGCATGTATTTTTTGGCAACCGCAAAATTTAAATTATTTATTTTTTATTGAGTGGTAATATTAGGTTATTTGTTACAACCAACATCGTCGTTTAAATAATTTATGCCTAAAATAGTAGTCAGTTGTGCTTTTGTTTTTGTTTATTATCTCAGTTCTATTTATTATCTCAGCATGGGAGAACTCGTTTGTTTCCAGTTTGTGAGAATTTATATAAATAAAATTGAAAATATGTCTGCGTGTGCGTATATGTTTGTGTTATAATGACGGGAGAACGGCTACACTGAATTTGATGAAATTTTGTAGGTAGATTTAAAATAGCCCTACTTAAAATGTAGGCTATGTTTCGAGTTTCTAGGACCAGGGATTGTCGAGATATTAATAAAAAAGATCCACAATTAAATCTTCCATAGAGATAACATTGTGCAGACGACATCTTTGTCGCCAATTTATTAGAAGAAAATTATATCGTGTCGCTTAGCAATGGATTTAAATCCAATGTGTTTATGCGGCAGGCGATTTTCATTAAATCTTTTCCAATTTAAATAATAAAGAAATGCATATAAAATAAATTTTTTCGAAATTGCATTTTTAACTCTATTATACGGCTTTTAGGTTTAAACATGAAGGCGGTAACGGGATTATGGGGATTATTGATATTTTCAATTTATTACGTCATCTGTTTTATTTTGGCAAATATTTTTGAAACTCATATATTGAAGTACGGGTAATTTTCTATTAATATATTTTCTTATGCACAAGGATATAAGTAGGAATTTGTACATGGTTGCGAATTTTAAGCTTTTATATATTGTACTAACAGCATACCCGTTCTTCGTACGGAGTATATAATATAAAAAAACTTATAATTCGCAATCATGTGCAAATTCTTTTAAAATATTAAATTTATAACTCCTAAAGAGAAGTTTAAGAATATATGTTGTCACTATATGCAAAATTATTTTCACGGGCAGATCTGAAGAATAAAACATCCTGGCCCATTTTGTAAGCAAATTTACAAAAAAAAAAGGAATTAAATCAATATATGCAACCCCGTACTACTAATATTGTCGCAGATTAGAAAATATGCCAGTGTGTTAGTAGAAGATTACCCGTATCACAATATAAGTCTCAAAAGTATTTGCCAAAGTAAATGAGATGACGTAATAAATTGAAAATATCAATAATCCCCGTACTCTTTATACCAGAAGGTCGTAATTGATTCCAATATATGCCAATATAGTCAAAACATATGCCAATATACCTGTACTACTTATATTCTCGTAGATTAAAATATATACCCGTGTATTTGTAGAAGATTACTTGTACAACGTACAATATATGAGTTTGAACAATTTTTGACATAATAAAACAATTGCATAATAACTTCAAAATATCAATAATCCCTGAATCAATAATACCTGAAAACATTAATAATAATAATGTTGAATTAATGAATGTTGAAAAAAACATATAATTATAAATATAAAATATAAATTAATGTTGAATCTAACATTAATAATAATAATAATAATAATCTGAAGACCGTAATTGATATTATCTAGTCAAAAATGCTATAAGAAAAATCAAATCGCTCTTTTCTAAAATATATTTTTATATCTCTTTATTTATTATTCAAATTGAAAAAAATAATTATTAAAATTAATAGACAGATTTAATTTAATTGCGTTTCTGTGTAACATGATATAAGATAGAATCGTCCTTATAAACTGCGAAATTAAATAACCATTTTGATTTCTTTATACTTTTCATTGTTCAGTAAAAGGTTGTTTAAAATAAAAAATGGATATAGATTTCCCATTTAAATCATGTTTCAAACAATTCATGTTCAAATCAATTTATGTATTGTATTGTATATTATTTTATATATTGTATATTTTTATGTATTGTATATTGTAAACAGATTCCAAACATTGAAAGTTCACAGCAAATTATGAATTAAATTTTTTGCATTATATATTCTGTACGAAGAACTGGTACATATCTAATCTATATAAATAAAAATGAAAATCTGTCTGTCTGTCTGTCTGTCTGTCTGTCTGTCTGTCTGTCTGTCTGTCTGTCTGTCTGTCTGTTTGTCACACCATCACGGGAGAACGGCTGAACCGAATTTGATGAAATTTTGTGGGTAGCCCAGAAATAGCCCCACTAAAAATTATATCCGTGTTTTGAGTTTCTACGACCAGTGGTTCTCGAGATATTAGTAAAAAACGAAATTTTCGTTTGTCTCATCATCACGGAAAAACGGCTGAACCGAATTTAATGAAATTTGGTGAATATCCTTGAAATATCCCCCCATAAATTTTGTCCAAGTTTCGAGTTTCTAAGACCTGGGGTTGTCGAGATATTAATGAAAAACCGAACTTTTACCTAGGAGTTCTACTCCCTAACTCCGTGGTTTATCCAAACGAAAAGCTTGAAAATCGTTTGAAAGTGAATTAAAATTTAATCTCTGAGTATGATGGGAGATTTTTTGCGTTAATTAGTCACTTTCTGAAAACATGAATTGTTTGAAACATGATTTAAAGGGGAAATCTATCTCCATGGTTCATGGTTTATTTAAAACAAGCTTTTACGGAACAATGAGAAGTATAGAGAAATCAAAATCGTTATTTAATTTCGCAGTTTATGTTATAAGACATGACATATTTAACATGTTATAAGATTCTATCTTATATCATGTTACTCAGAAACGCAATTAAATTAAATCTGTCTGCTAATTTAATAATTATTTTTTCGATTTGAATAATAAATAAATGGATATAAAAATATATTTTAGAAAAGAACGATTTGATTTTTCTTATAGCATTTTTGACTGGATAATATCAATTACGGTCTTCAGGTTTAAAAATTATTATTATTTATATTTTCGGGGATTATTGATTCAAGGATTATTGATATTTTCAAGTTATTATGAAATTATTTTATTATGACAAAAATTGTTTAAACTCATATATTGTATGTTGTACGAATCTTCTACAAATACACGTGTATATCTTTTAATCTACGAGAATATAAGTAGTACAGGTATATTGACATATGTTTTGATATATATTGGCATATATTGGAATCAATTACGACCTTCTGGTATAAAGAGTACGGATATTATTGATGTTTTCAATTTATTACGTCATCTCTTTTATTTTGGCAAATATTTTTGAGACGCATATTGTAATACGGGTAATCTTCTACTAACACATTGGCATATTTTCTGATCTGCGACAATATAATTAGTACGGGGTTGCATATATTCATTCAATTCCTATTTTTTCTTCTGTAAATTTGCTTACAAAAGGGGGCAGGATGTTTTATTCTTCAGATCTGATCGTGAAGATAATTTTGCATAGTGAGAACATATATTCTTAAACTTCTCTTTAGGAGCAATAAATTTAATATTTTAACAGAATTTGCACATGATTGCGAACTTTAAGTTTCTTTAAATTATACACTCCGTACGAATAACGGGTGTGCTGTTAGTGGTTAATAAATTTTAACATTTTAGGAGGATATATCATGTTGCTCGGCATCGCAATTAAATTAAATGTGTTTGTTAATGTTTTTATTATTTTTTTTCGATTTAAATAATAAATAAATGGATATAAAAGTATATCTTATGAATGGACGGTTTGATTTTTCTTTTAATTATATTAATTGCTGCCTGCGTACATCAATTTCATTTATTTTGGCAAAGAGTTTTCAAGCTTATATCGTATTTAGCTACTAAACTCATATATTGTGTTTAGCCAATAAATTCATATAGCCGATTGTTGAAACAGAAAAAGAGTAGAGCGGGTATATCTTCTAATACAATTGTAGTGTTTTCATTTAGTATATTGAAACGGGATAAGAATGTTTCATTCAGATCTGCAAATTCAAAGATACGAATTTGGAGGGATATCGCTAATTTGACAACTTTTCTTAAACTTTGCCAAATTGATGGAAATGTCGCCAAATTGATATAAACGACACACAAACAGCTACCATAAACCTTCGGGTTGGTCGTGTGGCTTGGGTCTTCTACATATCAATGAAATTTTTTTTTGTTTTGTTAGAAGAGAGTACTGAAATGATGTTTGGTTAGCAATTATCTGTCAGACCAACCATCCTACTTAGTAATACATTTAGCGAATTTTTAAAATGTCACCAAATTGATAAAAATATTTTCAAATCTATAAAAATATCTTGAAATTGATAAAATTGCGCTACATAAATGATATTAATTGTTTTTTGTTAGGGGATAGTATTGTGATGATATTTCGTCAATTTGTCGCAAAGTGGAACTGTCAGTTCTACAGTCCCACTTGGCGATAAATTTGGCGATTTTTTAAAATGTCGCTAATTTGACGAAACTGTCGCCAAATGTTCCATAAAAATATAACTATTTAGACGATATTTTTTCTACCAATTTATTTGAAGCAAATGATATCATGTCGCTTAGCAACGGATTTAAATCCAATGTGTTTATGCGGCAGACGATTTTTATTAAATCCTTTCCGATTTGAATAATGAAGATATGTATATAAAATAAATTTCATTGCCATTTCATTTTGGACTGGATAATATCAAGTATACTCTTCAGGTTTAAACATTATTATTATTGATATTTTCCGGAATTATTGATTCAGGGATTATTGATATTTTTAAGTTATTACGCCATTGTTTTATTGCGGCAAAAATTGCTGACACACGCATATTGTACGTTGTACAAGTAATCTTCTAGGAATGCACGGGTATATCTTCTAACCTACGAGAATATAAGTAGTACAGGTATATTGGCATATATTTTGACATATATTGGCATATATATTGGAATCAAGTACAGTCTTCTGGTATGAAGATTAAGGGGATTAATTATATATTCAATTTATTACGTCGTCTGTTGTATTTTACCAAAAAACATTTGTGACTCATATTGCAAAACGCGTAATCTTCTACTAATAATCGGACATTATAAGTAGTACGTGTATATCTTCCCATATAATTTTAGCACTTTAATTTTGACATATATTGGAATAAATGACTGTCTTCAGATTTAAAGATTAAGGGTTTATTGGTATTTTCAATTTATACATGTAATCTACTAATACAGGTTATATTTTCTAATATTCGCGTATATAATTAGTACGGGTCCCATACAATTTTAACGCTTTTATTTTGCATATATTGATTCAATTCCATATTTTTTTTTATATTTGCTTACATAAGGGGTCCAAGATGTTTTATTCTTCAGATATGTCCATGAAGATAATTTTATATAGCGAGAACAGATATTCTTAAACTTCTTTTTAGGAGCATTATATTAAATATTTTAACAGAATATTTTGATTAAACATGTCATTCAGTATACTATAAGAATTTGGGCATGATTATGAATTTCAAGTTTCTTTATATTATATACTCCGTACGAAGAACGGGTATGCTGCTAGTATATATATATAAAATTGAAAATCTGTCTGTTTGTTTGTCTGTCTGTCTGTCTGTCTGTCTGTTTGTCCCATCATCACGAGAGAACGGCTGAACCGAATTTGATGAAATTTTGTGGGTAGCCTGGAAATAGCCCTACTTAAAATTTAGTCTATATTTGGATTTCTACGACCAGTGGTTCTCGATATATTAGTAAAAAACGAAGCTTTCGTTTGTCTGATCCTCACGGGAGAACGGCTGAACCGAATTGAATGAAATTTTGTGGGTAGCCTTGAAATAGCACCCCATAAATTTTGTTCAAGTTTCGGGTTTCTAAGGCCAGGGGTTGTCGAGATATTAATGAAAAACCGAACTTTTTCCTTGCAGTTCCACTCTCTAACTCCGTGGTTTATCCAAACGGAAAGGATAAAAATCGTTTGTTTAAAACGTCAAAGAGAAATAAAACTTTATTTCTGAGTTTGGTGGAGATTTTTTGCGCTAATTAGTCGCTATCTGAAAGCATGAATTGTTTGAAACATGAATTTAAATGGAAAAATCTACCTCCATGACTTATATTTTTCACAAGCTTTTACTCAGCGATGAAAGTATAAAGAAATCAAAATGGGTATTTAATTTCGCATTTTATGAGGAAGATTCTATCTTATATCATGTTGCTCGGCAACGCAAGAAAATTAAATGTGTTTGTTAATGATTATTTTTATTTTTTCGATTTGAATACAAAATAAAAGGATATACAAATATATTTTAGAAAACACGGTTTGATTTTTCTTTTAATTATATTAACTGCGAACTGCGTACATCACTTTCATTTATTTTGGCAAATAGGTTTCAAGCTCATATATCGTGTTTAGCTAATAAACTCATATATTCTGTCTACCTAATAAATTCATATATCCGATTGTTGAAACAGAAAAAGTGTAGAATGGGTATATCTTCTAATAATATTTTAGTATTTTCATTTATTATATACAAACTGGAACACGATATTTTATTCAGATATGCAAATTTAGAGCTACGAATTTGGCTGGATATCGCTAACTTGGCAAATTTCTTAAACGTTGCCAAATTGATTGGAATGTCTCCAAATTGATAAAAACGATGTAAATAAATGAAATTTATTTTGTTTTGCTAGAAGAAAGTACTGAACTGGTGTTTCGTTAGCATTTGTCTGTCAGTCCAACCATCTTGCTTAGTAACACATTTAGCGAATTTTTAAAATATCACCAAATTTATAAACATGTTTGTAAATCCATAAAAATATCTTGAAATTGATAAAATTGCGCTAAATAAATGAAATTGTCTTTATTTAGGGGGTAATATTTTGATGATGGTTCGTCAATTTATCGCCAAGTGGGACTGTCAGTTCTACAGTCCCACTTGGCGATAAATTTGCCGATTTTTTAAAATGCCGTCAAACCTTCATTAGAGATCGCATTATTCAGGCGATATTTTGACCACCAATTTATTTGAAGCAAATCATAACATGTCGGTTAGCGACGGATTTAAATCCAGTGTGTTTATGAGGAAAAATATATTTATTAAATATTTTCCGATTTTAATAATGAAGATATGTATGTAAAATAAATTTCATTGACATCATATTTTTGACTGGATAATATCAAATACGGTCTTCAGATGTAAACGTTATTATTATTGATGTTTTCGGGGATTATTGATTCAGAGATTTTTGATATTTTCAATTTCTTATGTTGTTTTATTGCGGCAAAACTGGTTAAAACTCATATATTGTACGTTGTACGAGTAATCTACAAATACACGGCCGCATATTCTAATCTCTGAGAATATAAATGGTACAGTTATATTGGCATATATTTTGACATATATTGGCATATATTGGAATCAAGTACGGCCTTCTGGTATGAAGATTACGGGGATTATTGATATTTTTAATTTATTAATTAATCTGTTTTATTTTGGCAAAGATTTTTAAGACTCATATTATAATACGGGTAATATTTTACTAACATTAGGACATATCTTCTAATTTACGACATTATAAGTAGTACGGGTATATCTTTCCATATAATTCTAGCACTTTCATTTCGGCACATATTGGAATAAATTACTGCATTCCGGTTTAAAGATTACAGATTTATTGATATTTTCAATTTATACATGCAATCTACTAATACAGGTTATATCTTCTAATATTTACGTATATAAGTAGTACGTTTCCCATACAATTTTAATGCTCTTATTTTGCATATATTGATTCAATTCCATATTTTTTGTAAATTTGCTTACAAAAGAGGCCAGGACAGTGGCGGGTTTAACGGTAAGCGGACTAAGCGGCCGCGTGGGCCCCCGGGATACAATAGGGCCCCGAATTTCGCAGTATTCAATTTATTTAAAAAAAATTAAAACAACTTTTTTCTTCACGGTAAAAAATAAAAAGACATCAAAGTGGAGCAGAAAAGCGAAAAAAACTAAGAAAAACCTGAAAATTGTTGACAGTCAAAGAAATGCATAAGTTTTTAACAGTAAATTGAGAGACAGAGTTGCTATCAACATCTACTTCAGATAAATTGCTGCGTTAGAAACTTCTTCTGAAATACACAGGCCTGTAAGTGAAGAAGAGAAAAAAGAAGAACAAGTTGAGCACAGACTAATATATACATAAGCATCAAGAGGTCGAAAATGCTACTGATAAAAGGGAGTGTGAAGACGCAGAAGATAGAGATAGTCCAGACAAACTCTTAAATATGGACATCAAAGTCATAAATGATATAGCTTTATGGCCAACAATTTTTTCAGATGCTATTATTGAAGATATTCTTAAACACAAACCAAAAAATAGCGGGAATAGAGAATTTGAAATCAGTGTATAAAGATAGAGATGAAGTTTATTACAGAGGACTTTCTTATGATCATTTTTACAGAAAGAAATCAAATGGAATTATGGAAAAGAGAACTTGACTGATATTTTCAGAAACAAGCAAAAGTGTTTACTGCTACCCTTGCAAACTCTTTTCAAAATCAAAGTCTAAATTAATATTTGGTTGGCAAAATTGGAGATCCATTACTGTTATTTTATCGAACCACGAAGTTTCAAAAGAGCACATGTCAGCCATGTGTACTCTGTACAAAAGATCAACCCAATTCAATAGAATTGATACTCAACTATTACAGGAAAAGGAAAAAGAACAATGTTACTGGAGAGAAGTGTTGAAAAGAATTGTGTCAACAATAAAATTATTGAGTCGCTTAGGATTAGGATTTAGGAGTCACAAAGATTCCAATAGCAAAGGAAATTATTTAACCTGTTTGGAATACCTAAGCGAATACGATAAGTTCTTGAAATTCCATCTACAAAAATATGCCAACCAAGGACGAGGAAATGTAAACAATTTATCTCAGAATATTTGTGAAGAATTTGTAGGCCTTATTGGCAATCAAGTAAGAGCTGAAATAATTGAAGAAATGGAATGTGCTACTTATTATAGAATAATTGTTGACTCCACTCCCGATATGTCGACCAACTTACATTTGTGATATGTTTCATCCTCTGGTAATATAAAGGAAAGAATTTCCCATAGATAAACACAACTCCTCATACTTGGAACAAGAAATTTCGGAAAGTTTAACAAAATTAGGACAATCTTTTGATAATGCTTCAAATATGTCAGGAAAGTACTCAGGTTTGCAAGTACACATTAAAGAACATAGTCCAAGTGCGGTTTATTCCGTGTGTTAACCATTCTTTAAATTTAATTGGAAATTTTGCTGCAGAAAGTTGTAGCGCTGCAGTTCAATATTTTATGTTTGTGCACAAGTTATTCACATTTTTCTCTACGTCAACTCATCGCTGGAAAATTTTAACGAGTAAACTAGAAATGTGTAAAGATAAACAATCCGTCTCCTTGAAAAGAGGTTCTGATACAAGATGGTCAGCAAGAACAGACGCTGTATTAGCTATAAAACTTGGATTCGCCCATATAAAAGAGCCTTTTAGTGAAATTTTTAATGCAGAAGAAGAAACACAAGTTTCTATTTCGAACTTGAGTTTGAGGGCCCCAAAATTTTTACTGCTTGGGGCCCCCACTTGACTTGAACCGCCACTGGGCCAGGATGTTTTATTCTTCAGATTTGCCCGTGAAGAGAATTTTGAATAGCGAGAACAGACATTAACTTCTTTTTAGGAGCATTATGTTAAATACTTTAGCAGAATATTTTGATTAAAAATGCTATTTAGTATACTATAGGAATTTGCACATGATTGTGAATTTTAAGTTTCTTTATATTATATACTCCGTACGAAGAACGGGTATGCTGCTAGTTTATTATAAAAATGAAAATTTTAGTGTTGTATTTTTAGAGTTATTTTTCTCGAAGTGTATTTTTAGTGCTATTTTTTACAAAGGGTAGGCTATTTTTTATAAAGGGTAGTGCTATTTTTTACAAAGGTTACTTTAGGTAGACTTATTTTTTTCTCCTTTGTAAATGCAAATTTTTGATCTGAATATTCTACTGCCCCCCCCCCTCTCGCATGACACAATAACCTTATTTCCTTGCTATATATTTTAAATTGGTTTCAATATGTTTTTGTAGTTTTATAAATATTTTATAAAAGTATAGTATTCATGCTCTAAATACATAATGTTCGAAAATTCTATATTGGAACACAATTGTGCAACTATTCAGTTAAAATACTTTTAAGTTTGCAAAATGAATCTAAAATATATCAATCCAAACAATTCTTTCGGACCAAAATATCCAATCTGAAACTATTTAATTATTACAAATATATAGCAAGAAATTTTGCCATAAAAAGCATATACTGAACTGTTCGTTCTTTGCAAATTACTTTGAAGATCGAAGTAAAAACAATGAAATTCATTTTATTCCGGATAAAAATCAGCTTCTTTAAATAGTGTCAAGAACAACTAATTTCTACGTTTTATTTGTCTACGCTTTCGCAGCTCATTAATCGTACTGATGGTAGCAAAGATGGTAGAAAAAATACCTCAAACATTTCTCTTTCTATTATGGGAAATTATGTGCTGGGTAATATGTGCTCAATTTCTTCTAAATGAAAAGAACATTTTTCATCTTCAACTACCAAAGTATTTCAAATTATATTGATTTATTTTGTATCCAAACAAGTTTTTACGAACAGTCTATTTTGACATATATTTTCTGCGATTTAGATTTTTTACACTTTTCCATCTTCACATTTTAATATATAGTTAAACATGCTTTCAAAGTCTCTTGTTTTATTAATATACTAGGCATTTAATATACTAGCCATTTAATATACTAGCCATTTAATATACTAGCTATTTAATATACTAGCCATACTAGCTGCGCTTTGTGCGTTCAAAAACGTTAGAGGTCATTGAATATGACGCCTACATCTTACATAATAAATGAAGATGTCTGTTTTTTGTGTAATCTGTAGTGGAAAATAGAAGCGTCGAACGGTCATGAAATTTAGTGCACAGCTACTTCTCGATGTGCATAGGTGCACCTCGGCATTATTTTTTTTTCGAATTAGATGTTTAGTTTTTTATGTTTTAGGGTGATATTGAGCGACATTGGGAGATATTCACACTGGTCGACAGCTTATAGATTTGATGAAGTCTTTCCAGACTCTTAAGAAGCCCACCAGTAGCATAGAATGCTGAATTTTTTCACACTTATAATATCGATCATTGGACTGTACCTAATGGAGCCATATTTAAATTTTTTCTCCTGGAGTGAATACAATGAGGATGGGGGGGGGGGAATGAAGTCTTTTAACTTTTAATTGGGACAATTTTCAATAAAACCAATTTTCAACTGAGACAAAAACTTTCGACTCTAAGCCCCATGCATTGTTAAACAGAATAAAACTTATTCAAAACTAGCAATATACCCATTCTTTGTACGGAATATACATCATAAAGAAACTTAAAATTCACAATCATGGGCAAATTCCTATACCATTCTAAATGGCATTGCTATGCAAAACATTCTATTAAAATATTTAAATTAATACTTAGAAAAAGAAGTTTAAAAATCTCTATTCTCCCTATACAACATTATCTTCACAAGCAGATCTGAAGGACATCCTGGTCCCGTTTGTAAACAAATTTACAAAAAATATGAAATTAAATCAATATATGCCAAAATGAAAGCGCTAAGATTGTATGGGAAGACATACTTGCACTATTTATATTCTTTCAGATAAGAAGATATAACCGTACTATTTTCCCCGTAATCCATTTACGGCCTTCCTGTTTAAACCTAAAGGCCTTATAATCCAGGCAAAAATGCATTTCGATAAAATTTATTTTATATACATTTTTTTATTATTTCAACCGGAATAGATTTAATAAAAATCGTCTGCCGCATAAACACATCGGATTTAAATCCGTTGTTAAACACCATGATATCATTTTCTTCAAATAAATCTGTTGAAAAATATTGTCTACATAATGCTATATCTACTGAAGGTTTAATTGTGCATTTTATTTTAATACAACTATCTAGACCTGATCCTAGAAACTCGAAACATGAATTAAATTTCAAGTGGGGCTATTCTAAGGCTACCCACAAAATGTCATGAAATTCGGTGCAGCCATTATCCTGTGATGATGATGGTGATGATGATGGTGCTGACATACGCACGCACACATACGATTTTTTTATATAGTTAAAGCTGTAGCTTATTTTTTAAGAGTGTTAGTGTCCTAGTCATTGCTAGTCCTAAATACTAGTACTAAGAATAATTTCAGTTTTTATTGTATATCTGTCTGAGCCAGCATTTAGACATTAAGTGATATATCTCCTTCGTTGGGATCTTCTTCTTAGTATGCATGCATCTATGGAACTGGTATGTTATTAAACTCGATTTGTAATATCATTGAAAATAATATATGAGCAAATTTAGAAATTCTACCCAATTGCATTTGTTACAAATTTCCAGTTTTTAAACAATCGCAGCAGCATAACTCGGATTGTGGTTGAAATAAAATAAATTCAGATTGTAATAAAAAGTTGAACTCAGTGAGCGTACTATAGGGAAAAGTTTCAATGTTTATATTTTTTAAATTTTAATTTTTTGCTATTTATGCGATTTTGATAGATTAATAGAGTTCAGTTTATGTTGTCCGAATCTAACAACTTACATAGTTATCAACGACATAACGTTTGGATACACCGTTACACCGTTTACAGTCACTATACCGAGCAAGATTTCGGTCAGCCTAAAGGATAAGAGCACACTTGCGTATAGCGTAGATGTCAATGCACAGAGGTCGCATATCTAAATTATTTTATTTTTTTACTTTTCTACTAGAATTATTTAATAATATAGCTTAAATGGTATCAAGGATCAGGAAAGGCCCGAAGAAAAAATTATATTGGGCTCTGTATTCGACAGATACTTTTACTCGTATCATGCCAACAATTCAATTGAACGATGACGAGCTATAAACTTTGAGTGAAGTTCTGGATAAAGCACGTAGCGCGTAAAGTTCTTAGCCATTATAGGAAATTCGAGAAGTTTCTAGAACTCGCAAAAAGTCACCAAGTTGATCATATTTCGTAAAATTCGGTACCAACATCAAGCGATCAAGCGACTAAAACTTCAAATTGTAACAATGGTTTTTGTTACGTATGCGTAACAAAATCATGCCACTTCCGTTACACACTTCTGTGACACCCCCGTCACATTTCTTTCATGACTGACTCCGCACCCCGCTCTCTAAAATGTTTCACATCAAAAATTTCTAAATGCTGATTCACGATGTGAAATTGGTATTCGAAAGAAGGGTAAAAGGATTCAAAGTGGAATCAGTATCCAAAAGAAAGGTGTAGAAAAAGAAAATGTCGTTAATAGAAGGGACACATTTTCTTTTCTATTGTTTAATATTTAAGTGTTGATATGGTTGATGAGGATCGAAAGCCCAGACCACCCGACTCGTACGAGGACTTAGAGCAGCAATATGGATGGCCGGTGGTTGATGAGGGTGAAGTATTGAAGTATTTTTTCCAATGTTTTAGTTAACCTTTAAAAACGGAATTTTTTCAAAAATAAAATCTTTAAAATCATTAAAACAGAGAGCAATACCTGAAAAAAAGTCTAACTAAAATTCCTTTTACATCTTTCTAATAAAATTAATCCTCTTAGGGATTGAAGAATAAAAACAATTCTTGAAACCTACTGATTAAATTAGTGAAAGATTTATGTCACGCAATATGAGCACATTGACGTGTAATAAATTAGAAATGGCATTGCAATGCAATTAGAATTTTCTAAATTAGATAAGCGAAGACAGGCAATAAATATGAAGATTGGAGTTTGATAGCAATCTAGTATTCTTTTAAATTATTCATACTTCGTTTAACAATTTTTTAATAATCTCAAAACAAGTTATTGTTTCTAATTTCTTTTTTTAAATTCATCATTTAAGAAATAGAGTATTTTGAAGCCAAAGGCCAAAACGTTAAGTGAACTTTTATGAGAAGACATTTAGGAATTTTGAATTAAAAATAACTTTTTCTTGCAAGTCGAGGGTTATAGTGTCAGAAGGGTGTAACTACAAAAATGTTATTTTCGAGATAAGTGCATAATTGAGTTTTCATTTAAGTGCTTCGATGTCACAAAGCTTTATCTAAAAAACTGCTCAAATAACGAATAGCCTTTAGTATTTCTTTTGCAGTGTATTATAAATATTTTAGTTCACTGATACAGATTTTGACAAAATAATTGTGTTTATTCTTTCCAGTTAAATTATACTCAATAAAACATGGATAAAATGCTTTTAATATAAATTCGACATAGATATGTTTATTTTTTCTTCTCAAAAATACGGTTGTGCATTTAATTCTGAATAAATTCCCACGTTTTTAAATGTAGATGGTTTTAATATTTATTTTTTACAAAAATATTGTTTTAATGTAAGAGGTTAAATTGCGTAATTAATATTCTAATTTTTGTAATTAATATTAAACAGTCTGTAGCAGACACATGCATCTCAACGGCGGAATGGCATTTTGTCCCTTCGTTAATATTCTTTATCTCTTCAAAGGGTGCAGTACTAAAAAGACTAATGAAAACATCGCAAATAAAAATTACCCCAAAAAATATCACGCCATGCTAATACATCAAACGATGTATTCCATCCTCATAGAGTAGAAGAGACAAGTGGAGTTCTTATTTCGACTGGAAGGAAAATATCTTATTGGTGGAGTTCTTATTACGAAGACAAAGAATATATCTTACTGTACGCTCAGTACCTTTATTACCAGACCTACCAGAAAGGTGTAAGGTAACCGTTTGGACTGCCGGGAAGTGCCACCCAATTTAGACCGGAACCCAGTGGGGGAGGCATCCACAGGAACCGTACCCTACTTCCCCTACCACCAACCTCTCGGAAGGATTTACGGACCCACATGTTTAACGTGATCGTATTCCGCATAAACACGGCGGCAGTTGTGGCAGCGTGCAAATCCAGCACGCAAATCACCAGGCTACCGCGCCCAAAATGTGCCAACAGCACGCGATGATCCCAGGTGGTCACCCACCCAAGTACTAACCGCGCCCGATGCTGCGTGACTTCGGTGATCTAACGAGAACCGGTATTTTCAACACGGTACGGTCGTTGGCCATTATGGCATCATGTGCTCCACATGTCCTCCTCCACAAGGTATGACACAAATCAGGCGAGTGAAAACACCAGTAACTGCAGAATGCAGCATGTCTGGGTGGATCAAATTCACTTTACGATGAATGGAATCTTTTAGTTCCGACAATGTGGAAGGGCTTGATTGATACACTCGTGACTTTAAATACCCCCACAACCAAAAACCTGGAGACCGCGGAGGCCATGGGATGCAATGCCTAGTGATAAGTCTGTCTTCCCCGAAGGTGTCAATTAGAAATTTTTTTACTAGATTTGCGATGTGAGATGATGCTCCATCCTGCATAAATGTTACAGTAGATATCACATTTCGTTCTCGCAAACACGGCACGACATGCTCATGCAGAAGTGCCAAATATCGCTGTGCGTTTACTGTGCAAGTTTTTCAACCAGTACTTGACCTAAACTCCGCGAAGAAAAAGTATCCCAGAATGTAAGAGTCAGTGAAGCCACACCAAACTGTCACTCGTGGTGAATGAAGTGGCTGCTCTATGTACTCACGTGGATTAGAAGTTGCCCATATACGACAGTTGAGTGTGTTCACATTTCCATGCAGTGAAAAGTGGGCTTCGTCTGTCCACAAAACATTAAATAACCCCTATGGCTCCTGTGCGATTTTTGATATAGCCCATTTGGCAAACGTTTCTCGCTGTGCGGTATCTACCGGTAAAAGCTGATGGAGTGATTGCAATTTGTAAGGATACAGATTTAAGATACCATGAAGGATACGTCACACCGAGGATACAGGAATATCCAATCGCCTTGCAGATTCAGAAGAGCTTCTAGTCCCAGCCACTGTTTCAGTTGCTAGGTTTTCAGTTTCAGATGCCACAGCACAGGCAAGGGAGTCCGTTAACGACGGTCTTCAGCTTCGTGGACGATCCTCCAAACATCCAGTTTCTTCAAATCGAGTGACAAGCTTCAGTAACCCAAAACCGGTGATAGGACCTTTTCCTTTCTTTAGATTTTTTTTTAAATCGAAATTTTCAAAAAGCATCTGATGCTGATTCTCACGTAATACAATTTCATTAACAATGCTTTCTCTATCAAAGTTAACATTCTCGCAAAAACTTCTTCTTTACACCGTTTACTAATGAATCAAATGAAGAATCTACAGAGTACTACAGCTCTTTTATAACAGCCTCATTTGCATACTTCGGGAAGATGTATTCGAGTAAGCGCCACCTATAGGTGATTTTTTAAACTACTTTCAAGTAAAAAAAAACCCATCCTGACAATACTTATGGTACAAACTGCATCTCAATGCGATGATTTTTCGATTTTAATGAATTTTTAAGGATTATACGGACTTTTGAAATACCCTGTATATATATATATATACATATATATATATATATATATATATATATATATATATATATATATTTATAAGTAGTGTCTATACGCACGTCTGAGCGCACATATTCTTTTTACACTAAAAACATGATTTTATAGCTTATTTTATCTTTTTTTATGAAAAAAAAGGTCTTGATCCATTGTAATATTAAAAACATGATTTTTATAGCTAAAAAGGTGTATATATACCTTTTTTACATTAAGACCAAATTTTAACAATGAATTACTGAACTTTTTTAGTTAAAAAGCTAGACATACGAAATAAATGCGTGAAAAAAGAGGACCTGAATGGAAGCCCCCTGTTTTTAAAGGGTGGGGTTGAGACCCCTCCCATATATTTAATAGAAAAACTCAAAATGTTTAACTAAATCTAAACGTTTTTTATAAAATTAAAAAGAATTATAAAAATATGAAATAATTATGAATATACAAAACATATAATTATAGGGGGGAGGTGACGCCCCCCACTGAAAAATGATTAAGCTTTCTCTAATTCATATTCGTATTTATCATCAATCACACCCGAATACTTAAATATATATCTACCTTTATTGATTTTATTTATTGATACATCAGAAAGTTTTCCATGTTTATTCGCAAGGTAATACTCTTTTTCTTCAGCTTCCACATCTAACTTTACGATTACTGAATCTCCATATTTAGTATTAATTTTTCTCAATGATATCAGATCATATTCCCCAGGATTTAAATCATTTAATTTAAACGTTTTAGGATAACCTCTCAGTCTATTGAACTCTTCCATTTATTAGTAAACATTTTTATAAATATAAATTCACCCTGCTAATCGTAATAGAATAAGTTCTTTGAAATAACATATAAAACTCCTAATCCTTTGAAAACTTTCTGATAATAGTTTTTTAGTATGATCATACAATTCTTTACAAAGATAAGTCAAATAATCTTCGGAATTTGTAAAATTTAAAGCTCCACCTAAGCACTCATCCATTTATATAGAATTAACATTTTTATAATGTCCTAAAGCTCTAGTATTCATACCATCTTCTAATATAAATCTTTTATCATCTTTTGCTGATAAAGCTATCTTGATCACTTGAATTGAATACAATTCATGTTTCTAACTTCTAATTAAATTCTGTGTTCTATATTGATCTTTTTTATTTAATAAAAAGTCTTTATAATCTTCAAATGTTATTCTGTTTTTAACGGTACTAGTCTTAGTTCCTTTAGACTTCTTAGTCTCAAATTTTTTATGGTTTTCTATATCTTCTTCATTATTATTATATTCTTCAACACTCTGTTTTTCTAATCTTATTGATTACATTTTACTTCTTAAATCTACAAATTTTTCCATAATCACACCGCTATTTTCATCTTTCATTTTACCTAATACTTTTTTATTACATCTAGGTATATTATATGGATTATTTACTTGATAATCAGATGTATCGAAATAATCAATCATTGACTTCATATCTACATAAAAGTCATTTGTTTTAATATCATATATAAAACTATCTGTATCCATATATAATAACTTAATATTATCCTTATATCTCGGTTTCATGACATTATAATGAAAATCATACATTAAATGTTTTGATTAATCAAATATACTCATTCCAACATAAATCGGTTTATTAAAATATAGTTTTGTTTTTTCATGTGAACAGCTACCAAATTTTCATCAAAAATAGTACTACATTTGAAATTAGTTTTAGCAATTAATTTTTTAACTTAATCATAATTACAACATAATCTTACATCGATTCGTTTTCTTATATTTTTCATAGTTTTTCCAAATACTGAATTATTCATCAATTTATAAAAATCTTTCTCAAAATCATTAGCAGCTTTCTTTCTCATTTCAGTGTTTAAATCTATATATTTTTTCAACCAATTCGATTGTTTAAATTGTAATACTCTATGTGCTTTTACAGCCTTTAAACCCATTTTCAAATATTGTTTTAAACTTCTATAAAGAACTACATATTTCTCTTTATCGTATAAAGTTGTTAATAACTTACCTTGTTTCGAATTTTCAGGAATTCTATTTTCAGGACATAATGGTAAATCTGAAAGATAATCATGTAACTCTTTTGGATAACTTAAACTAATTTCAAATATATATCCATTCTCTGAATCATCTTTTATTTTATGGCTATATACTTCACGTTTAACATAATTTATTTCATCACGATTACACCATTTAAATTCTCCATATGGTAAATATTGACTCATAGCCCATCCATATAAATTATTAGCATCTAAATACATTAAATAATTGGATTCTTTACTATTATCATATCTTTTCATATATTTATTATTTGCTTTTCCATATCTATTACAACATTGTGAAACACCTCCTCTTAAACCCTTTTCTATCATGAGAATCATACCATAATTATTTAATAAATCTAATTTAACATTTGTTATTTTTAACATTGCATCCCAAGATGAACCAGGAGCATTAAAATACCAATCTGGATCCAATTTATAAGTTTTTAAACAAACATCTCTAAAATTTTCAAATACATCTGTTAAAATTAATACATCTGTTTTAACATATAAATCTGTATATTCACCTAAATTTTTTATATTAAATTCTTTCCAAACACGTTGAGCATGTTTATATTCTTCATCAGTTATATTACATTCATTCAATTTATTATAAAATTTATCTTTTGAAGGTAATTCTGTTTCTTTGTATTTATCTCTAGAATCCATATAATCATAAGGATATACACCTTTTCTTGTAATGAGATCTAATTTATCATCAGGAAAATGTAATGATGTCTCTCTAAATTTTGATTTTAAGTATTTAATATATTTCATTTTCTGTATTTTTGGAGGACATGTATTTATTTCATTCTCTGGTCTCAAGTTTTTTGATAAATTATCTAAACTGTAAGACATAAATTTAAATGAATCAATAAATCTCAATTTCATGCCTCCTATTTTTTTGCTGAAAGATATATATTTTTCTTCAGTATTAGGTATAGCATCTATTTTTGATTTATCAAATCCAAGTTCTTTTATAAACAAATGAGAATCATAACCTGTTAAATTATGGATTTTTACTGGAATAAATTTTGGAATTTGATAATTTAAATTACAAATATTATGAGCAGGACCCCTATATTTTCCAGTTATATGACAATGATCAATTACTTTTTCATCCTTTAAGATTTGTTTTTCACATATATGACAAATATTAGTTCTTTTATAATGATTTTCATCGAACTCTATCATTGATTTGATACTTTCATATTTTTTAGTTTTTTCTTTTATAAATTTTTCAATTTTAAGAGTGTCCTCTTTTAACATAGATACAAACTTTTTGATTGTATCAGGTCCTCTATAAACAACAGGGGGTTTAAAGTATTCATTTTCATATTTGATATAATAACAAAATGCATCTGCTACATGATTTAGTTTGTAGTGATATGATTAGTATATGATTTAGTTTGCTCTTGTTCACATGTATCAATTTTAGGTAAGAGAGATTCAAAATCAGCATATATAGTATATGGTACTCTCATTTTTCTTTCATGATTTTTAAATTGAATAAATTCATCTTTTTAGGCATATTAATTGTGACAGCTTCTTACTCTTTACAGTATTCCTCATGTATCTTTAATCTTTCCTCAGAATAAAAATGATTTAAACATCTATCACATAAAAATATACGATGATGAGTAATTTTTGATCTGATCAAACTATTCATATTTTTAATCCAACAATAATGATCATTTTTTCATCTTTCATATAAAACAAGTTTACATGTTTTTCTAATTTATTGTTAGTTATTCTAAGTGGATAAATTGAACCATCATAACTATAAACATTTACAGATATATTATTTAGTTTTTCAAATTTCTTAATATTGTCTAATGAAACAGGAAAATCAATTCCTTTAAAATTTAATTCATCTTTATATTGTTCATATTTTGACACTCTCTGAGGATCTTTTTTTACAGGATGAATTTTTGATAATATAGACCACATAAAATATTTTTTATCTTTATTTTTTACATTTATTATACCTTGTTTAGATTTAATGTTTTCAGGTAAATCAATATAACTTGATCCTCTCAAAAGGGTTGATACTTATTTATTTTCTCAATTCCAAAAATTTAATTTCTTCAAGACTCCAACCAGATCCTTTTGATATAAAATCATCAGATTCATTTATTAAGTTGTCAATAATATAATCATAAAAAGTATGTAAATCATTAGATTTTAATATAATTTGATTCTCAGTTTTGAATGTAAATTCTTGAATTTCTTCATTCAATTTATACAAACAAAACAATTTAAAATTAAAATTTATACCATTAAATTCTTCCAAAATTTGCTTTATTTTTTTTATTACAACCTTTCTTTTCTTTTCTAAAAATTCTAGAGGGATTTTAATATTATTACAATTATTAATTCTATATGATCTTAATCTAGATATATAAGCAGTTTCATATTCCTTAATTTCTACATTACCTTCATCATTTAATAATGCTTTTTTATGTTTTCGACTTGATATGTGATTTTCTAAATGTTTATAATATATACCGCAAATAATACATTTTCTCTTTTGTTTTGATCTTTTAATCATTAAGTCTTTCTTTATATGTTTTTCTTTATCTTCAGTTTCGTAATATTTACCGCATACTCGACATTTTCTATCTTCTGTAAATAACTTTTCAAGATTTTCTTTTAGTGTCTTTTCTTCAAGAAAGAAAATTACAGATTTAAAATCATTTTTATCAAATCTTAAACTAAAAGAATCAAAAATCTTTTTAATTTTTTTACGTTTTTCAGGTTTATCAATAAATATTTTTTTCTTTTTTTCTAAGTATTCTGATATATCAAAATTTAATAATTCTACTAAAACAGGTTTATATTCACCTGTTTTTCTGATATATTTAGTTAATAATCTAATTAAATTATCCTTATTACAACCTTTAGGTTGTTTAATATTCAATTGTTTTACTACATTTCTAAGTTTATTAATAGTCTTTGCTCTCAGTAATATGTCCAATTATTAGGAAACATTTTTTAAAATACTTTTCACAACTCGCTTGATATGATAATTACTTCTCAAATGTCTTTGTTTATGAAGATATGTATACTGTTTTCCACATTCACAATTATATGTCGTATAACTAATCATAGATTTACAAATTTTACAAGCACTGCCACGATTAAATTTACCATAATTACGATGTTTATAGAAATCATCTATTGGTTTTATAATCTTACAGTGTGTGCATATTCTTGTCACATCCATTTATTAGGAAACATTTTTTTAAAGGCATTCCATATTTTTTCATATTTCTTTTTGACTTTATAACAAAGTCTTTGGACCTTTATATTATTTTCAATATTAAAAATATCAAAAATCTTTTTCATAAAATAATAATAATTAACTGATTTCTCATAATACATAAAATCTAAAAATTTTAAAAACATATCCTCAACTTCTTGAGTAATATTATACCTCTTTTTTATTCGATTAAATAACTAATTCTACTTTTATATCTTTGTTTTAAACTCTCATAGTCTATAACATAAAAATATTCTTCTTTTTCTGAAGAATCATAGATTAATTTCGTCTTTAAATTATGCGCTACTTTATTATCTGAAACTTCATTATCTGAAATATCAATCGATTCAACCATTTCAACACCGTCAAAAAAGTTAACATTCATTTATTTATTACGTATTAATAACAGTTTTATTCATATTTATCGGGGGGTGATAGATCCCACCCCGTTAAATCATCATATTAATGATTCCCAAGGATCACCTTTATTATACCATCTATCTTTAAACATTGTATAAATCAGATGTCCAACTATTAAATTCATCTGGATATCCTAACCATTTTACAAAATATTTATTTCCTTTCTTTTTTATGATTTTTTCAATTTTATATACATCATCTTTTTTATTATATCTTACCATTTCATTTTCATAAAAAGTTCCTTCAATTTCTTTACTGTTTAAATCTTTTAATCGATAAGTAATAGGATCTGTTTTTAATACTTCAGATACTATAAAAATCCCTTCAGTAAATGTAGAATCATCTACTTTCCTGAATGTTTGTTTAATTGTTGATATTCTAACTATCTCCTATCTTAAATTTAGGTTTTTTTATTATCTTTTGAGTATATAAATTTTTATAAACTTGAGATTCATTTTCGTCTCGACTAGCCTCAACAGGTGTCATTTTTATAGATCTATGATATGAATTGTTATAATTTTTAAGTAATTTAGGTAATACATCAATATATCTTTTAGTATTGTTAGCATGCATATATTTTATAATTTTTTCTCTTATACTTCGATTAAATCTCTCAGCTATTGCAGATTTTATTTCTTTATTATAAGTCGTAAACCAATGTATATTATTATCTTTGAATAATTTTTGTGTAACTTTTCCTGTAAATTCAGTACCTTCATCTGTCAAAATGAATTTTGGCTTTCTTTCTTTAAAAATTTGTTTAAAGCCGTGTACGACTTCTTCAGATGTTTTTCTTTTTATAGGGAAAGCCCAAGCATATTTATTAAAAGCATCTATAACTGTTAACAAATAATTAGTTCTATCATTATATTTGTTATAATTTTTTATAAATAACAAATCAGCGTCAAATTGATTATTATTGTTTGGAACATAAACTCTCCTTCTTTTAAATTTACGAATGACAGGTTTATATCTAGTATATACATCTTGTTTATGTAAAAATTCTTCAACATTAGGTAATCCTGTTTTTCTTTTCTATTCTTGAATACCACAATAACCTGTTTCTGGATTATAATATGTTTCTTTTAACTCCCTAAAAAAGTATTCTTTTTACTTCCACAAATTGTACAAATACCTTTACCAACTGGTTTATTATTTTTAGATTCATAATAATTTTTAGTTTCGGTTTTCTTTTTACACTTGACACAATACATATTAGGAGATATTCCTAACTCAAAAGTTTTTTAGCTTTAATAATAGGTTTAATAATTCCTCTATCTAATCTTTCTCGAAATGTTGGATCTTGTATTGCATTTAAATCATATATTAGTTCTTGATCAGCAACATGTCTCTATTTTGTATCTTTTGTTTTACAATAAGAAATATCATGTTTTTTACATGCTTTATCAACTTTATTTATTCCAGGATCACCTCCTTTTAATTTTTTTTTCTAATTTTGTAAATGGACCACAATATTGATATCCTGGTAAATGCATTTCTGGAGGATTTATTTTATCTTGTAACCATCCAACAATATTACCACCTTTCATTTATTTAGGATGAATAAATTTATATCCATTCAATTGCATTTGTTTTACGTATTTTTCAACTGGATTAAATTTTACACTTTTTATGAAGTCCTTTTCTCGCATATAAATTTCTTCTTCTGTCATATCCTTAGCTTTAAACGAATTAATGAGTTCTTTATAAAAATTATAACAATGTCTATATTCTTCTTTCCTTTCTGCTATTTTTAATGCAAGATCAATAGCTTCTACTATTCCAACTGATAAACTTAAAAAAGCAAGCGGAAGAAAGGCAATAGCTGATAAACCCGTTCCACTTAGAATGACCTTACTTACTGATAATGAAATACTTATCTTTTGATATAAATTTCTACTCTTTCTGTAAACATACAATCTTTTTTCTAAATATTCTTCCATTTCATTTATATAGGATCAAATTATTTTCTGTATCTTATTTTTGGATTCACTAAATCTAACATTAAAAAATCGTATTGTTTTTGAACGCTTTTATTATATATTTGTTTGAATTCTTCAGTACTTAATTTACCAACTATCTCTCTTATAATCTGTTGAATTTCTTTTGGCTGTAGATTGAAAAATATAAAGTAATTACAGTTCTTTCTTATATTGATAGGAGTTGAATAATAAGACTGTGATAAATAAATAATGGAAGCGTTTTTCTTTCTACCTCTGATAAATAATTCCTGAATGGTTTTTTGATCTTTCTCAGTCACAAAATCATCGAAAATAACTAAATTCTTTAATGTAGGATTTAAATCATCTACTGTAATAAAATCATCTGAAGAAAAGAATACTTCTTTTTTGTATTTATCATATAATTCTAATAATATTTTCTTATTCTTCTTACATTTCAAAATATCTTCTCTTTCTATATCTTCAAACAATGTATATATTTCTTGTAATTTAGAATATTTAGGTTCGTATAAATCTTTTGCACATATATATAATGCATCAAAATTTAAAAAATCATAAATCATATTTAACAGTAAATTTGTTTTACCTGAACCTGAAGGCCCTGTTATAAGCAATCTAAATGGATGTTTAGGTAACAAAGGATGTTGATTAGGATCAGGTAACTCATCTGGTTTCGTGTAATTTTTAATTTTTATCATTTATATAACAGTAAAAAATAATTTACTGCAGTAAAAAATAAAATTAGCTGCAGTAAAAAATTAATATTATATAAATGAACGAATTAGAAAAAGAACGAAAACAAAAGCTTATAAAGCAAATAAAAGATTCAATTAAATTAGTAAAATTAGAAAAAGAAATAAGAAAGAATAGTGAAGATCAACTAAAAGAAAAATTAGGTATTCAAAAAACCTTAGAGGAATTTCACAAAACCAGACACTCAAGAAATTGAAAAATATGAAAAATCAAATAAAGAGGTTGTAAAAAGTATTCAAAATGTTGTTGAAAATATTTCATTTCCATCTATAGAAGAGCCTATTGAAGCTGTGAAAGAATTAGTATCTATTACTTATGATATCGATCAAAATTTAAATTTAAAATATTTAAAAGAGGAAAAATTATACAAACCTTCAGTATTTTTAAACGATCAAAAAAAATTAGAGGAGATGTATGCAAAAGCTAAACATCTAAAAGAAGGATTATCAAACAAAAGAAGCAACTTAAAAAGTACAATTTCTAGGGCTAAAAATTTTTCAGAGGAGGAATTAAATCAGAAAAAGAACGAAATAGAAGAAATTAAAAATAAAGAAAATATGTTGCAAAATTATATGCGAAGTAGTAAAGATATAAAGGTTGGTAAAGGATTGGATGTATTATCAAATTTAACAGAAAAAATATGTAATGGTAGTAAATCAAAGAAATTGTATACTCAAGTAGTTTTATTGTTAGATATGCTATTAAAAAATGGAGAATTGACTTATAATGATGTACAACGATATCATAAACAATTTCTCTGTTAATAAATGATAAAAAATAAAGTTTATTTGAGTGAAGGTCAGAAAAATAAACTTAAATCAGCTTTTAGAAATAAAGAAGAACTAACATTACAAATAGATAAATCTAAAACTCCTAATCATGAGATATATTTAACTAAAACTCAAATTAATCATATTAATGATGGAAAAAGAATTACTATCAGTAAAACGAAATTAGATAAAAATGGAGGATTTTTACCATTTCTAGCAGCACTTATACCCTCTTTAATAACTGCTGCTAAATTTGCAGTTCCAGCATTAGCAACAGGTGCTTTATCTGGATTAGCTAGTTCAGCTGCACAAAAAAAGGGATCTGGGAAAAAAAAAAGAAACGTGGAAAGGGGATATATCAACCTTGGGAATTAGTAACAAAATGATTGAAGAAAATATGAAAAACGAAAAAGGATTTAGAGGTGTATTTACCTCTGATTTATTACCTAAAACAATAGGAAAATTTGAAAATGGAATCATTAATTCAGATGTATCAACAGGTCCTGGAACTCATTGGGTTTGTTATTATAATGACCCTAAATATAAATATGTGGAATATTTTGATCCGTTTGGTGAATATAATGATATACCTAAAAATATTAAATCATTTCTTGTCACATCCAATAAAAAACCGAAAATAGGTCATAATGATAGTTTTTACAGAAACCTACATCTGTGAAATGTGGTTTATTTTGTATGAAATATATAAGAGAAAGGAATAAAGGTAAATCACCTAAAAATGTTCTCAAATCATTTCCTACACAAAAACCCAGTGACTATAATGAAAATTTTGTTCTGTATAAATGATAATATTAAAATCTGAAGGTCATGAGAAATCAGAGGAATTTACTGTAAATTTTATTACACCTCTTAAATTAAAAAAAATAGCTTTACAGTCGTTTTCTATGGAAGTTTCATGGTTTAATATAAGTGAGAATTATAGAAATAACATATTTAGAATATATACACTAGACACAGATAGAACAATTACTATCTCAAATGGTAATATATACTATAAGAGGTTTAAATGAGTATATGATGAAAATATTTGGTAAGGATCCACCTATGAAATTTGGTACTATTGAAGCAAGACAAAGAATATCTATTAAACTGAAAAAATATTGGGTAATTGATTTTACAAAAAGTAACTTTCATAAAATTATAGGCTTTTTAAAACCGACATATGGAAGTTATGATGAAGAAACAGAGGTAGAAGGTGAACATATAGCTAATATATCCAATGGAAATGATAATATATATATTCACTGTGATGTTGTAAAGGGGTCTTTAATAAATGGTTATGATGAAGTAATGATGTGAAGTAATAAGTTATGATGAAGAAACAGAGGTAGAAGGTGAACATATAGCTAATATATCCAATGGAAATGATAATATATATATTCACTGTGATGTTGTAAAGGGGTCTTTAATAAATCAATATAATTCAGAAGTCATTTATTCTTACACTAATAAAAATCCTCCAGGCATATAATTTCAAAAGAATTTAATAATTGGATATATTTTCCAGTTAAAACGGTTCCTGTTGAAAGAATAAAAATGAGGATTACTAATCAAAAAGGTGAATTAATTGACATAGATAAAGGAGCTGTAGAATTTAATTTTATACCTATTTTTTCTTCATAAATAAATGAATAAACATAGATTATATAGAAAAAGTAAAAAAATACAGGGATTTTTAAAGGTGAAAATTGAACCTATTATTGAAGACCAAACATTTGTACGGAATAAATTAAAAGAAATATTTTCTATGAAAAATAAAGGAGGTGGTTTAAAAATTCTTCCTAAATAAATGATTTATGATTTGAGTGATACTCATTATTATTATAATGATCAAATTAAAAGTTAGGAATTAAGAGAAATTCACCCAAAAGAACATAGTTCAAATAAGAATGCCACCTATGTTTTTCATATTAATGATACTGAAGCAAAAATTTTATATTCTAGAGGATATCTTGAACAAAAATTAAAAATTACAAAACATGATAAAACATCCATAGCAAACAAAAATGTTTGTCTGGTAAATGGTGGTGGTTTTATCAAAACTTTAAAAGTACATAGAGGAGATATCGAAATTGAATCAAATACACAGTCAAATTTTTCAATCATGATCATGCTTTAAGATTAACTCATTATACTCCTGATTATGTAACATCACAAGCTCAAGATGAATTTTTTTTATCTAGATACAGCTGATTCAGCTGACCGAAAAGACTTAAAATATGAGGGTACTTTACAAGATACTACTAAAATAACTGATTTTTTTAATAATTTGAAAATGAATAAAGATTATAACGAAGGATTCGCAAAGAGATGGGAACTAACGAAAGATAGCAAAGTCATTAAAATATGGACACCTTTAAAAGATATAATCGATTTCCTTGGAGAATATGAAAAGGTAATTTCTGGTTTTGAAGTGAAAATAGAAATTAAAAGAAATGAAAATAAGAATATGATATATACTGATATAGGAAATGTTAATTATAAGGTAGTAGTTGAAGGTTTAACCTTGCATTTACCTTATATAGAATTTAAAAATTCTGCAGAAAGCGTATTTATGGAATCATTTTTATCTGATAAAGATATAGAGGTAAATTGGGATCGATATGGATTTAAGATGGTAGGTCCCTATAAAAGTGATAGTGGATCTGCCACAGCAATTGCAGCCTCCGATGAAGTTTTAGGTGTCTATGTTATACCTCAGTATGTTGAAAGAGATGGTAATTATGAAAAAAATAATATGATATTTGATAATATAGATATGACTGAATGCTGGTTGATGATTAATAATAAACAAATTCCTCTTATGCGTTACAAAACAAATTTTATCAATAAAGATTATAATAGAGTATATGAAGCTCTTTTACATGCAGGATTAAATGATATTAATACAGAAACAGGATGTTTGATAAATAAGAAGAATTTTGGAAAATTGTATACTATTTTTTATTTTGACTTATCAAATCATGAAAACTATACCGATTTAAATAATTTAGATATTGAAATTAATTGGGAGAGATTAATGAATACTCAAAAGGAATATAAGTTTTATTTTATTTTTAAAGAAAGAAAGAGATGTTTTATAAATTTGAAAAATAAAACTATAACAATGGTGAAGAGTTTAAAAACATAATGCTATAGTAAATGAGTGCTTATTATCCACCTTATGATGATCAAATGGAAGAAGGTCCTATTGGATCTCCTGGTATAGGTTTTAAATTAATGGATGATGGAAATTATGATATGGAAAATAGAATTTTAAAAAATTGTGAAAATCCTATAGATAATTTAGATTTAACCACTAAAGTTTCGTTTTGAATAAAATAGAGAATACTCATTTTGAATTGAGAGATCTTATAGAAACCAAATATGATGAGGGTTTTTTATCCTTTACTGAAGAAACTGAAGAAACAGGCAAGAGAATAAAAGAATTAGATGAAACAACTTTACATTCTTTAGAAGGAAAAGCTTTTGATGCAAAAGCAAAAAGAATAGGAAATGTTGCAGATCCTATAGAACCTAAAAATTCTGTGAATAAAAGATATTTAGAAAAAAATTCATTAATATTAAAGAATGATAAATTTGATGCAAAAAATAAAATAATTACGAATGTTTCAGAACCTGAAAATGATAAAGATGCTGTGAATAAAATATATTTAGACAAAAGAGATATCTGGATTATCGTAGAAGATGATTTTCTTATTTTTACAGATGGAAAATTTACAAAAGTAAATTTCAATATGATGAGTTCTAAATTACTGGATCAAGAGATGCGATTAACTACAGATATGTATATGAAAATTTCCATATATTTAGTTATATATGTAGAAAGTAAATATATATATGATAAAGGTCAAGATCTACATATATCACTAGAAATCAATGGTAAGGAAATTTTAGAAGCTCATACAGATACAGTAACCTGTTTTGCTTATGGAAAACGTGATGATATCATCACATTATGGATAAAAACACATGGTAAATCTAGCACTTTAAAACCTTATATGCATATTGAAAGATCCCTTTCTAAAATACGTTCACCAATAAATGGATATCGATTGGAATGCATTTTCCAGAAATAATTTATCTGAAGATGTAATTAGAAATCTTAAAGATCATGTAAATTGGGATTTAATTTTTCAATATTCATCACTGTCTGATTCTTTTATTGAAGAATTTGCTCAACCTGATGATTGGCCTAAAATTTCTAGATATCAAAAATTATCAGAAGATTTTATAGAAAAATGTAAAGATAAAGTAGATTGGGAAAACATTTCTCATTATCAAACTTTAAGTAACGAATTTATCATAAAATTTTCTGATCATTTAGATTTATATAAAGTATCAATGTTTCAAAATCTTTCAGAAGATACCATGAGAGTATTAAAAGATGATATAAATTGGTTGTATATAACTAGATATCAAACAATTAGTGAAAATTTTATAGAAGAATTTATGCATAAATTAGATTTTTGTTATTTGATTAAATACAAATTTGATCTATTACCTTATCACTTTTTTAATGTTTATTGGAAAAAAATACAAGCTATACAGATGAGTGAATTAAATAAAAAGTTTGGTCATCATCAAATAGAACCTTACAGAGAAAAAATTATTGAAGAGATTTGTGAAGTTAAAAAAGTCTTGAGAGAATGTGTTTATCTTTTGAGACAATTAACTAACAAAGATGAAAAATAAATATTTTATAATAATGTTTCTAAATAAATGAATGTTATATATAATAATGGTATAAAAAACATTTATCTCTTTCTTAAATATAGAGAATCCTGCTGAAGTGAAATCTATTTTTTTATTATATTATGGAATAGAAAAATTAACGTCAGGAATAGATAATTTAACTAATTTAAAAGAATTATATTGTGAGGGATATAAATTAATGTCACTTGAAGGAATAGAAAATTTAATAAATTTAGAAATATTGTCTTGTTGAGGAAATAAATTAACGTCACTTGAAGGTATAAAAAATTTAATAAATTTAGAAAAATTATATTGTGGAGACAATAAATTAACTTCACTTGAAGGAATAGAAAATTTAATAAATTTAGAAGAATTATATTGTGAAGGAAATAAAATAACTTCACTTGAAAGAATAAAAAATTTAATAAATTTAAAAAAACTATATTGTGGAGACAATAAATTAACTTCACTTGAAGGAATAGAAGGAATAGAAAATTTAACAAATTTAGGAGAATTATATTGTGGAGAAAATAAATTAACTTCACTTGAAGGAATAGAAAATTAAAAAAATTTAGAAGAATTATATTGTATGACGTGTAGATTAGCTTCCCTTGAAGGAATAGAAAATGTAACAAATTTAGGAGAATTATATTGTGGAGAAAATAAATTAACTTCACTTGAAAGAATAGAAAATTTAATAAATTTAAAAGAATTAGATTGTAGAAAAAATAAATTAACTTCACTTGAAGGAATAGAAAATTTAATAAATATAGTATTATTAGATTGTAGAGAAAATGATATTACATCTCTAAATGAATTAATATTTTTGCCTAGAATGTATAAAGTATGGTATGATGGAGATAAAATAAATTTACCCCCGATTTTAAGAAGACGATTATTACATAATAATGTATATAATGACTCTCAAAATGTACATAATACATATATTCAAAAATCTTTGAGAGAGACTATCATAAAATTATTAAATACAGATATTAAATATGATTTAGATGAATGCATTTAAGAATTAGATATAAAAATTAAAAGACACTTACTGGAGGAAGAATTCCATAATATTAAATTTAGAGAGATATTAGTTGTTGTGTTTAATAGAATTTTAAAAAATGAGAATAAAAATGAAATAATTAAAGTGTTAAAAGATGAACTGAAAGAGGGTGATGATAAATGTTTTGTAGGGAAAATAACTAGAATAATTAATGTACTAAATGGATTTGATCCTGATGTTTCTATTACAATTTCTGATAATGAACAAAAAAATATTATAGCTGAAAAAATATTTAGAGAGTCAAAGTCTGATGAAGAATACAGAGAAAAACTTATAAAAGAGATGGAAGAAAGAGGTTTTACAGATTATGAAGAATGGGTGAATTTATATTTATAAAAATGTTTACTAATAAATGGAAGAGTTCAATAGACTGAGAGGTTATCCTAAAACGTTTAAATTAAATGATTTAAATCCTGGGGAATATGATCTGATATCATTGAGAAAAATTAATACTAAATATGGAGATTCAGTAATCGTAAAGTTAGATATGGAAGTTGAAGAAAAAGAGTATTTCCTTGCGAATAAACATGGAAAACTTCCTGATGTATCAATAAATAAAACCAATAAAGGTAGATATATATTTAAGTATTCGGGTATGATTGATGATAAATACGAATATGAATTAGAGAAAGCATAATCATTTTTCAGTGGGGGGGCGTCACCCCCCACTATAATTATCATATGTTTTGTATATTCATAATGATTTCATATCTTTATAATTCTAAAATGTTTAGATTTAGTTAAACATTTTGAGTTTTTCTATTAAATATATGGGGGGGGTCTCAACCCCACCCTTTAAAAATAGGGGGCTTCCATTCAGGTCCTCTTTTTTCACGCATTTATTTTAAATAATTCATTGCATACTTTTAATATGTCTAGCTTTTTAACTAAAAAAGTTCACTGGTACATATATTAGAAGACTTCCATTCAGGTCCTCTTTTTTCACGCATTTATTTTATATGTCTAGCTTTTTAACTAAAAAAGTTCAGTAATTCATTGTTAAAATTTGGTCTTAATGTAAAAAAGTTATATATACACCTTTTTATCAATAAAAATCATGTTTTTAATATTAAAATGGATCAAGACCTTTTTTTTTCATAAAAAAAGATAAAATAAGCTATAAAATCATGTTTTTAGTGTAAAAAGAATATGTGCGCTCAGACGTGCGTATAGACACTACTTATATATATATATATATATATATATATATATATATATAATATACACTGAACTAAGTGAATAAGTGAATGAATGAATGATGAGTGATGTATCAAGGATTGAAATTCGCATTTCCATTTTAAATTATCAAGCATTTTTACTATAGCTAGAATGTTGGGTCTAGAATCATTCGATCCATCTTAGTTTCGAAACAAAACAAAGGGAAATGTCTAAAATTTCAAAACTTCCAGTTAGGAGTGACGATTGCAAAGGAATAATAATAAAACAAGAAAGATCAATCATGCATAAAGCATTGATTATGAAACACTTTCCAACTTCAATGCAATTTTATTTAAACATCTCTAAAATGCGATATATTCCGCGGTAATATTTTTAAAATTATCACAATACAACATTAATTTATTATATTTGAAAACTTAAAACTTTATCGAAAAAAATGAACTTCATTCAAATGACGGCATTGAAATATAAATTGCCTGGTTTAAAAATCTTTAAAATGCGATACATTCCTCAGTAATATTTTTAAAGCTATCATAATACTGCAATATCGAACATCATCGAAAACAACTGAACTTTATTCAAATGACGTATATCAAACATCGAAATATAACAAGCCTGACTCTCTTTATAAAAGCAACATTTCATTCATAAACATTTTTCCATTCATTTCATTCATCACAATACAGTATTAATTTATTTTATTTGAAAACTTAAGACCATGGAGGTACATTTAAACTCCATGCTTAAAACTTCATTGAAAAAATCGTCCATCTCTCTGTAAAATCAATGAATGTTTCATTCATATCAGCTATATTGCAGACTCCATGAGCTAAATAATTTTGTGTTAAAGAAATGCAGCAATTCTTATACAACTCATTCTACATATTTTGCTGTTTACATTTTACATAAGTGAAAATTAGGCTTCGTTGTAGAAATAATCAATGTTGGATGATCATTTAAATTGAAATATATTGTAATTGAGTTGTTTCAGTATGTAGATGCACAGAATTTAAGCAAATATAAAGCAAAAATAAAAAATAATTTAGGACGGATACAACACTCAATATGAAATAAAAAGAACTTTAAAAATCACGATTTTGACACAAGATGGATGACATATTTTATTTTGAAGTGGGTCACGTGATCTCTTCATATAATGGTCAAGTGATCGCTTCATGTAAAAAGTGTAACTCTTATTTTAATTTTTATTTAAAAACTACTGAATATATTTTGTTGAAATTTTTTTTATATATTTTATGGGATAATTTGAATATTTTCTAAAATTTTCGAAGCAATTTGTGAATTTTAAATCCGCTTAAAAAATGTTTGAAAAATTAGAACCAATAGGGTTCAATGTATTTCATTTTTTCAACAAGGGTTCAATCTAAAACTAATTGGGTGATATTATATATTTACATTCCCATAGCTCCCACTGACCGTCTGAACAACATACTAAAATTTCATTTTGATAAAGTCATTTTTACGGCAGTTATCGTGGTAACGGACAGACAGACAGACAGGCAGACAGACAACATGAACAAAGTCATAAACACTTTTCAACTTTGCTATAAAGTGTTAAAAAGCCAACTCAAAACCATTTTGTTAAATTATCAAGCACTTCCACTTTAGTTAGAACCTTGATTTTAGTCTCATTCTATTCGTCTCAACTTCTATGTCAAAGAAAAAAATCTAACATTTTTAAAGTTCAAATTATTAATTTGCTTAATTATCGACCACTTCCACTTGAACAAGAATCACGTTTTTGGCCCCATTCTATCCGTCTCAGTTAAGTTAACAAATAATTAAAAATTTTGAAAATTCGAATTATGAGTAACGATACTAAGAAGGGACTTTCAAAAGACTTACACCACTTTGCCTTTCAGAGAAAAATATATAAACAATTTGATATGCTTTCGCTGTCAAAAATTGAATAATTAGTTGTTGAGAACTGGTTAATAATGACTTATATTGTGTTAGTTTCGTATTTAATGATCACTAGCCATCAAAATCTCGCGATGCGCTGGTGAAATTGCTAGTTTTTAATATTTTTGTTGATAACCAACAACCTTTAAAACTTCTGCCTATCATTCTTGCAAGTCAATAAAGCAAACATTTTCATTTTAATTAGATAGACGCATTTTGTGCCAAAAAACATTAATCAACCAACAAACCAACCAACCAATAAATAATTTTATTAGAATTATTTCTCATTTGAAAACGATGTAGTTACTATTTATTTGCGATTGATAAAGGAATACAAAAATTTAATTTCATGGTATAGTTACATTGTTATTACACAATAGATCACTTCAAGTTCTTCCAATACTTAATATTATAAGTGCACTTAAATTTGAATAAATCTTAGGTTTAATATGCAACTACACACTTTAAAAATATATTTTGTAACTCACTTCGTGAAATATTCCCCATACTGCAAAAAATGTCTTTGAATTGGGACGCGAAAGATATAGAGTACAAAGTATTCTTACAGATGTTTTTGTTGGCTCCTTTAAGCGTCCTTCAGCATACAAAATTTGCCAGAGGGCGTCTAGCAGATATTTTCAGTGTAAATATAAGTTACAAGTATTCTTATAAACCCTCCAAGAGAATTCTTTTAAGATCTTTAAATAATTCGAAGGTCTTTGATTAAAATGGTTCTATCTTATCTAAAATTTAAAAAAAAAATGTTTCTACGTAATATTCAGTAAATTTAAAGGTGCATGTTATAACGCATTTAGTCGACTTAAATGTCTGTCGTCTCTAGTTTCTAAAAGGATTTGTGGTTTTCCTTTATATCAGATTTAGCTGATAGGAGTATTTGATAAAATCTGCAGACATTACATATTAAAAAGATCAAGCACACAACTTTGATAGAAGGTCTTTATTACACCTCTTATAAGTCGCACAAAAATGATAAAAGGCCAAAACACTTTCGAACGTAAATACGCTCTTCATCAGTGGCTACATGGAAATTAAAATGATCGTTCATATAAAGACCAGAACAGATGACAAATTTGCATAAATACAATTAGTAAATGAACTTTCGATTACCAAAAGAAAATTAAACAAAAAAGCATAAAATATTTTTAACAGATTCAAAAACGTGTATATCTCAAGAAAAGTACAATTAAAAATACTATTTTTATTACAGGAATGCAAATACAAAAAGGACAGCCAGACCCAGTCCCCAAGAGGATGACGTTAAAGATAACTATGAAGAGACTTGAATTGCATGGAGTCGAGAATGAGTCGCCAAGCATAACTTAAAATTTGAACTGGTTCAAAATTATAAATCGACGCACTGTAGATATAAATAAAAAGGGATTCAAAAAGGAGAATATTACGGGAGTTATTACAACGCATTAAAAGGAAAGTTTTTTCAAAAATAGGCAGAAAATTATCTTTAACAACATAATGAGCAAGGGCCGTAGAAAGTTTACCACCCTTGTCATCCCGCGCGTGTTCTGCTAAACGGATGCCAACATTGCGTTTGGTACTGCCAAAATAAAATTTATAGTTACCATCGGTGGACAACAGGGGAACCACATACACCCCCAGCAAAGCTTTTAAAGTCCTCCATATCTCCAAGTTTATCAGACTGAACACTGTTAAATAAAGTAGTAATATTAGAGTGGGCAGGCCTGAAGCCAAACTCATGACAGAACTAAATAAAGGGGCAAAAAATCTTAGGATGGTACGGAAAACAAGATTTATAAGTTAAACGATCTTTTAAAGCAACAAGTTTAGTATCAATTTGAGTAAATTTACGGCGAACATGGGCGAAAATCGTATGTATAAACTCAAAAGAATAGGCAGCCTCATGGACAAGATTAAAGATAAAATGAATTTTATCACTCAAAGCAGAGATAGAAGAACAAACATTAAAGGCGCGATTAAAATAAGAGTTAAAAGAAGCTTTTTTAGAGGAAATAAGATGGTAAGAATTAGCTGGTATACAGGCATTAGTAAAAGAGGGTTTACGGAAAACAGAAGTGTGAAAACGAACAGCAGAACGGGTAACCAGAACAAGAAAAGGCAAGGAACAATTAGATTCGTGCTCAACAGTAAAATTAATCGAAGGGTAAATATCATTCATCTTAGACAAAAGAAGAAAGGGATTATTTAAATCACTATCTCAAATAATAAAAACATCATCCACGAAACGGCACCAAAGAATGGGGATATCGGCAGAAAAGGCAATATCTCATTCTAGAGCTCCTGCAAAACCACCTCGGCCCAAATACCAGATAATGGGCTACCCATAGGTGTACCACATGTTTGCAAGTAAACAGCATCACGAAAGCCAAAATAATTTGTCTCCGCAATCAAGAAAACTTGGTGCCATTGAAGCACAATTTTTCAAACTTTGGTGGAACAATTGGCTCAATTTTTTTTTTGCCATTTGGTGCATTTTTTCAAACTTTAGTGGAAACTGATAATTGTAGTCCTTCCAATAGTGTGCATAAAATTCGTTCACAATTTAACTCGGGCTACACGATGTTGTAAAGATCAAGTTCAGCCCAGTTCTTTGAAACTCTGTCAGCAAGTTACTTTACAATATTTTAAAATCGATACCCAAACTTTGAAGGATAATCAATTCTTGGCAGGACGAATGGCATTTGGAAAAATTCGGTAGATGAAATTCAGAGCTAGAGTTAGCTGATGCTTCTTTCAAGGATCGATTGGAAATGCCTGTATTCGACTCAGCCAATATCAGTTGTGCTGAAACGTGAAATGTATAAATTTGCGAATAATATAAAATATAATTATTAATTATAGAATTGCATATTACATATTAAGTAGAATATTGTTGATCGGCCAAGACGTTATAGGGTTGATGAGTGCCTTTTTATTGCATTAGGGATTTGTATATCATGGACCACCACAGCTTTAAAGCTTGTAATTTTTTATTTAAATACTGAATCTAAGGACGTGAAGTCGTCGGAATGAACATGCAGGCATATTTTTATAAAAACAACAATTTTTAACACTTTACAACAAAGTTGAAAAGTGTTTATGACTTTGTTCATTCTGTCTGTCTGTCTGTCTGTCTGTCCGTTAGCACGATAACTGCCGTAAAAATGACTTAATCAAAATGAAATTTTAGTATGTTGTTCAGACGGTCTATAGGACCTATGGGAATATAAATGAATAATATCACCCAATTAGTTTTGGATTGAACCCGGGTTGAAAAAATGGAATACATTGAGCCCTATGGGACCTAATTTTTCAAGTATTTTTTAAGCGGATTTAAAATTCACAAATTGCTTCGAAAATTTTAGGCAATATTCAAATGGTTCCGTAAAATATATAAAAAAAATTCAGCGAAATATATTCAGTAGTTTTTTAAATAAAAATTAAAATAATAATAACACCTCTTATATGAAGCGATCACGTGTCCATGATATGAAACGATCACATGACCCACTTCACAATGATATATGGCATCCATCTTGTGTCAAAATCGTGATTTTTAAAGTTCTTTTTAATTCATATTGAGTGTTGTATCCGTCCTAAAACTACTTTATTTTTGCCTAAATTCTGTGCATCTACATACGGAAATAACGCAATGACAATATATTCCAGTTTAAATGCTCATCTAAATTTGATTATTTCTACTATTAAGCCTATTTTTCACCTATGTAAAATGTAAACAACAAAATATGTAGAATGAGTTGTATTAGAATCGCTGTAATTCTTTAACACAAAATCAAATAGTCCATGGAGTCTGCTTAGCTGATATGAATGAAATATTCATTGATTTTAGAAAGAGAAGGACGATATTTTTCGATGAAGTTTAACGAATAGAGCTTACTTACTTGTAGCTCAATGGTCTTAATTTTTAAATAAAATAAATTATTATAGTATTGTGATGAAAGACATGAATGGGGGAATTATTTATGAATGAAATGTTGCTTTTATAGAGAGAGCCAGGCGTGTTATTTTTTTATGACGTCATTTGAATGAATTTCAGTTGTTTTCGATGAAGTTTTCAAATATAATAAATTATCGTAGTATTATGATAATTCTAAAATTATTACCAAGGAATGTATTACATTTTAGAGATGTTTAAACCAGGCAATTTATACTTTAATGCCGTCATTTGAATGAAGTTAATTTTTTTCGATGAAGGTTTAAGGTTTCAAATATAATAAATCAATGTAGTATTGTGATAAGTTTTAAAATATTACCGAGGAATATATTGCATTTTCGACTTTTTTAAATAAAATTGCATTGAAGTTGGAAAGTGTTTCATAATCAATGCTTTAAGCATGATTGATCTTTCTTGTATTATTAAACTGTAGAAATCATAAAATAAATTCCATTAGCGTAATTTACACATAATAAATCAGCATGTACATGGTCCACCTTTTTTACCACATACACCACGTTCTACGTCGTCTCAACTCCTATCATCTCGAACCGTCGTACCCATCTCTCGGGCTTCGCACTTCGTCTTTTTATAACCTGGTTGACAGCTCCACCTACATTCCGCTGGGAAGACAATGCTTGAAAATGGAGAATAGAAATTGTTAACCCTTACAAGATCTCTTGCGGTAATAGCGCCAAGTGGATAAACACGCGAAGTGTTTTTATTTCGGGTAATTCACGTTACATAGTTGATGAGTGTATTTTTATTGCATTAGAAATCTGTATATTACAACCACCACACATAAACTTGTTATTTTTTACTTAAATGCTATATCTAAGATTTCCCTGGATAAAAGTGCCAAGCGGGGGAAAAGAACGCGATGTGCTTATACTAGGATCACACAGAAATTTTTGAGACATGGGCAGACGATATGCGCAAGAAAATACATTATTGGCCGGATATTTAAATTTGAACTCCTGTATGTCCGCAGACGATAATTTGTGACAGCAATTACAACTTAGCTATCGTAAAATACATTTTAAAAGAAAAGAAAATGGAGTTGACGCGAGAGCATTATCAAGCTATGATTTTCTACGATTTTAAAGTGGGGTTAAATCAAGAAGAATGTCTTCAAAGTCTGCAATTAGTATATGGAAATGATTCTCAATCTCGTGCCACTGTATTCAGATGGTTTACAGAGTTTAGAAGAAGTCGAAATTATCTCCTGGATGAAAAACACAGAGGAAGACCTTTGTCAGCTCTAGTCCCAGAAAATGTGTCAGCCATGCGAAAAATGTTAATCGATGATAATCGCTGTACCTACCAAATGATACAAAAGGAATTTTACATTGGATCTGCAGATATACATAAAATTATTCATGAAGAACTGCACATGAAAAATATAGTTTGTCGTTGGCTCCCCCATAATTTAACAGAACACCAAAAAGCGGAGCGTGTCAGAATCAGTAAAGAAATCATAAAATTAGTTAAGATACACCGCATTACTCTTAAAATCATAACTGATGATGAAACGTACATACAGTTCTTGATGTTCCAACACTTCAAGAAAGTAAAGTATGGGTCTTTGAAGATGACCCCAAACCAACAATGGTGAAAAGACAACGAATAATGAAGAAAGTAATGCATGCCGTGTTCTTCAGAAGTACAGGTCTGGTCAAAACCATAAAGCTAGAGGGCCAGAAGATAGTTACATCTAACTGGCACATCACTAAGTGTCTTCCAGAAATTCTTCAGGAAGTGAATGTTAGGGGATTCATTCCTCGCCATGACAATGCATCTTCTCATTCAGCAAGAATGACAGTCGAATTTCTTGAACAAAAGGCATTAAAGTGATAGAACATCCACCCTATTCTCCTGATCTTGTTATGTGTGACTTTTGGCTATTTTTTAATCTAAAAAAAATTACGTGAGTGACGTTTTCATTCCAAAGATGAGATTGATGAAGCTATAAAAACATATTTTTCACCGATTCCAAGAAATGGAGGACTTAAAGCATTTAATCTTTGGAAAATTCGCCTACAAAAGTTCATTGATGTTGGAGGGAGTACTTTACTCTTAACAGTTGGTAAGTTTAACTTGTACCACTTAGCCGTATCTCAAAATTTTCAGTGTGACCCTCGCATTTCTAATAATTCACAAAGGATGCGATAAATGACATTATCAGTCCTGTACAGAATACATTTTATCAGTCCTGTACAGAATACTTTTTATCAGTCCTCTACAGAATACTTTTTATCAGTCCTGTACAGAATACTTTTTCTACTCTACATCGTAAAACAACGCCAGATATATATTTTTTATTTTGTAGACCTCATCATTCTGAAGAGTGTAGCTAATACGACTCCTGATATCAAATTTCCAACTGTTACGTGGAGACTATATATTTATTACAGAGTTCTTTGTGCAGTACATAAACTATTAGTGGATTTCATACAGTTTTATAATACAATAAGGAATACTTAATATATTCGCAAAATAGCTTGTAATTTAAAGCATGATATGTATTAAGTAAATCGGGGTAATAACGCCACTTCGTGACTATGTTACTTTCTCATAATTATGGATTATTGATTTACCTTCTTTCTAGAATATTGGTTTAAATCATTGGTTTGTATCATTATTTTAGATGCCAAGAATGTTCAATAAGCAAAAAAGTATTTTCACACAAAGTATGGACACTTATAAAATGAGTGGTAAACTGCCCATCTCTTCAACTGGACAAAGTTCAAGATCAGTTTAAAAAAAAATAATAATTGCTCTGTTGTGAGGGCAAAATTCTGGATATGAGAACATCTTTAATATGTGGAGAATATGTGCATTAAAACTTTAACCAAAACTTTGTCGATTTGACAAAAAAATATAAAGATAATTTGTATATCTTAAATGTTACTGAGTTTTTCTCAATTTCAAAAGATAAAAATAATATTTTATTAAATAAATGGGAAAAAAAGTTTATGCTGCAAGTATTACAACAATTACTGTTTAATTTCCTGAATTTTGTTCTCTGTAAATATTTAATCAATTGTTTCTGCAAATTAAGGTTTGGTAAAATAGTTGCGATGTCAAATTGCTTCTTGATCATCACTGACTGGTAAAAAAATATTTTTAGTATTATATCGTTTACACGCCAGTATTGCACTTTATTCAAAATATGTTTGCATAGCGTTATTACCCCTTCAGTATTGGCTTTATTATTGGCTACAAAAGTTCATTGATGTTGGAGGGAGTACTTTGAACACTCTTAACAGTTGGTAAGTTTAACTTGTATCACTTAGCAGTATCTCAAAATTTTCAGTGTGACCTCCGTATTTCGCATAATTCACAAAGGATGCGATAATTGACACTATCAGTCCTGTACAGAATACTTTTTATCAGTCCTGTATAGAATACTTTTTCTACTCTACATCGCAAAACAATGCCAGATATATATATTTTTGATATATATAATTGGATAATAACGCCAAATTGTAACATTTTACATATCTTGTCACAAGACTTATCTGGTTAAATGTTCTGGTTTGTGTATATAATCAATTAGTTTCTCTATCAAAGCGTATATTTCTTTTCGAAATAAATAGTAAAATCAACCTGCGAAAATTGGTGGAACGTTAACGTGACGTTATTGTCCCAGAAGACTTTTCATGTTTACTAAATTTCATTAGATATCCATAAATATCTTGGATACATCGTACATTGCGTTGTGTCCAATATGTATGTGCACAATGACTTCATTTTTGCACAACAGTAAGTATGCAGTAATATTTAAGTTAATAAATTTTTGGCAGGTGATTAAGGAATGTTATTTTTATGCAAAATAATGCAGCTGTGATTACATAATATTTTATTGCAAAAAACTATAATCCAAGAAAGACGTATCTGAGTTACATCCTTAGTTTAAAAAAAATATGTTTTTTGTACATTCGTTATGGTGTGAACTTTGATGACAGAGCTGTTTATTTGTCTTTTTCTCTTGTTAACACATAACTTTTTTAAAACTTTATACGTAGTATTTTTTCAGTTCAGGTTATCGAATCCATTTTCTTTTCATTCGAAAAACTTCAAAGAGTAAGAAATTTTAACTGTTGAATATTTTGTTTCGGAGAGAATTTAAAAGAACATTATTTTTTTAGAAAATTTTGCCACTTGATAAAATACGTAATTTAATTACTTAAAAAGGAAATATTTATCAACTACTGCAATGTTCAGTTGTTTACAAATGTTTAATTTAAGCTATGAGGCTAGTTAATTTGGAAATTAATTTTGTTCAAGATATCTATAGGAAAGTGACAACGTTTGAACCAGATACGCCCAGCGTAGCATTCATTTCTGATTTGATAGCATTGTGTCCTGACGATACTTACTTAACATGTAACCCCTAAACACGTTCACTATATTTTATATCGCTTTCACTCCCGTCGAATAGAAACCTCAAAGACTGGAAGAGCAAGAAGTATGAGCTATTAGGCGTTATAATAATTCACATGGATGGAAAAATTATACCAATAAAGCATCTCATGCTTACATTTTCTGCAAGTTCTTACCACGTGGAATAAAAACCAATTATTTAAGCTATCCTGTCAAGCCGTACATACCCAGCCCTTTTAGATGCTCTCAGTGTCAAAAGTTTTCTTGCCATGGATCCATTCTGGCTTGATGCGCGCTGTTTTGAGGTTGGACACGACAGTGTCCAAACTCTGAACATCATGCCTTTCCGTCAGATTTTCAACTGGCAAAAATTCACAATATTATCCATGCTTCAATATTTTTGCGCAAACTCAAAACTCTAAACCTTTAAAACAGATCAGAATACTAATCAAGGCAATAAACCTAATATCAGATGAATTATACTCTACTCAATTAGTCTACTGTTGGAGGTCTTGCTTAGTCTACTGGAGGTCTATCACTGCTTCAAACTCCAACTCAAGACTTTCGAAAATTAGTCAGGGTTCTAAACAAATACATAATTCTGTAGTAGGGATGCAAACAATAATACAATCACCACTGCACTACAACTGCTCTAAAAATCTATGGTACCACAAATTACTCCATCCAAATCCAATGCTTCTTCTACTAAATCTATCAAGACGTTCTTACAGTTTTCCACAGATATATCTAATATTCCACAAAAGACGCCGACTGAACATGATACAATTGCCACCTCCAACAGTAGACTAAGCAAGAGTATAATTCATCTGATATTAAACCAATGAAATCTGAGCTTTATAAAAGTGAACCAAAATAGAATGTTAAGAACTCGACTCTTTATCAGAATCTGATTAGTTCCCTGTTTGATTACGTCCATTTTTTTGCAATATTTTTTCTATTATATTATTGCCATCTACTTGCATTTATATTTTTATATCACACGTGGATTTGCTCTTTACTTTAGCCTTTCTCTATCTTGGCATTTTTAATATACACTGCTCACAACTGAAATCGCAACACCATAAAGTTGTAGGTATAGCTTTATGTAAATCAGCAATGGAATCAGCAAGGCGAGATATGCAAATGATCACAGTTTCGTTACGCATGGTGACGTAATACCCTGGCGATCAGCATAAAAGGGTCAGGTCAAGGAAGAGCGATATCACAGCTAAATTGTAGCGTCATTGGTTTCAGGCTGTAAAAATCACCACAGTATGCTAAGAGTACGTCGCGTATACGTATCGTACCGCATACGTTCAGTTGTTGTCAACGGAATGGAAACAAATCCTTGTTTTACTTGACGGTGTATTGAGCCTTAGAAGAATCGCTGAACTATTGGGTCGTGATGTGAGCACAGTTCAACGATGTATGTTACGGTTCGTGAGAGACAACGAAACGACAAGAAGATCAGGTAGTGGAGCTTCCAGGTGTACCACACCACGTGAAGATCGTATGCTTCTGAGAAGCGTTGCGCGGGATCTGTTTACTACAGCAACCGTGTTACAATGACATTTATCCCACACTACAGGTAACGTGGTTTCGACGCAAACCATTCGAAACCGTTTGCATGACGCAGGACTCCAAGGTAGATGACTTCCGACTAATTTAAATAATAATGAATGACAAATAATTAGATTTTAAACGTCATTTTTTTAGAACATCCATCAGACGTACATATAATTTAAAAGCCGGGACGCTATCGGGTATCATCATACCCTTCCTCAGTGACGTTAAATAAAAAATCATTTTCGATACTTACCGTTTCAACGTCTTCAAAGGTTACGTCGCCTCCAGAGGTGTCAAATGAGACGCAATTGGTCGACAGAATGGCGAAGCATTCTGTTCATGGATGAATCACGATTCTGTTTGGGCATACCAGATGGTCGTACTCGCGTATGGCGGCGCTTTCGACAACGCCACCAGGAAGCTTTTTCTATCAGTCGTCACACAGTCCCCCTAAGTGGTACCATGGTTTGGGGTGGTATAACATTTAGCGGACGAACACCTTTGGCCCACTTTTATTGCAGTATCACGGCACAACGATACGTTTCTGACATTCTGAGACCTGTGGTACAGATATATATGTCAACCAGGCCTGGACTACTTTTTCAGCAGGATAATGCCAGGCCACATACTGCACGGGTAACTATGAATAGTCTACAAGGTTTTGGTATCCTGCTTTGGACAGCATATTCTCCGAATTTGTCGCCAATTGAGGATATCTGGGACATCATGGATCGCTGATTAAGAGAACTCCCAATTCCAGCAAACCCTGTTCAGTTACAAGCCCAATTGTATGCTGTGTGGAATGACATCCCTCAGCACACCATTGACCATCTCATTGACGGGATGCCTCGCTGTATTCAATCATGCATAGCCGTTCGCGGTGGGCGTATTCCATATTGATTAATGTCAATAAAGTTTCATGCTTTCATTTTCCAGGTATGATTTTTGTTCATTTGCGCATCTCCATGTTACAATTATATTCTGTAAATTTCATAAGGATACATCAATTTCTTCATGATATTGCAATTCTAGTGGTGAACAGTGTACTAACTGTTTTTAACTTTATCTGGATTTCAAACATGGTTTTAACATATTTGTCATACTTTGAAATTTCATTCTTTTATCTATATTATCAAACTGTGTTTAATAACTTACCGGTTTGTCATGTATTTGGCGCATCATGTCCTCAACTTGGATTTTGCGTATTAAACCTCAATCAACCAACCTTAAATATTAAGCTCTTATACGAATAAATAATATTTAACAAACATCGAAAAACCACCTAAGGATAGTGATATTAAAAGATATATAATTTTCTCGACTTTATGCGCAGGTACCGAAACGCATTCAAAAGCCGTCTTGGATACGCTAATAACTTGCAAGAAGTCACAAAGGTTATTAGTGAAATAAATATTTTTTTGTTTTATGCGTATATAAATCCGTAGAATTATGTTACAAATAGACAGATGAATACGTGCAGGTACTTTTCATTTTAAGAATTTTTATCCCACAAAGTTGTTATATAATTATTTTTCATTCTCTTACAAAGGAGAAAATATTAAACAGGCAATGTCATTTAATTTATTTTAATTTGTGTTCATTCTAAAATCACTTATTTTATCTTCACTTGGATGACTATTAATCTTACAGCACCTCATTAGCTTAACACTCACAAAATTATCTCATTTCATTTAGATTTTTCTCCTAATTAAATACTTAGAGTTGCGTGAAGGATATGTCACGTCACTTTATGTTTATGGTTGCATTTACTCAAATCACTATAATTCTCTAAAGTGTTTTTTCTATTTCCAGACCCTCCAGAGGCCCATGTGACCTAGAAGGCTGAATCTTTACACACTTATAGTATGCGTTCCCGGCCACTCAAACAGCTGCTCTAAGCCCTAGGGCCAGCCGAGTGGTCTGGGTTTTTGACACTTACAGTATCGGTTATGACACAGAACCTAATGGTGACTTCTTCCTCTGACGGCCAAGAAAATGGGGGTTTTGAAGAAACTTTCTAGTGACTATCCAGTGTTAATTTTTGGGAACCGGACATTTAATTTATCCCCCAGGGGCGGAGAAAATGTGTGTTTGTGTGTGTGTGTTAGAAAAGTCTTTACAGACTCTGTAGAAGCCTCTTCTTTGACATATAATCCTGAATTATTGCACACTTTATCGACTACGGTGCAGGATTTTCGATTTCACCAACTCAGGGATGGAGAAAATTGAAAGATTTTTAAGAGACTTTTCAGATCTTCCAGAAGCCCATTGGTGATCCAAAAGACTACATCTTTGCACACTTATAGTATCGTCCATCGGACAGAACCTGACTTATTTGGATTTTCGATCGTAGATTATGGAATATTTTGAGAAATCTTTCTAGACCCTCAAGTAGCCCTCAGGTGGCTTTCTAGGTTTCTAGCATTGGATATACAGAATTTAACGAAGTCAGATTTTCGATTTACTCCAAGGGACGGAGAAAATAAAGGGTTTTTTTTGTCTGTGTATGACGTCTGTAGCAGAAATTTTAAGCATCTTAAAGCCGTGAAATTTGCATTCAAGAAACTTCAAATTCCCGGATCATGTACCTTGGCGAGATTTCTTAAAATTCGAAATCATTTTATTTTGAAGCACGATGTTGAGCAATTTCTATCTGGACGTAATCGGAAAAATTGAAGAACGTTTTTTCTAATGATATTTGAAAGGAATACATGAGACAATTACTTCATATATATATATTTATTTATTTATTTTAAAATACATCGAAATACGCATGCTTTATTTTTTATTTTCTTATTTCGCGGCATCCTAAGATGAAAGATTAGCACAATTTTATAGATAGACAAAAATTTGGATGCATATCTTCGCATTCTAATAAAAGATATTTTCTTTATTTTTAATGCATTAAAATTTTTAATGCATATTTTTAATGCATTAAAACTAATGCATTAAAATTGAGAATTTCTATTCCCCTCGCAAAGATCTTCCTTCTCCGCCATATGCCGGTATCCCAATTCCTACTCTATTGAATAGCGGCAGCAGCTACGCCTCTCTGTCTGACATTCGACAGCACCAAAATATAATTGTAAACTGACTAAATAAATTTGCTTAGTAAATTGAAATTTGAGAGAGTCTTCTTGTTTTCTGTAAATAATTATAATTATCAGAAGTGTTTTCAAATTTCGGGTATTTTGAGCGTATACCAAGATTTGCCTCCCATTTACATTTTCTAGGTCATGAATTGGGGTTTTAAATTGTCATACATACACACTAACATAACGTGCTTAATGGTGTAAATACTTCTCATGTCACGACCTTATAAAGGAATTTCATTTACCTTTTTCATTCTGTTACAAATGGGAGAACATTAAACAGACCGTGGCATTTAATTTATTTTCATTTGTGTTCCTTCTGGAATCACTTACTTTTCCTTTGCTGAATGCGGCTATTCATCTTACACACCACCTCATGAGTTTTAACAAAGACTAAATAAATGTTCGCATTCCATTTGGATTTTTCCTTCTGATTAAAGTATTCTTAATATTGAATGAGCGATGTTTCGCGTCTCTTTGTCTGGGGTTTAATTTGCTCATATTTAATTTGGGAACAGAAAACATTGTTTATTTTCGAAGTATTTTAGTTTATCAAATTGATTGTTCTTAAATACAAATGAATGGTACAAGGTAAAAGCAATAGAACCGGTAAAGGAACATTTTACAAGAGTGCAAATTATGCTTTGAACATAATTGATTTTATCCTTGTCAATGTATTATTTTCTACGAAATATTTTAGGACGTTGTTTGTTTTCCTCTGTACTATTTCACATGGTGAAAGAACTTATTTCAGATCAATTTATGGTGCTGTTATCCCCGTCATCAAATATTTGGACTTCTAGTTTTCTCTTGTATCCTTCAAATATTTATAGAATGTTACGTGGTAGGTAGTATGCAGGGGATAAATAGGAAGACGTTCAATGTGTTCAACATATATATATATATATATATATATATATACATATAAAAATAAGTATATCACGAACGGAACTCCTATTTAAGTAAAGGAGAAAACAGAAACCTTACAGAGGATGTGGCGCTTAGCAGCTCTGCATCCAGAGTGGAATACAAGGATATAAACAAGAAGAAAAAATAAGCGAGAACAGGAGTGACCATATGATTTGCATAGAATGGCTGGGGTGGATTGCGACACCCCTTTCCCGCTTAAAGCAGCTTTTACGACCCGGGCAACGCTCACGGCACCAATGTAACTCAATGGTCAATCTCCCACATGTGCAAAGACAGAAGCACCCGAACGGACAAAAGAGCAAAGATGGAACCAAGCATGGAAGAGATACACCTTACTATCCAGCATGAAAACACAACATTTTATAAGGGAAAGTCGCACATGCGCGAAAAGACTTCAAGATGATAGGATCGCAGATATGAAAATATATATGATTAAGAATTCTCATTTAGAATCAAACAATGTACAATTTCTTTCTTTGAAAAAGGAATAGTAATAATGTTGTAAAAAATATCTAGGGTAATTTCTTTTTAATGCATCATTTATTATTTTATTACATTCATGAATGCAGTCTTTTTTAAAAGTACTGTAGTTTCTGTTTCTTCTGAAGTACCCGATAATAATATTTCTGAATATATTTTTAGTGAGGTTTGAATTCCAATCAATAATATTATTAATTTTGATATTGTATGAATTTCTCTTGTCGTGTATGGTTGTATAAATTCCATACTGTTGGTGCTTTCTTATTGACAAATCCAGGAAGTCTGTCGATCCATCCTCATTGATCGGGTTTTCAATTAAGTCCAATTCCCTTGGGTAGAATGCAAAATCTATGTCAGGGGTGTTTGCATAACCCCCTAATATCACGTCGTCAACATATCGGAAATAAGGTATTTCCGATAATAGATGGGTTCCTCTTTCATATTTGGATAGATAAATATCCGCCAATATTGATGAGCATGCACCACCCATGGGTATGCCTTTGACCTGTTTGTAGAAATGCATACCGTCATATAGTATGTTTTCATTTAAAACCAACTCAATCAAATCCAAATATCTTCTGAGAGTTATATATGGTTTTAAATTATACTCTTCATGTAATTCTTTCAAGATCATTTGTAGGTTTGTTAAATCGATGTTATTAAACAGATCCCTGAAATCGTAGCTTCTGAAGTTTAAATCTTTATGGCAAAATTTCAGTCGGTCTATCAATTCTTGTCCGTTTTTTAACATTATGGAGTTTTGCTTCTTAATATCAGTCATAACATATTGGAGTAATTTCAGAAGTTTTTTATTTGCATGTTCCAGGTATGATCCGCATCCCACTGTTACAGTTCGGAACTTGACTGGCTTTTTGTGTAACTTGGGAATGAGGATCAAGTATGAAAATTTTACTGATTTAATATCCATACCAATTCTTTTATACAGTGCTTTTATTCTATTAGTGATGATTGATTCGTTGCTAGGAATTAATGTATACATGGCACAATCCTTATAGCATTGTGTTAAAGTATCGACATAGAATTTTTTACACGTGAATGCAAAATTCGATACGATTTTGTCGGTGTATGTTAATACGAATTCTTCATTAAAATGTTTGATTGAAAACGGAAATTGAGAACTCCCAGAATCCGTGTTTCTTCTCGGGTAGAATTGGCAAAAAGCACTGTAAAAGGCATATTTCCATGCGTTAAAAGTTTGTACAGGTATACTGTGTTTGACAGCCATCTTGTATATGAAGGTTTCCAGATCGTAATTAAATTCATTATAAATATCATTATATTCTTGTATTCGGTACTTAGTACCAAGTTGTAATAAGTTTTTGAGTTTATTATCTTTTATAAAATCTAAGTTTCCAGTAATTATATGCTTGTGGTAGGGATCACAATGTATATTTTTATGACATTGACAGGATTCAATATTAAATGAAGACACGGTTTTACATAATTTATTGTAGTTGAATAATCTTCTTCCGTTGGTTCTTACAAAGCGATAGGATATCTTAATATTTAGATTAGGCAAAGGAAGACGTTCTTCTATATTATGTAATATTTGGTTGAATGGAATATTTTCGAACCTTTTATTCTTAAATGTTGTGATAAAAAATTCTTTTGATTTGTTAATTTGATATTTTGGTTCAAGTGCTACATTATATTTTGCGGCTCTGAGTTTAATTAAATCCAGAATGATGTCTATATTAGAGTTTGTATCTTCTGTATTGCAGTTATTTACACTTAAATTGAAATTTATAATAAAATTCCATATACGTTGTAAGTATTTGATTTTGATACTGTTGGCTATATTCTTGATCCATCCGAATTTCACCGTTATTTCTGTCTTTATGAAGTCTGAGATTTTTTCTTTTGTTTTGATATAATTAAATTGTTGCTTTTTATTTCCTCTTTGGTGTCTATAAGTTTTCTTAGGTATTGAATTTTCTAAGAGAGGGTATGCTTTACTATTTCTGCATCTTTCTTTATTGCAATTTTCCTTGAATAATAAAGTATTCAGTCCATATGGATATGCAGAATTATATTGCTTTATATGGGTGTTTTCCCACCACAAGCGTTCAGAAAGGTCTGGTACTATATCAATAATAGTTACCATAATATTGCTGAAGGGGTGTACTTGAAAATGTCGTACTTCTAAGTTATTATTGGTGGATAGCTGTTGGATTTTGCCCACTTGACTTCAGTGCAGATTTATACGGATATTCAGGGAATTCTGCGTCTGTCCTATATATTTCGCCTGACAGGCAAGGCATGATATGCAATATACCACATTAAAAGTTTTGCAAAAGATTTTTATATTGTCCTTTTTTGTAGAAATTTGGTGTGGATTGGCTACGGGACAAAGCTTACATCGCTTAGAATTGCATTTCTTGAACTTGAAGTTCTTCATATGGTGGTAGTGTTGATAAAAGTCGTTAAAAAAAGATGATCTGTTATAGATCGTGTCATTTATTACAAAAGAATTTACATTTTTTATGTTTGTCACAGCTTTATCATGGACAATTGTACAAGGCTTATAAACACTGCTCATCAATTGCTTCAATATAAAGATTAGGGTAACTGTATTTCGATAACACATATACCCTGATAATGTGTCACCGGGCATATATTCAGCATGGAATAAATTTGCCAGTCGCTAAATTTATATAAAGCCTTCATACATATTATATATCAACAGTTTTTTAACTCATGTTGAGGAGTAAGAACTTTATAGTAAAAACTAACGAAATGTTTTTTCATATGTACATTCAAATACAGTAAAAGCATCATAGAACGTTCAGGTATACTACCTTCACACTTGCCCATTTTATGCTGTATGACAAATTTAAGCACTATTTTATACTTTTTTTCTTAGTTATTTTGATTCATTCATGGAATTCGTTCTAAAATAGGTATTGGAAAATACCAGATTCAATAAAAGCGATAAAAATACTTAAAAACCACATAATAAAAAAATTAAAAGACTAAAGTACAGAGATTACACAAATGCATACCACACTATAATATACCACCATACATTGTCTCTCAAGGTACAAAACTAATATCAAAACATTTGCAAAATGATTCTTACCGTCCTGATTACACCGCTCCAATATCCACCGGATGACTCCCATCCCACGACACACGGAAGACCTACACTTCGCCAGTGTGGTCCGAGAAGTGGCCTTTACGTAGAAAGCTGAATTGGATGTGGTAAAATATGCACTATGTCCGCGCAATGCAGCTGGATGTAGACATATTGATAAATACATATAAAAATAAGTATATCACGAACGGAACTCCTATTTAAGTAAAGGAGAAAACAGAAACCTTACAGAGGATGTGGCGCTTAGCAGCTCTGCATCCAGAGTGGAATACAAGGATATAAACAAGAAGAAAAAATAAGCGAGAACAGGAGTGACCATATGATTTGCATAGAATGGCTGGGGTGGATTGCGACACCCCTTTCCCGCTTAAAGCAGCTTTTACGACCCGGGCAACGCTCACGGCACCAATGTAACTCAATGGTCAATCTCCCACATGTGCAAAGACAGAAGCACCCGAACGGACAAAAGAGCAAAGATGGAACCAAGCATGGAAGAGATACACCTTACTATCCAGCATGAAAACACAACATTTTATAAGGGAAAGTCGCACATGCGCGAAAAGACTTCAAGATGATAGGATCGCAGATATGAAAATATATATGATTAAGAATTCTCATTTAGAATCAAACAATGTACAATTTCTTTCTTTGAAAAAGGAATAGTAATAATGTTGTAAAAAATATCTAGGGTAATTTCTTTTTAATGCATCATTTATTATTTTATTACATTCATGAATGCAGTCTTTTTTAAAAGTACTGTAGTTTCTGTTTCTTCTGAAGTACCCGATAATAATATTTCTGAATATATTTTTAGTGAGGTTTGAATTCCAATCAATAATATTATTAATTTTGATATTGTATGAATTTCTCTTGTCGTGTATGGTTGTATAAATTCCATACTGTTGGTGCTTTCTTATTGACAAATCCAGGAAGTCTGTCGATCCATCCTCATTGATCGGGTCCAATCCTCATTGATTCGGGTAAGTCCAATTCCCTTGGGTAGAATGCAAAATCTATGTCAGGGGTGTTTGCATAACCTCCTAATATCACGTCGTCAACATATCGGAAATAAGGTATTTCCGATAATAGATGGGTTCCTCTTTCATATTTGGATAGATAAATATCCGCCAATATTGATGAGCATGCACCACCCATGGGTATGCCTTTGACCTGTTTGTAGAAATGCATACCGTCATATAGTATGTTTTCATTTAAAACCAACTCAATCAAATCCAAATATCTTCTGAGAGTTATATATGGTTTTAAATTATACTCTTCATGTAATTCTTTCAAGATCATTTGTAGGTTTGTTAAATCGATGTTATTAAACAGATCCCTGAAATCGTAGCTTCTGAAGTTTAAATCTTTATGGCAAAATTTCAGTCGGTCTATCAATTCTTGTCCGTTTTTTAACATTATGGAGTTTTGCTTCTTAATATCAGTCATAACATATTGGAGTTCTAAATGAGAATTCTTAATCATATATATTTTCATATCTGCGATCCTATCATCTTGAAGTCTTTTCGCGCATGTGCGACTTTCCCTTATAAAATGTTGTGTTTTCATGCTGGATAGTAAGGTGTATCTCTTCCATGCTTGGTTCCATCTTTGCTCTTTTGTCCGTTCGGGTGCTTCTGTCTTTGCACATGTGGGAGATTGACCATTGAGTTACATTGGTGCCGTGAGCGTTGCCCGGGTCGTAAAAGCTGCTTTAAGCGGGAAAGGGGTGTCGCAATCCACCCCAGCCATTCTATGCAAATCATATGGTCACTCCTGTTCTCGCTTATTTTTTCTTCTTGTTTATATCCTTATATATATATATATATATATATATATATGTATATATATATATATATATATATATATATATAAATATATATATATATATATATATATGAATATATATATATATATATATATATATATATATATATATATATATATATATATATATATATATATATATATATATATATATATATATAAGCGTTAATAACATTTGCTGAATTCTTCATCAATCAGTTTAAAGTAGTAATTATCCATTTATTTCAAAAGTATTACTCTCGTCAAAAGTGAAATTGCAACACCATGAAGCAATGCACGTAGCCATATGCAAATGACAGTACCGATAGAAGAGAAAGTCATATGCAAATGAATAAAAGATCAAAGATATGCAAAAGAAACATGTTTATTCAGAAAAGAATATAACCTCCACGGACAGCTAGATATACAGGCCGCTAAACAGTGAGACATACTATTGATTAGACTATTAATGGTTGCCTGAGCCTGAGGTAATCCTTGCCAAGCAGCATCCACTGCGGCGCGCAGTTTGTCTACGATATGTAGCTGTGGCCTCCGGTGCACCTGACGTTAGATGAGGGCCTACACGAGTTCAATGGGAGAGATATCCAGCGAGGTTGCTGGCCAGGAAAGAATGTGAATTCTCTTCAGACTGTTGAGAGTTCGCTTTGTGGTGTGGCATTGCTTTGCTAGAACATTGCACTAGTGGCCGAACCACAGGTATCACAACTTGTATGGCGTACCGGTCAGCTGTCAGATTACCTGCAATGTGCACCAGAGCTGGCCGCTGATCGAACATAATACGGTCCGAAATCATGATGCCCGATGTAGGGCCGGTGTGACGCTCGGTGATATGGGCTGGTAAGTGGCGTTCCCCGGAAACGGACACACCCGTCCACGGCTGTCATTCCTTCACAGGCAGAAGCGAGATTCATGTTTAAATAATATCCAATGCCATTCATTGGTCCAGTTGCGATGACGACGATACTATGTCAGACGTTCATCCTGTGTCGAGCGCTTAATGACACCCCAGTGGCTGGCCGTCGTGCGCGCAGCTGTACTTCATGCAACCTATGATGAATGGTTTGGGTGCATGCAGGTGCAACCGTTGATGGTAGTATGCTGTTTCGAATGTCACTTGTCGCTGCGAACGGCTCAGGATGAGCCTTTCAGCAAATCTGCCGGTCTATGCACTCTGTCGTGTGCCTGTTCGATCCTCTCCCTCGTCGGCGTGTTCTTTGACGTTTTTGCGTCCATCGTGCTACACGTCGCTAGATGGCACACACGTCGTGACCAACACGCGAAGCAATTGCATGCATTGACAAACACACGTCACGCAGCTCCAGGATACGGTCTCGTTCCCCAGCCGTTAACTGCTGGTATATAGCTCGCTGACGTCTTCGAGGCATCGCTTCTGCACTTTTTCGAAAGTTCGTCTGCTGTAAATCGTCGCTGATAGCATTTACGGGACAAACTGTTGGTCGTTTACTGTTGGTCTTTATCACTTGAAACTGGGTGTCACGTGACCCGATACATACGAAACCTTAATCATTTGCATATGATTCCCTCTATCGCTACGTTCATATACGCATATAGATACGTTCATTCCTTCATGGTGTTGCAATTTCACTTTTGACAAGGGAATCATAAAGAAAAACATAAATATTCTAATCAATGCACCATTCTGAGTACCATGGCCTCTGTATGGGGAAAATAGTAATGATTAAAATAAAATTTTTGCTTTCATTTTTGAAGGTAAAAGAAATATAATATTTTCTTGAATCCACGCGTTTTTATTATTTTTATAAAGCATAAGATAATTAATTACGCACTTCTTAGTACATTTATTTACCCTTAAATATGTATCCCAATGGCCTTGATCCGTATGTCTGTGATTAAGTCTTCCCCTATTGTGTACAAATTATAGTATAGGACTGAAACCAACCAACTTTCATTCTCCAGACATTGAGGGGAACTCCATAACTAAATTTTATGCACATTTATAGGTTTTCAAGTTGAATAAACTTACCAAAGGAATTTATGTCACCGATCTATGGTTAGGTCTTTTAAATTGCATACATGGATTTTGAAAACTATTCCCCATGTATATGATTTTTCGTAATATATCATCACTTTTATCACCGAATATAATCTATAAAAACTACGTTTGATTTGCTAACAAATGTCTATACTTAGGACTGTATGTGTATGCAATCTTTTTATACAATTTTATTCCCCAACTGAAACGCAAGACCATTTGGCTTTAGTCCAAACTTGGAATGGGGGCTAATTCTTATCTCGAAAGAAAGTCTTTGTTCATACAATGTCAATGCACTAGCAGAAAACAGCTAATTTAATAAAGATATACTTCCATTTTGGTATTCGTCATAATTTAATATTAGTTTTACTTTGACATCCTATGAAATAGAAAAAACATTGTTTCTGGGCAATTTTCGGATTTGAAAATTTGACGGAGACTTATGTTTTAAGATCTATTTAATCTACATATCCTATCCTAATATTAAAACTTCGGGCTTTATTTCATGACTTAATATTACAGATAGGTATCTCTACAAATTTTTAAACCAAACCCCATGGAGAAGTTCGCATTAGAATGGATGTTATGGCCAGAACAGGGAGTAAAATCCAGGATCCCTAATTAAGGCTTAGGTATGCTACCAGTACATAATTCCGGCCATGTCACAAAATACATTACATTCTCCTCCTAAACAATACTAAATATTTCACACAAACTCATTTTAGTCGGTCCCGCATTCTTGGGATGGATTTCATTTGACTTAAAATTCCCAATCAACCTGAACCAGAAATCAAACCCGGGTATTCTGATTAGAGCTTCGATTTGCTGCTCATACTATAGGCACACGGGTTGGAGGCTCTTTCACTAGCGTAGATATTAGTAGTAGATATTTTCCATAAGGTACATATTGTAAAATAAAATCCAGCAATTTAAGCTGACTCCTCCCCCCCCCCCCCAATTTATTTTATCACAATGAGCTGGAATTGGGAATTAAACCCGTGTGTCCTGATTATCTCTCTGGTATGTTCGAGTACATCAATTATTAAATCCTCATTGAGAAAACGGAGTAAGATCTTATAATGATCATCTAGCTCATGGCGACCAAGTAGTTTACTGAATGGCTAAAAGCACAATAACAGCGGCTTGAATAGTGAGTTGTTAGCCATTCAGTAAACTACTTGGCTGCCATCAACTAGAAGATTATTGTAAGACCTTACTCCGTTTCCGCAATGAGAATTCAATGATTGATGTCAGTTCATGACTTAAAAGCATTTATCAGCTCCAATGTCGTATTTGAACCGACATTTTAGTGGAGCTTTTAAGAGATCGACGAAGGGAATATCGTGCTTGTAAGGAAATATTTTTTTAAAAGGAATCATCATGGAGTTACATTCGTCCTGAAATTGAATAAAAATAAGGATTTAAAATGATATTTGAGGAGTTTAGCTGAAATTTTTATATGTGGGGGAGGGGTTACTTTGACAACTAAGAATGTCCGAGTTTGCTTTGTCACTAGATGTTTCGGGACCTTATGGCTTCTTCAATTTGTGCGTATCTGCTTATCTTGGATGTAAAAGACAACATGTAGTCATGGAATTTGACATGGATCATTTGCCTTGTTAAATAAATTGATAAATTTAGCCATTGTGAGCTATTGCTTGACATGGCCTTAATGATAGACATCCAGACTACCCAAGGGATAATCAGAACACCCCCCTTTTGTATGGCACTTCTTCAATTATAACAGAAGTATAAAGTAATATTCGAATTCCATAACGTCTAACACTCTTCACAATTATTACCACGTCAGCTAGATTTGACAAAACACTCTTATAAGGATGTTAGTACTGCTTAGATGCAACATTTTTGAAGATTTTTTTCTGCACTTTGAAGTAAATGCTATGATTATTCATGAAACTTGCAAAGAACATTGCTATACTAACATGTTGTTGATTTTGAGACCCAGATCGTCCGACCTACCAGAAAGGCGTAAGGTAACCGTTTGGACGGCCGAGAAGTGCCACCCAATTTAGACCGGAATCCAGTGGGGGAGGCATCCACAGGGACCGTACCCTCCTTCCCCTACCACCAACCTCTCGGAAGGACTTACGGACCCACAGCTGTGCTAACATGTGTATGAATTGTGAAACGTGCTGAACAGCCAATACCTCCCTAATCGAGATAATGTAACGGAATTGCAAGCTCGTAGTGTCGAAATGAACTCTGTATTCTTCTTCTTCTAATATCAGATTGACATGCAACTTTCAATCTAACTGATTACCTCTTGGTGCTAGTTTATCCTCCATGTTAGCTTCCTGTGTGGTCGTTGATCTCCCCATTTTAAATCGCTGATCAATATCCCAGAGTCCCCTAGATCTGTATTAGTCGTACTAGGATCACTTTCAGACCCCCGACATAACTAAACTAACCTGCAGGATTAAGTTTTTTGGGGCGCCGTTGTAAAGAACCTTGCTGTCTCAGTCGGGGCTCGAACCGCGGACTGGCAAGCCGAAACGCTTCTAATTAAACTACTGATACGGAAATGTAAACTCCTTTCGTCGAAATCAACTGCAAACTTTTTAACTCTCCAGCTCACCTGCTTAACTCGTTTTAAAGGGATGTAACTTTTGAATGCATACACTAATTGGCACCACACTTAACACATGGATTTATGTTTTAAAAATATTAATTATTATTGATATGAAAGATGATCGGTTTGAAACAATATCGTGAGGAATGTGGAAGATCGGAGAGAGTTATGCACGATAATTTACAAGAAAAGGGTGTGGATTTTGTTTTTTGTAGACAATAAACGTATGTGAATATTATATCACAATTTTATTTTGACGTTTATGAGTATTACAATTCAGCTTAACCATTTGCCTTGTTCGTACAGGTTCTAGCTTTTGAACGCATGTGCCAATTGATACCAAATTCTGCAAACTGAATAATTATGTCCTTATTCAAAAATAAATGATTCAATTTATTCAAAATATCACTGCTTATTTTATTAACACTTTACAACATAATTGAAAAGTGTTTATGACTTTGTTCATTCTGTCTGTCCGTTCGCACGATAACTGCCGTAAAATGACTTTATCAAAATGAGATTTTAGTATGTTGTTGAGACGGTCAGTCTGTGGGACATATGGGAATGTAAATGAATAATAGCACCCATTTAGTTTTGGATTGAATTTGGGTTAAACAAATGGAATACATTGAACCTTATGGGACCTAATTTTTCAAACATGTTTTAAGCGAATTTAAAATTCACAAATTGTTTCGAAAATTTTAGGGAATATTCAAATTATACCATAAAACATATTAAAATTTCAGCAAAATAGGGTCGGTAGTTTTTAAAATAAAAATTAAAATAATAATTGCACCCATATTATATGAAGGGATCACGTGACCCACTTCAAGATAAAATATAGCATCCATCTTGTGTCAAAATCGTGATTTTTAAATTCTTTTTAATTTATTTTTAGTGTTGCATCCGTCCTAAAACCGCTTTATTTTTTATTTTTTTCTGTGCATCTATATACTGCGCCAACGCAATCAATATTTTGGAGTTTAAACGATCATCAAACTTTCATTATTTCTACAACGAAACCTAATTTTCATGTATGGAGAATGTAAACCCGCCAATCTGTAAGCCCCGCCAATCCCGCCATCTGTGTCCCGCCAATCTGAGTTGTATGAGAATTGCTGAATTTCTTTAAAGCTAAATTATTTAGTTCTGGAGTCTGCAATATAGCTGATATGAATGAAACGTTCATTGATTTTACATAGAGAAACATACGATTCTATGGTATTGCCTTTTTCGAAGAAGTTTTAAGCATGGAGTTAGCAAGTACTTTTACCTCCATGGTTTTAAGATTTTAAGTAAAGTAAATTATAGTAGTATTGTGATAATTTTAAATATATCGCCGCTGAATGAAAGGGATGGAAAAAGTTTATGAATGAAATATTCACTGCTTTTATATAGAGAGCCAGGCGATTTATATTTCGATGACGTAATTTGAATAAATTTCATTTGTTTTCGATCGTTTCATTTCGATTGTTTCATTTGTAGTATTGTGATAATTTTAAAAATATCACTGCTGAATGTATAGCATTTTAGAGATGCTTAAATAAAATTGCATAGCAGTTGGAATATCAGTTGTTTCATAATCAATGCTTTATGCATGATTGATCTTTCTTGTTAAAATTTAAAAACTCCTCTAAGAAGTCCTATACGCCTGTGGTTCCCGACTTTTTACATCATAGGACCACATTGCTCCATTACATTAGAGTTGTGAACTACCACTACACATTTAACAGCTTAGTGACTTAAATAAAAATCTTTAAATGTTGACGAATGAAGGAATATGCAAGTTGATATTCACTGCAGAATAACAAGGAAAATGTATGGATCTGGAAATAAGAACTAAATTATTCTTCATGCAATTTATTGGTCACAATAAAAGTACAAACATATTCGTTGGGAGCTTTGTGCTTGATACTTTCGCTGACTAGTTTTGTAATATTAGGCCTCAAAGAAGTTAAAGATAATTTCAATGCAGGTTTCACTTCCAAACGGGTTCTCTGCTTTGTTTAAATTGCTATAAGGACAGAAAAATGCAGTTTCACACATGTAAGTGTGTGGAAAGGATTATGTACTTTAGTGTTTTTTGATTCTTAACTTCAACACTATCGACTCGGCTTCACATCTTTCAACGTCATAAACATGCTTTTTTAAAAAATCAAACAATTTAATTAGCTGTGTAAAGTACAGAATTCAAGAACAGAAAGTAAAATCCCTTAAATGTTATAACGCTTGCAGTGAACAAAACTACTTACACACAGAGTACCCATTTCTATTGAAATATCTAAAATTTTTAAGATCTTAAAATATATATAACTAAGTTAATTATTGTTGTCAAATATATGATTTGAAAAGTTTCTGACAATGTATAAGCGATAATTTGCTTCAAAATTTCCACAACGTAATTTTCATGACACTTCGCAGATATATTTTACGTCTTTAGAAGTTTGCTTTAATTGGTACTTAAATGGAATTAAAACTAATTGCACCCTAGTCACTCTCTTTCTAAAACCGCATTTATTATTACTTACAATAATAAAGATGTAAAAGCTTTGCCCACGAAATGGCCAATATAAATACAATATGGTCTAGAAAAAAGTATCGCAAGAATCTTAGCTTTTGCCAGTGTCGGAAGAAAAATTAATATTAAAGAGTGCTTTATATTTTATCTAAGAGGAGTGTCTGCGAGCGCATTTAAATTGGGTGTAAGAGAAAAAAGTTATTCCAGACATAATTGCTGCAATTTGCACTTCATGCAAATTACTTGAAATCGAAATTAAGCGTGAAAAAAGTAATTAGGTTTTTTTCCGTTTTTTAAGAAAACACTTTTGTTATAAATATGAAAACGATACTTATCCAAGTCATTGTGATGTTAATTAGCACAGCCGTATTAATAATTTTATCTGTTTAGTCAACTGTAAATTTAGTTCTGGAAACTGTGTTTGACAGTTTTTTTTCCTTGTGTTTTTACAATTATCCGATTATTTGTATAATAAATAGCAAATATTCGTAAAAAATATTAATAATGGTGTTTTACTAGTGATTAAGAATATTTTATGTGGAAGAAATATATATATATATATATATATATATATATATATATATATATCTAGTCATTGAAAAATAATTACATGTTTTCGAATTATTCCAAGTGATTCAAAATAGATACAGGTGATCATCTTTTAATCGTTGGTTATGGAGACATACTTCCAATTAGATAAAGTTCCCACATTGTGTACATATGTTGGATATATTATTTATTTTACAAGGGGTCGTATGTGTGTTAAAATACCAAATGCAACTTTTCATATAGCCCCTCTATCACAAAACTTTCAATTAGGAAAGAAAATGATTCATCATATCTAAATAGTCAAATGAAAAATATTCCGTGTTTCTAAGTGGACTTTTTCTATTCGCGGTCTTTTCGCAGAACTATTAAAAATTCAAATTATATCACTTATACCAGTTTATCTGCCTCTTTCGCAACTCTTTTTTGGCAAGATACGTGAAACTTTTGGGGATCATATATGAAATAAAAATGATATTTCAAGTTTGCTTTTGTTAAAAAAATACAAAAGTTTCTTAGATAGACTGAATTTCCGGTTTACTCATGTTTTGAAATTTATTATTGAATAATTTTTGTTTTTTTAACGACCTCTTCAGGGAATGGGAAAGAAACATTCCGTTACCCCGATACATATTTGTTAATCGCATTACTTTTTATCAACAATTTAAAGCGTGAAATTTTCGTGTTTCATTAGTCTGGTTGTTCTCCAATTTCATTTGTAAGCTATTCAAAAATCAAACAAAGTGAAATATTAAGTTTTACACCTTCCCAAAGCGGACTTTATGTAATGCGGGAACATTTATTTCAGTATTTCTTTGGCTCCATGAGACCCAGGGGTACCAAATTTAGACAACTATTAGCTGTTGTCAGGCCATTCATTCTAAGAAGATGAACAAGTAATCATCTTTCATCATCGGACATTCTGCCATGTAGCCATATCAAGCCTATCTCATTTAAATATTTTATAAAGTATCCATACAAAAAATGTATGCTACGCATGATTTTCCCTGCAAAAATGCTGCAAAATAAATGGTTCTAAATATGTGAAACTTCTAGATTTTGTAGCAATAGACTATAAAACTAATATAAACCGTTACTGGGTTTGCCTGACTGTGTGGAACTGGGTTTAAATTTTAGAAACTCTGTATGTAATACATATAGTAATTGTAAAGATAAATTTATACAGGAAAATGAAGATTTGTTTGAAGATCTAGGAAAGTTTAAAAGGAAATGTGCTGTAAAAGTAAAAGATAGAACCTGTAGTGAAATCATACAGAAGGGTTCCAGAAGCGTTAAAAGTAAAGGTATAACAGCATTTGGAAAGGCTTGAAAAAGAAAAAAAATATCAGTTGTGGTGATAAAATATAAAGTGGGGCCTTGTAAAGCGATTGTGAATTTAAAATAGTATAGACTATTAAAATAGTATGGAGCAACAAAACGTGAATATGTTATGATTCCTGCATTCGAGGAAATGCTTCTAAAATTATGTAAAAAATCTGGTTTTTCAGTGATTGATTTAAAAGACAGGTTTTTTCAGATTGAATTGGATGAAAGCTCTAATAAATTATGTCACGAGAAGCGATTAAAACCATAACACCTGTTGGTTGTTATAGTTTTAATCGTTTGAATTTTAGGACATATAATGCCCTGGAAATTTTTAAAAGTGTAATGGAAGTAACTTTGGAGATATAGCGGTTGTATTAATATATTTTGACGATCTGTTAGTAGCTGCTAAAAATGAAACTGAGCATGAGATAATCACGAGTCTGTCTAAAGAACTAGAAGTTTAAATGTAAAGTTTAATGCTAAAAAGTTACAGCATTGAAAGCCAGAAATATATATAGTTTATGTTTTTAATACATTTGGAATGAAACCAGATCCTGATCAGGTAAAGACGATCTTGAGCATTCAAGAGCTTAGTAATGAAGACCAATTAGAAAGTATTTTGAGAATGATAAATTACTTGAGAAAGTTTGTTCCAAAATGTCTAAAAGTACTGTTCATTGAGATAATTACTTAAAAGTAAAGTGAGTTGGCAGTGGTTACCTGTACATACACAAGCTCTAGAGCAGTTAAAGAATAAAATAAGTAAATCTCCCATTTTAGGAACGTTTGATAGTTCAAAATCAATTGAGCTTTTGTGTGAGAGTTCAAAAGATGGGTTTGGATGCTGCTTATTACAAAACGGTCAGCAAGTTGCTTTCGCGTCACGAGGATTGACCGAAGCAGAAAAAATTGCGAACAAATTGAAAAGGGGTGTTTGAGTGCAATATTTGCTACTAAACAGTTTCATATTTATATATATGTTAGTAAAGTATTGGTACACATAGATCATAAATCACTTCTAAATGTTATGGATAAATATGTGTGCACTGTTTTGTGAAGTCGGTTACAGCCATTGAAACTTGAATTATTGCGGTAAGATTTAAATGCGCAGTATTTGTCAGATAAGTGCATGTTTGTGTCTGAAGTATGTCTTATAGGACAGAAGAAATATGTGACGATCATTTACTGAGATAGTGCAGTGTGTTACATCTAGTCATTTATATGTGAGCAAACGTAGATTGTAACAGTTTAGAATTGTGATAAAATATGATCTGGTTTTAAGTCAAATAATGCATATCTATAAAAGTGGTTGGTCTGAAGAAAAGAGAAAATTGCATGAGTGTCTTAGGTTTTATTTTAAACCAAGATATGATATAACTGTAGATGATTTTATGGTGTTTCTTAACGTCGATTATTCGTACCTGCTGAAGTGCGAAATGAAATGCTGAAGTTTTTGCACGACGGACATTTTGGTATGATAAAGACTAAGTCCAGAGTCAGAAAGTAGTTGCATTGGTCTGAAATGTCAAGTGACGCATGATTTTATTAAAGTGACGTAGGTAGATGTTCCGCGTGTGAGAAGTATAAACCCAGTAAGATAAAAGAACCATTGTTTTCGTATAAGATACTGGGGCTGCCTTTTGAAAAGGTTGCTATGGATCTTTCCGAGTTCAGTGGACGGTATTATTTGGTAGTAGTGGATTATTTGTTAAAGTCGATTGCGTTAGTTCCACTGACTTACAAAACTGCTGGTGAGATAATAAAGAAAATTAAACTCATCATTGCTTGTCATGGTATACCTAAAACATTAGTTGCAGATAATATGCCAATTGGATCGTATGCATTTGTAAAATTTGCTAGAGAGTGATATTTTGAATATTTTGAAGTCATAATAAGCAGCCCAATTTATGCAAAATCAAATGCTCAACCACAACAAGCAGTTCCAATAGCTAAAAATATGCTTTAAAAGTGTAGTGAAATAGGGAAAGACATAAGTTCTGTTTTGTAAGGATATAGAAATACTCCATAAAAATGTATGGAAGTTTCGCCGTCTCAAATATTGATGAATAGAAGGGTCAGAATTAAAGTCCTCATAAGTGACAATTTGTTGATTCCGCAAGTTTAGGGGGATATTTTGGTGCAACTTCGAAATAAGCAAAGTGTTTCGAAAATCTATTATGATTGTAGTTCTAGACTTCTATCATCACTTGAACTTAATCAGAATGTGTTGAATCAAAAGTATAAACATTGGCAATAGGAAAAATTGTTAAAGCCGCAGAGAGCCCGAAAACGTTTTGAGTTAAGGGGGAAAATAACAGAGTGATACAGTGATATGCAGAAATCGTGTGCATTTGAGATCGTCCTTAAACCCATCTGTGTTTCAGGATGTGGAGATGGATTATACTGCTATACTAATATGAATGCTGAGGAGGGGAGGGGGGGGTCTGAGTCAACTGAAAAAGTGTCAGAAAATAGTCAAGCGAATAAACCATATACAAAGCGGGCTCCCTAGGTTTCATAAACCTTATTGCCTTGATATAAAATTGCCGTTAACATTCTGAAAGAGTGTTTTGCTTGTGTGCCTTGGTTTAAAAATAGTGTTAGTATTCTAAAAGAGTGCTTTATATACTCTAGTTGAGTATGATATGTTAGAGTTGTTAACGTTGTAATATGCAAAATATAGTGTAAGTCATGAAGTTTTATTGAATTGTAGTGTTCTTGAATGTTCTTAAATTTATGATGTCTTATCGTGCTTACTTTTAGAATTAAAAAAATAATTTTAAAGTTTTGGAAAGTGGGGAGATGTTGTATGTGTAACCGTAACTGTTTAAATAGATGGGTACGAACGGAAAGACGACCATTCTTACTTAGAATGTGAGCACGTAGTGCTGGACACGTAAGTGGATGTTGCTGGCTTGCTTATCTGATACGTTCTTGGTCCTTGTTCTAATAAATTGATAATTAAGAATCTGTCTTTTCGTTGTGTCACGACAAACACCAACTATAGCATTCTCTATAGTAGATCTTGAGATATGAAAGCTTAAAAAATTATAGTAAAAAATAGATGGCAAATTTAATTGCCATTAATAAAATATTTGAAAAATAAATTCTGTTCCTCTTATATGTTCGATATTTCATTTACGTTGCACTCGTTTTCTAAAGATCATATCCATTTCAAATTTCGCTTCAAACGTTTCATTTCTGAAGTTGTAATTTATGGCGTGAGAAGCAGTATCTTATAAATTGTACAATTAAAATATATGGTGGGGAATATTTTTTGCCACTTTCATTGTCGCATTGATTCTACAATATATGTGTTAATGTAGTTAGAAAACAAATACTTTTATATGCATGTATCATCCGTCAAGAGAGAACCAACTTTCCTTAACTATTCCTTCAATAACAATGTAATTTGTGGAATATTTAATATTCTAGAATACTGGATAAATATAACACACTTTTGTACTTTGAAACGCAATCCAATATTTACTTAGTAGAAAGGATGGTTAGTTTCCTAATATAATTATTTTCTTGTAAAGCACTGCTATGATTATAACGATATTAATTCATATTGTTGCAAGTTGGTTATTTTTATTGCTATTCGGTTGGTTGGTCTCTTACTTTGATTGCATGTGAAAGTACAGCTTGATCTGAGACGACTTGAAAAGTTGTGCCAGCTAGGTAGTGGGGGAAGTATGAAAAGGCCCAAGATATGGCCAGGAGCTCACGCTCAAAAATAGAATATTTTTATTCAGCAGCCTTAAGGACTCTGCTAGCAAATTGTATTAGTTTTAGAAACTTGTTCTTATCTAGCTGAGATGAAACAGCTCCTAATGCATAACCGGATGCATCACAAAATAAAGCAAACGGTTTGTCAAAATCTGGTAGTTGTAAACAGTTTTTTGATAGGCGTGCTTGACGAAATTCATCGAATGCTACTATTCACGGTTAGCCCACACAAATGTGTTTACCTCCTTGGTCAACGCAATTAATGGATGCGCGACTTTTAAGAAGTCAGGTATGAATCTACAGTAAAATTCAACACAACCAAGAAAACTTCTCACATCTTTCTTTGATTGAGGTGTTTTGAATTTATGTATCGCCTTCAGATTTTGAGTCATGGGTTGTACAGTACCTTTGGAAATCTTGTGGCCAAGGAACGCAATACTAGTTTGCAAAAACTGGCATTTCGGGGATTTCAACCTTAAGCTGCGTTTATTTAAAGAAATGAAAAGTTTTTATAGTTTTTGTAAGTTAGAGTCTATATCTATGGATAGGACTAGTATATCATCGACATAACAGAGGATATAATCTTGTTCTAACGGAGGTAATAGTCTAATTGATAATAGTCTAATGAATGAAATTCACAAGCTGTCAACGGTTTGACAGCTTGTGTTTAGATCAAATGGAAGTCTAAAAAATTCGTAGTGTTTATTTTTCCGTGGTAAATGCTAAGCAATGAGTGTCATCTGGGTGCATTTTAATTTGATGGAATCCAGAAGAAAGATCAACAGATGAAAAATAATGTGCTTTACCCAATTTTTCTATAGCTTCTGTCATCTTGGGTAATGAAAAAACAGAGTTTGGATGGCTTTAGAGTTCAATTTTCTGAAATCTACGTAGAATCTGTATTATCCGTCTACTTTTTTGACTAGTAAAACTGGTGAATTATATGGAGATGTCGATTCCTTAACTATGCTTGCTTTTAGTAATTCCTCTATTTCAGCATCTCTCTTCTGTCTAAGGTGTATGGGAGTTTTATATGGTATGCACTTGACGGGCTCATTATCTGTTAATGGTACTCTATGTAGGGTAGTGTCCAGATTCGGGTAAATCAGATATATTGAATGCAAATGCATGTCTGTATCTTAATAAAAGTTCCTTGAGTTTTTTCAAATATGTGTTTGGTACTTTATCCAAATTGAAATATGATAGGAAAGTGTCCTGATTCATTTGTATGTTTGGTCCTTCTTTATCTACTGACGTTATAGGCATGTAAATATGGTCTTGAGGAATAGATTCGCTATATCCTAATTTTGGGTTTTTATTTATCATAATTGATTCTTCTGATAAGTTTATTATTTGGACTGGGATATCAAAAACAGATATGGGGTTGTATTAGTATATAGATTTTGCATCAACTAAAGGTTTGTCTGTATCCATATTAAATGAATATGCGAAAATTACAAGATTTGCTATTTTCAATTGTGTTTTTGGATTTGCCAACACAAACTTTTGTGACAAGGGAATTCGAATTTTCTGTGTTTGCAAATATCAGTGTAAGTTCGATGTATGCCAAATCATATGTCACAGTTTTTTCACTAGTTTCTTCTTGATTTTGTTCAATTGATCTTTTATGACATTTTATGATAAAATTTCTACTAGAGAGGAATCCATTTCAAGGATCCCTTTATAATTTTGTGATATGGGTTGCCGTGTCAAATGGTAGGTAATTTTATGTTCAGTTCCCTTTATTACAGTTGGAAGTACCACTTTTTCTGTTAACTGCATGGTATCTCCTGTAACCAAAGATACAGTTAAGTGAGCTGAGTTTATTTGTACCGCAAATGGGAGTTGTTGCAAAATGTACCTTGTTATCGAGCAAAGACAAGCTTCTGTGTCCACAAGGAGTGGAACATTTGTTCCGAAGATGGTAGTGTTGATAACTGGCGTCTTGCTAGGGATAACTTGTTCTCTTGGTGCTAAATAGGCGATATTCAGATTGTTTTCCACTGTTGAAGTGTGTTGAAGGCCCAGACCACTCGGCTGGCCCTAGGGCTTACAGCAAGAATTTGAGTAGCCAGGAAGAGATTGTTTTCCACTGTGTCCAAAGCTCTTATTTCCTTATCTGATAAGGATGTTATAGTTGCAGTTTATTTTCTTGTATTATCCAAATAATTTTTCTTATGAAATTGTTACTTTTTCTCATTTGTTTTGTAGTGTGTAGCATTTGTTATGGCTATTTGCTTTTGATATCCTATGCAATTTGGCTTGGAGCTGTTATTTCTAGTGTTCCCATAATTATATTATCTAGAATTATTATTTTAAAAATTTTTGTTGTATCTGGGTCTCTGTATTTACTGTGTCCACAGTCTGTGATCTATATTCTTTTTATGAAAGCACTGAATGCTAATATAGCCTCTTCCGCACAAGAAACATTCTGGAATTTCTGCAAACTTTGTCTCAGTTTTTTGTGTTATTAACTGCTGTACTTGTTGTATGAGCCAATCAATTTTTTCTTCTAGCTTTTGCATGTTATTCGACTGCGAAACATTTGCAATGGAGGGAGTCTCTATAGCGACAGGAGTTATTGCTGTTCAAGCATTATCTTCAAGAATGGCAATTCTTTTTGCAACATTATATGTTTTAGGATCATTAGCAAGGACGGATCTTTTAATATGTGACAGGAGTTTATCTATTGCGAAAAATAACAAAATAGTGTACCTGATGCTTTTGTCATCCCCACTGGGAAAACATTCACTAAAAGTGAGTTCAATGTTGTCAAAAAATGTGAGGATATCTTGGCTAGTGTAATTCTCATTGTTAAGCTTTTTCCACCAATTAGCTGCAGAAATTTTAGTGCCAAATCTATCTGAAAGTTTCTCAACTATATTATTATATGTATCACTAGGGTTTAGTTTGAGGGCAGTCGCGGCTTGAGCCACTAATTTAACATTGAGGGCAAAAAGTTACTCACCTTTCTTCCATTGGAAGAAATTAGCAATATTATCAAACTTTGTGAGGAATTCCGAAAGGGATTCTCCTTCAGTTCCCGAAAATGAGGGGATTAAATTAAGTGTAGTTGTAAAATTATTATTTGTGCCATGTTTATTATGTACAATACTCAAAACTACTTTTTACCACTATACTCAAAATAAAATACTGTTTAAGCACTTATCTAAATTATCAAAACTTATGGATATACACAAGTTATCAAAATATTTAACTATTGTAAATTAAATACAATTTCATATTTACTAATGCACTTATTATGCACATGAATTGCTTCAAGTATTACAAGACCTACCTTTCCTAGGTCATCACATACCTTTTTTTTACTTTTACGACACTTTAAAAAAAATATTTATTAAGTAATCGGGGGTCGACGTCCCGAGAAAGCATACTGCTTAATAATAAAAAAAATTTCAATTTTTTTTAAAAGAAACACATTTTTTTGGCTCCTTGAATCTGCAGGCTCTTGTGGATTTTTAAACTCGACTGTTAACGGTACCAATTGCAGCGACTCTTTTGAGCATGTAAACCGTCTGTGATTAAATACATAATGGTAGAAATTATTTTGCGTTGTGATCAGGATTGAGTGGAAGAACATAAGACAGGAGTGGAGATCAGAAAACTTCTACGAGAAGCGGACGGATCGGAAGCTCGATCACTGCAGGCTGACTATTCGGAGATGTACAGAGAGAACGAAGGGACTATTTAGTCGACCTCCGTGTTTGGATAGTAGGACGAGTCGTCGAACATAACAGCTGAGATGGAAACTAGGATTATAGGCAGGGATGGAGTCAATATGCTGAGATGGCGAGATGTAAAGAGATCAGTAAGTTGTTAAATGATGAGAGTCTAACGAACAGGATTTATCTCCATCTTTTATTCGGCGTTGGAGATGGATCATACAGGATGAACTTTACAGATTGCTCTGAAGATGAGCGTAGACATTCTACATACTTGAAATCGAAAGTCGCCGAATCGTAAATAGTTACAGACATCTCAGAAAACGAAAATACGCGGAATTTTTCTTGAATCCTTCTGTTCACGCCGACTGCGCGATAAGATAAATTATTACTTCATAATATTAATATTAATCGACTAAATAATCTAAGAACAAAACATTTCGTTTTATGCCCCAAGGGCAACCGCGTCCCCCTACTCAAGATTTCACCGCCAACCGAACTAATCACTTTTCCATAAGCGATCGTCATTAGTGTCAGTGCGCTCACGCGTAACGTAATATGAAATAGGTCCAGTATATTTCAATATGGAAGTTACATCCGAGTTAACTCTCGGGGACGAAAAAAGTCTATCATAACACCAATGGTTATTCACACAGACAGAAAGACTCCAGGGGTCGAACACATTTGGCGAGTTATCATTTTGAAATAGAAACAAGGATAGAATTCTGAATCGAAAACGAAATTAAACTTTGCCGAATATACTGGAACAGAATGGAATTTTGAAATCGCGTTTGCTAAATTCTTTTTTAGATAAAATTAATTAATAAATGGGGACAAGGAGTTCATAACAATACTATGGATCTCTTTCCATTTGCTTCATAAAAACATATATCATAAGACTATTCATGTGTGCATCTTTAGTCATACTTAATCTTATACATATTTTTAACTGAACAATTTTTAAAATGTGGACTAGCTTTTGAATGGCCAATGCTGTTATTCAAAATACGGTTTTATTGTTATATTTTAAAATCAGAAACTAAGACCATTCACTAATTAATATTTCTAATTAGGCATCTGACATATTTCGATTGTCAGTGGCGCTCCCTACTTCATGTATTTAAATATTCTTGAATAAAACTGCGTTAAATGTGATTTAGTAATAACAGTACGAGATCCTCATGTAGACCGTCTTTCTTATCCCCTCCATTCAAAGTTCCCTTAAAATCTTATAAATCTTTAAACATACTTTTGATGGCAATTTACGATGACAGTTTAATATGAGTAGCTTAATTCGAGCAATTACGACAGTGGCACTCAATAGGAATTATACATGTAAATAACAATAATTTTAGAATAGTATATTATTTTATATTATAGTAGTAGTAACAGTATATTATATTTGCCATTGATTAAAATTTGTAACCGGTTTTTCTAAATAGATGTAAATCCCTGGTATTAAAACTCAAACAGTAGTAACACATATTAGTATTATATTTCTAAGTAGATCTGTGTATTAAAGACAACTGAATGTCGATTGCAATAACAAATGCATATAAAATATTCGAGCTATTTGAGAGGCCCTAGGAAATATTCCATTTAAAAGTAAGTAAATGAAATACAAATGTTGCACAAATAACTTATTGCAGTATTTATCTTTACCTACTACTGTGATAAATTCAATTTCTGAATAAAAGGATGCAGATTAATCAATTTATTTCATTTCAATTGAAATAATTCATATAATGTGTTCCCACTACATATTATTATCTAATATATGAAAGTGAAAAATTCAATACACACTTCTGATTTAAATATACGTGGAACGTGTAATACATTTAGGGAAGTTTAATTTAGAAAAGGATGTTTAGTCCAGGGAATTTTCTGATGTAAGCTTTATTACTCTTCTATAGTAAAATGGGGAGAAACGCGAATTAAAAATCTGTTTCTGAATGTTTGTTTAACATGGCTGCTTAAAACACGAGAACCATTCAACAGATTAACATACTGTTCTCACTGGTTTATTAAGCGTAATAAAGAACAAGTTTATGGTTAAAAATATTTTCAATTTTACACTATTTTAATATATAAAATTGAAAATCCCAGAATATACTTCCAAGATAAATAACTATTGAACTACGAATTTCAATTCTCTTGAGTAATGAGACTGAGTTCAAGGAGGGTATATATAAACTTTTGATTTCTATACCTATTCCCAGATCACTGAAAATAAAATTACATGTTTTCGTCTGCCTTTAGCGGCTAAAAACAGCTCAAGCTATTTACTCTGAAACGGCTTTTCTCTAAAATGACTCGACGGATTTACTCTAAAACAGCTTATAGCTCTAAAATGGCTCAACAGATTTACAATAAAACGGCTTGTAGCTCTAAAATGGCTCAAAAGATTTACAAAATTGTTCACTGTTTTGTAAAACTGAAATGGGCTTACGATTAAAAATAGTTTAAGATTTACATCTCGTTAGTTTTTTTTCAGAATTTTCTCGAACATCGTAGAGCATTTTTGCTAGTAAAATATATATGTTATATAGCAGTTTAAAATAAATTATATGTGGCAAATAATATTTATGTACAGGACATAGATGACACGAATATACATTTTTCGTTTTACGTGGCTGTTTTTCTTTTAATCAGAGTTGTTGAAACTTAGTGTTAGATTTTTGGTAAGAATCTTGTTCAAATATACATAGAATTTATTATTTCCTGATGGAATAACAATTGTAAAGCAGACTTTTTGAAAAATCATACTTTCAATTATATTTCTCTTTCAGAGATTACCAAGGCCTAACCTAACCCGAAACCTTGGAAAAGTAAAGAATTTGAGACTCCTTTTCCCACCCAACTAAACCTCCCACTTTTGCTGCGTAATCACATGTTCTTCCTGGTTGTAAAACATGGACTTTTCTCGTTAGTGGTTTCCCATTCAATGTTTCATTTTTTTTTTGTCCAGTACATTTTTTTAATATGTGGCGGATTGATCTCATGCCATTCCCACCGGCGACAGATTGGTGCAGCATTTACATACGAAAGACATTTCGAAATTGTCGGACCTGATGATATATTTTGATCTAACAGATTAGTCTCGAGATTTTAACCAATAGGTTGTAGTTTCTGTCGCCTATGTCCACTGAAGCTGTCACCACAAGTGGTTAATCCTAGTGGTATATCCTAATGAAATAGAATCACCCAGCCTTCAGTAGGTGTCAGAACTGAGCTAGAGGTTTTCCTCCTATCTCTAGGGTCCAATGTAATATCCATTACATTCTAATATAGACCTAGCTTGCTAACATGCCCCTTTGCACGCTCTTTGAGAATAGCTGATCTAGTGTATAATAGTGATTAAAACGTTTCGCTACAAAGCGTTAAGGATACAATCAAAACGGTTTACGGAAATAAACATTTGGAATAGGACATTTTGATCAAAAAGATTAGATAGGAACAACCAATTCTGAAATTTAATGACTACTCTTGCGTATATTTTAATGCAAAAAGAAAAAGAAAACTGGCGATTCGTAGAAAAATATTTGAAATTTATTTAAAACTGACCAAAACTATGTCATTTATATTCATTGTAAAAACTATTTATGTCCTTTATGTTTTTTCCGAATAAATAGCCACATTTTTCATGCTATATTATTCTCTTGTCGTTTCTAAGCAGTGTATATAAATTTAAAAAATATTCTCTTTTGAAAGTGCATGCCAAAACTCAATCTATTTTCAATGTGTACTTTAGTTGTTTTTCTCTCTCGAGAGAGTCATATATAAGCTTTAGGAACAAATACAAAAGAAAATATTTCCTTTTACAATAAAGAATTCCATATATATATATATATATATATATATATATATATATATGTTAAAATGTATTTTATTTCCCGCATTTTGTTTGGAAATCAGTAATAGACTTGAATATTTGAATACAAATAAGTAATTACTTTTACTACAATACATAGTATATGTAAAATAAAATAATTTTGAAGGTAAGAAAATCGATTATGTCCCAAAATTATGAGAAACATATAATATTCAAGTCGTTGCAAACACTGTGCCGTTTATCTCTGTTTATCATTTCTTCACCTTGAAAGAAGTAAAGTCATTATATTGTTTAAGGAAAGTCATGTGCTGTCCACATCAGATTTTATAAATTTCTGCTAGGGGCATTATAATCAATGTTATTCGACCTTGCAAGGTCATTTTCTATAGATAGACCTAACATGTACACTTATGAACCAATTTATACAAAGTTATTAGGATGCTTAAGAACTTTCCTAAGAATCCTCTAGATGTGTATGCATATGAGTGTGTGTGTATATTTAACTTGATTGTAAGCTATTTCAACTATATTTTTTAATTATATTTTTACGACCGCAGCATTTGTTGAGAGCTTTGCATTTTAGAGAATTTCGTTAAAAATTGAATTAAACGCGCTAAAACGTATCGTTAAAATATTGTTCGTCTACGTTCGAATCAATTATTGTTTAAAGCAGTTAATTTTTTATTTCTGTTAGCTGTTTTGAAGTAAATGGTGCAGTAAAAACATAAAAATATCTGACATTTTCGTAACTCATGATGTTTTTTTTTATAAATTGAATAGTTTTAAGCAAATTTAGTGAAATTTAACCAAAGCAGTTAACATTCTACACAAAACTGCAATGCAACAGTCTTAATTTACTTTGGACTCGAGGTATATATGGTAATGACTTTTGAAATGAAGTTTTGATGCAGGTGAAATACTTTTTCATCCACATCTGTTTTTTATAGGAAACTGGTGGCAAAATTTGAAAAAATATCCATATTAGCGCATATTATTGTCTGTATTTTTCTTGAAATTTAGCATTTTTCTTAGATATTAGTTCATTTCAAAGGTCATTGTCATGTATACCTTGAGTTCAAAGTAAATTAAGAATGTTGCATTACAATTTTCTGTAGTGTCAGCCGCTTTGGTTAAATGTTACTACAGTTCCCGAAATTATCCTATTGATAAAAAAAATGATATTTATAACTAAACTTGCAGACAATTTCATGTTTGTATTTCACAATTTACCCATAAGCTGTAAAAAAATAAACAAAAATTAACTGTTTTAAAAATTTGGTCCGAACGTAGGTGGATACCTTAAGTACTCTGAAAAGCATATAAATATTTAAATAAAATATTGTATCGTCTATACGTTGATGTAAACCACAATCTGCTTCTTTTGACTGAAATAAGATCAGCATTTCTAGTACAAAACTGATTTTTGCCAGTCGGCACTATTAAAGATTTAAGTAGCCTGAATTTATTATCAAACTCACAAAATAGTTTAGTGATTCCTTTACTTTACATGGTTGAGTTGAATTTTATTCTAAAATCTATCTTGTCTAAGCAAATACTCAATTGAATGGAAAGCGATTTAGATGCCTAATACTAATGCAACCTTTGTAAAATTTATGGAACTATAAACGGTATACAAATATTTTATCAAGCATTTATCTTAGACATTGGCTAGGGATTTTATCTGAAATCCTCTTCTGTTGACTTAATAGCTTGAGGCTTTCCAAAAATGTAGCACTCAATAAGCGATGGCTAAGCACTTAATGGAAAAATTTGTTTGTATTTTAAAATATCTTCAGATAGAGATTTTGATGTCTTGCGTATATTCTATCGGCGAAGCTATTTTTTAATCGGTTACGTTTTAAATTTGTTATAGCTCTTTTAAAACGAATTGAACATGGGGTTTGTACACCAGGAGAATAAGGATTTTAAAGCTGAGGATTAGTTTGGACAAAGTAATTTATAATGACATTATATTTTGCAGAAAATATAATGAATATGGAACCCGCAGTTTACTTTGAAATTATAGTGTACAAATGTAATGCGCACTCAAAGTTTCACCCAATTTTCTTATAAAAATTGTAAAGTATCAAAGGTAGATACTTACTATTTTCTACATTCTACAGCGAAAAGTTAATCTTTTTAACCTTTTTGCATTGAACCAGAAAGTACTGTAACGTGCCATGTATCGAGTAGGTACACTTAAGTCGTTATAGCATTACACTTAAGTCGTTATAGCATTTAATGTGGATCATAAGAAGAATATTTTCATAACGCTTAAAATATCTTTAATATAAAGAGACAACATATTTTGACAAATATTACTAATTAGTGATGCAAGTAAATTAAAATCCCAGAAAGCAGGTATCGCAAGTAATGACACGGACGTTGTTACATTTTATTAAAAAATATTTGGTGCTTATTATTTTATAAATAATTCTGTCAAAAATCAGCTATAAATATAAAAGCACTTCATATTGTTTTACAGAACATTGTCTTTCTCATGCCAGGTACTGGTCCAAGCAACACAATGCGACATCATTCGTGGTAAATTCCTCAGACACCAATGTATCTTCAGCGCCACATAATAGTAAAGGTTTACGGTTCTATACCCAGGTGGACAGTGAGGCCTTTACAATGGCGTCCAAAAGAACAAACTCTGCAGGTTAGATGCAATGATGATGGGGGTCGAAGAAGTCACAGTTACGTATTTCCAGAGGAAATACGTAAATACTGTGAATTATGTCGCCAGTTCCAACATCACGACCATTATAAATGTTTAGCCTGTATAAAAATGTAGAGAATACGAAGGTGGTCGTTCAGATCAGCAGTTGCATGCAGATTCAGAGGGGGATTATTCTAGAGTCCACTTCAACGAAAAGAAGTTGAAAACTTCCTAGTATCTCAACGGTTAGAGCAACGACTGGACAGCTTGAAAATCCGCGGTCTGATCCGTGGCATGGATACTGAGATCTTTACATATGTATAATGTATTGGATATTTTGACTACGTGGAAATCTTTAAAAACAAACTTGTTGTTATATTTATTTTGAAAATGTAATTAAAAAACTCAGTATCACAGAGTTAAAAATTTAGTAATCAAATTTCAGTATGTATAGTCTGAAAACCGATCAAAAAAGGACATTTCATTGGAATATTCGAACTGATAACAGTGTAATTCAACACCAATTATTCCCTTATTAGATCATTGTATAAAATAACTGGTAGCACACTGGCGAGTCTCTTAAACAATGCCATTAGTTTCTTATTCTCAATGGAGTAGTTTAAATAAGTATTGATTTTGAATTTATATCAGATGTAGAGTCTCTCTACAAGTGCAGGATGATAGTCTCAGAAGTCCGTTCTAAGAGATGATCCAAATTGTCCGATGTCAAAGTTGAAAGTTAAATTAAATTTGATTACTCAATTTAAGAATTTAATCCTTATAGTTATCACAATTGTCAATGTGTTGATCTTCCTAACTCGCTGACATGATATCATCATGTATGATTATTAAAATATCAGAAGTTAGACCCGTCATGTGATGATTTGAATAAAATAAAGTACAGCGAACCCTGGTTACAGCGCGAGTTTTGGGCGACATCAAACAGCCCGCGTTAAAAACGCAGCCATGTTATAAACGAGGAGTACCATGTTAATGCTGAACTTTCCATGTTAAAATATAGTTGTCTGTTTTAATATATTTTAAATGCATGTTCTTATATTTATATTTAGTTGTCTATTAAACAAATACTTCTACGGAAGTCAATGTCGGTATTCTACAGATTTTATTAATATTTTGTTTAGTAGAAAGACTGCGCATGTGCATTAATAAATGTATAAACAGTAGTTTACTCTTAGTTAACCTGCGTACCAGTCATTACTGTGTTGCAGAAGCATGGAGTCTGTCATTTAAAGTTGTTTGTATAACGTTTCTTTTATTCATAATTTCCCTTTTTGGTGGCTAATTGGAGTAATCTTAGAGACAAAGTGGTATCCTTCTGCTCTTCAAACCATCGTAGAATAATATAAATACCATTCAGAGCTTCTTTTGTTGTAGGAATGATGTTCTGATGTAGGAATGATGTTGTAGGAATGATGGTTCTACTTCTGAATCACATTTTGAACAGTGCACTTTAATAGTTTCATTTGTTGCTTCAGCAGATATTTATTACTCACTGCTAACATGGCGAATTGGCTCCAGTCCGTTAATATCAATCCATTGATTTATAATCATATTTGTATTTCTTACTCGTCACCAAAGGCATTATTGTCGAGTTTGATCATCGGCGAGTTGACGGCAGAAAAGAAACACGAGGCAAGGCGGCGTGGCGGAAGAAATAAAGGGCGATGTGTTTGCACCAGCTTTATATACAAATCCAAGGGCGTTATAACCAGGGTTGACTGTATAGGATCCATGCACATCACCCGACCAGTCTATTTATTAATATTTTAGTACCCCTAATAAATTGTAATTAGTGCACGGCCCCTTAAGAAAACACAGCCAACGGCCGTAACATGCTGAAAACACCGGTTCTCGTTAGATCACCGAAGTCAGGCAGCATCGGGCGCGGTTAGTACTTGGGTGGGTGACCACTTGGGAACATCGCGTGCTGTTGGTACATTTCGGGCGCGATAGCCCGATGGTTTGCGCGCTGGATTTGCACGCTGCCACAACTGCCGCCGTGTTCATGCGGAGTACGATCACGTTAAACATGTGGGTCCGTAAGTCCTTCCGAGAGGTTGGTGATAGGGGAATGAGGGTACGGTCTCTGTGGATGCCTCCCCCACTGGGTTCCGGTCTAAATTAGGTGGCACTTCCCGGCCGTCCAAACAGTTACCTTACACCTTTCTGGTAGGTCGGACGGTATGGGTCTCAACATCAACTAACACACAATGTTTTCGAGTGTCTAGACCCCCCTAACTGAGCTTACCTATCCCACAGCCTGTAAAATCCGTTAAGGTCGCCAAATCGGTCACCAAGCGTGATTAAAAGACAGACGGAGATGAGTAATTACCTTATATAGTATTTAATGAGTAAAAATTGGAATTCAGATGTTATATCTGTACCTCTATAACCAGGAAATGCGTTTCTATAATTATGTTTCATTTTTATGTTATTTTCTCATTCACTTTTATGCTTTAAGTCTGCTGATATAACTGATTACAATATATTTCATAATGGCCATGTCTTTGTGGATTTTTAAGTCCAATTAATTTATGAATAAATCAATAGATTGATAAAGACTATTTAGGTCATTATCTCATAGAGGAGTAATGCATTGCATAAAAGTTATGTTAATGGAAACTGCCCCATAAGAATGTTAAATGCAAGGAAAATAATTAAAACAGGGAATATAATGTCAGCATCACCTGCACAGACTAAGTGAAAATTTGGGCTCAGTCCTTACAAAACAATAGTCATTGTCTAAATAATATGCCTAGGTATGAGTTTACTCGACAGTCATTGTCTAGCATTTTCTAGGTCTGACTCAAATAAAAGGCGCTGAGCGGAAAAAATCCATATTCTATACTTAAGCTTAAAATATTTTGCAGAAATTTGCAATACTATTTAATGATTAACTACAGTTATTTTCAAAAACTGTTTAAAAATAATACTTCCAGTGGGATGCCAAAAATTTCCAAATATTTGGGTATAAAAACTTGTTTTTCCTTTCGTTTAACGTATTCTAAAAATTATTAAAATATAAATTTCAACCAATTACAATTTAAAATACCTATTTTTTCAAATAGCAAGTACATTCAATAGCATGTACATGTTGTAATATTAATATATGGAACACAGCATTTTCAAATTTATGATAATGCATAATTCCGAAATAATAATAAAGTTCCAAATTTTAATAGAATTATATTGCTAAAGTTTTAATTTTCAACATCTCTCCAATTAATGTTACGCTTTCATAAATATAGCTACACAGAATGAAGTCAATTATCTGAAGTAATTGGAGAGCAATCGTAAATTACACTAGATAAATTTATACTCTCCTAAAGGTCTTTAGAAAATTGATATTTAAAAAGAGTTGTTAAATTAGAAATAATCGGGGTTGATGCCGTGCTTTATTGAAAGGCAATTTAATGCCAAGGAGCAAGCACTTCGAGCATAAATTTTGGCAGTTGTGTTGTTTGTAAACAATGATAAATCATTATCTTGAAAGCTTTTAAATACATGTGTTTAGATTTGAAAGGTTATTAAGCTAATTTAAAGAAATTTAAATTTCAACACGAAATTTCAGCCACATGCAAACACTTTAATATAATAATATGAATTTTAAATAAGGAAGTTTTTACAATGATAATTTTAGAAATAATCAGAAAATAATAATTCCTATATTAGTAATGTAGAAATAGCACAGTGAAGATCATCTGTATAATATGCACTGAACTGACTGACTGAGGCAGTGATTTATCAAAATTATCGAGCATATCCACTATAACTAGAATCTTGGCTTTAATTTAATTTTTTTCGCCCCAGCTGTGAAATCAAAGAAAAAATCTATTTCAAATCCTTTTCAAAAGTTCGAATTAGGGTTGACGATGCAAAGGAATAATAAAAAATCTGATGTGGGCAGCACATGACTTTCCCTGCAGACTTATATCTACGTTCTCTTTATTTTAATTAAATTTATTTCACTTTTAATTCAATTTTCGCTCTCATTCAGTAACCGGACTTATTTTCAAAGGTGGTGTAGAGAAAATACGAAAAACTAAAGTATCTCCAGAACGGTTAATCCGAGTGTAATGGGGTTGGTCTTATTCTTTTCTTCGCTAAAAATTACGTATTAAACAAGCATTTAATGGATATATTTGAGGATACGTAGTTCTTTAGTTTAGATTTTGACGATTTTTGCGGGCCATTTTACAAAAAAAGGCAGGTTATTTTTTTCCGAATCGTACCAAAATCTAATCAGCACCAGGGTGATCTACAAGTGACTTATCTGCCGAGTTTTGTGGAATTCGGTTCATTAGTTTTTTATTTAGAGTGGATACAAAATCTGCACAGACAGACAGACACACAGACACACAGACACACACACACAGACGTCACGCTAAAAATGTTTTTTTCGTATTCTAGAGGTCTTGAAACGTGTAGATCCGTCGAAAACTCGAGTTGCGATTATCGACATGATTCCAATACTTTCCCTATACATTACCATGTATTGCAGGGAAAGTAAAAAGCATTTCACTATAGCTAGAATCTTGGTTTTGGTTCATTCGATCCGTCTGAGCTTACAGGTTAATAGAAAAATTTAATATTTTGAAAATTTGAATAAGGTTGACGATGCAAATGAACAATTAGACAAATCAAAATCACTTTTTAAACTAATCGAGTACATTCACTCAAAACAGAATATCGGTATTAGTTTCATTTGATTTGTCTCCTCTTCTAAATCAACAAAAAAAATCGAAAATTTGAATTAGAGATGGCGATACAAAGGGATTTAAAAATAAACTTAAACCACTTTGCCTCTCAAAAGCAATAAATACACAATTATATATCCTTGTACTGGCAACAATTAAAGCTAGTTATCAACAACTTTGATAAAGTGTATGTGTCTGTCACTAAATGAGACCATTTAGTGACTATTAGCCATTTTAAAAGAGCGAAGCGAGGGTAAAATGGCTAGTAATTTTATATTCAGGATTTATTTAAGTTAACATTTAATTTTAATTTGTTGCTAAAATATTTGTAAATTGAATTAAAATGTCACTCATTAGAATTAATTGTGCTGATTATGCCGAGAGCTTGTGTGACTACAGGATACCCAAGTCAAGAACCTTAGGCGAAATGACTAGCTCTCAAAATGGGCTCAATGTGTCTTCCATTAAATTTCATGCATAACTCAAGATGGTCTATCAATGAAAACCATGACAATTATGTAATTATCCTTCAGAAATCAGTCCAGAAAAATAATAAAATGTATTAATAATTATGCATGGTAGAGGTTTACGTTTCTGTTTAAAAAAATGACACAATTTGATATTGCTAATACTGTACAACACCACTCAGGATTCAGAAAGAAGAAGAAACCGTATTTGACCATGGTTTCAGACTTGTTTGACACCATGTAGAACGCAAATTCCTTCCGGTTTGCAAATTGGAGCGAATCAACGAATTATCTGTTGTTGAACGATCCTATTGAATAAAAATAACATTAGCATTTTTTTTGATTTTCTAAATTATCAATACTAGACAGAATTAACACTCCAGTCGTTATTGTAGGGCAATAAAGACACTGAAACTCTTCTGTATTCTATGAAACGACGATTTCTTGCAGTTGTTTTTTAATAGTCGATCCTTTAAGACCGGGTTAATACAAAGTGCATAAGGATACCGTTTTTCTGACGATAAATTACTCAAAACATGACCAATTTCGAGTTTTCTTGTGGAAACAATTCATCAAATCATCGACCACAAATTGGAGATCTAATTTTTATCAAAATCTGATAAGCCGATTTGAAGCGATTCATGGAACAAGTGATTAAAATTAACTCAAAAAGCTTTTCGTTATTGCAGGGAAGAAATCCTCCGAGACTTTACTTTTTTCTTCTGAAATTCTTTCTTGATGGAGTTGTTTTTCAATAGCCGATTGCTGCTGAAGACCGGGCCAATAAGGAACCCTTTAAATTACCTTACGCTAGAAAACGCAACATAAGAGTTTAAAAGTGAACGCGTGAGGTCCAATATTGATAACAGCATTGTCCTCAAATTAATATTTTTCATCGATGAATGCAAATTTCAAACGCCACTTGCAGAGGAAATAGCTTTCTACTGAACGATAGGAAATTAATACTCTCTTGAAAGTAACATTTGGAAACGGTATACGCACAACGTTTTCATACAATGTTGGATATTTATAAGCTGGGAACTGAATCAGAATTATATTCAATGGTTATTTATATAATTGTAAGAGTTATTGGAAAAAACCACTGGAGGAGAAATCCATTTAATAAAGGAAACGACTTTTAAGTTAAAAATTACGACCTTAGAGTATTTTTTTTATTTCTAGTTAATAAAATTAATTTTTCTTCCCATAAAAACTTGAAGCTAATTTGACAACATTGAGATATAAGGAAACACTGATGACAACACTGGGGTATAAGGAGCCTTCGTTAAGCAATATAGTGTCATGGTACAAATTGTACCAGACGTTTGTTTTTATTTCATGAGCCTAATTATAGAATGATGACTGGTGAGTACTTCAGAAATTTTACGATGGAATACGGAGATCAGATGAATGGACGACAAATTTTTTTCTGTTTTTTTTTTGGTGGTGTGGAAGGGAAATGTCGTGATAAAAGAATTTATCAAACATGTGTTTTTCTGCGAGCAAGAGCTTCATCGTACATTATCGGCAAGAACCGCATTTTCCCCTTTCATGAGCGCGTTCGAAAAGAAAGTTCCAGAATATTCTAGGCTCTCAAGGAAGAAAGAACGCAGAGAGTCAATCAAATGCGACCTCTGACCCTAGCATTGGCGAAGGTGAGCGCGACAATGGCCTCTTCTATACGTGGACACCAAGGTGATAGATACCAAGGTTGGATAGGTATACGACTCTTCTCTCTGCTGGACACCGGTAAGAGCAGTCGGCTCTCGGGCCTTTCCGTCTGGACACCGGAAGCACGTATATTTTCATATTGATAAAGATATTTAGATAATCAGTACCAACGAACTAGAAGGAACTTTACCATCCAAAATTGTTCCGAATTCTGAAATTGATAATTGCGGCAGTAGTTTCGGAAATGACTAGCTGATCGAAAGAGATATCTTTGAGCATGAGCTCGCCCGAAAATGGCGACTCCAGCATAAAAATGATCAGCATACAGGGCATACGAAAAGTTACACGATGAATGAAATTACTTCCATGAAGATAATAGAAAGAGACTCCGATATTTTTGCAAGATGATGATGTATTTATCATTTTCCTAGCAGTTTGCCGGCCCAAAAACGATGGGAATGCCTTATCCCGTCTTTTCGGGTACTCGAGGCATTGCTTTGAAAGAGGAAGGAATCCCCTCATATAATAAATAAGTGGAACGAGCACAAAGGAGCTAACAACAACTGCAGGATGGAGGTGCATTGAATGAAGAGCAACCAGTAGCAGATCCCTGAATGCCAATGGTCGCAGACGACTCCACAATCGGACTGTCGAAGGAGAATGCCGTTACTTTCAAACGCCTATATATTGCTATTACAATAACCCATTGTAAGAATAACTTAAATGGATGAAGTTAAATAAGACTCTAGTTACAAAGGGCCTTACAGATAATGCAATTCAAGACAATGCCTTGTGAGTATGTAAATTTAAGATTTTGATTTTGATGGCAATTTTACATAAATATATAAAGTAATGTGAAGCTGATTTACCAGCAATTAAAATTCCTAAGGCAGGTGGGAGAAGAATAATGAATTAGAATATTTTGTGTATATGATGGAGTAACAAATTTGATTTTTGATTTTATGTAAATAAAGTATTACTTATGACCTAGACAGTTATGTATATTAATGATATTGTGATAAACTATAGTTGATAAGCAAAAATGATAATACACAAATATTATATAATCTATGTGAAACATGAAGCCATTTTAACTAAATGAAAGAATTACACAATTTTTATATTATCGAATTGGAATATTAAGTACATATTGATAACTATATATTGATGAATAACAAAGTGAAATTGATACACATTATTTTAAATTGATTTTAAATATCAAGTAATATTAATTATACGAATTTAGACACATTATTTTACAATTTGAGTTTTTGAAATTTTGAGATATAAGGAGTCATATGAGTAATAAAAGAGTAGATTAATTTTAATGAGTTTTGATTCTGTGCGTATAAAGGCAATAATTTCCATGTTTGCCTTGTGCTATAATCGTCATAAAAGTAACTAAATCGTCATAAAAGTTTTAATCCTTACAGAATTATTTATTGTAGAATTCCACTATAATTAGGAAATTTTGGCTATACTTACTGAGTTATACTCAGAGGAATTATATTACAATGATATACTAAGAAGGAGTTATGTAAGAATAATAAGAGTAGATTAATTTTAATGAGTTGTTATTCGGTGTGTTGAAGCACAATATTTTCCACGTTTGCCTTGTGCAAATCTTCATAAAGGTTTTATCCTTACAGAATCATTATTATAGCATTTTACTATAATGAGGAAAGATTGGCGACACTTACTGAGTTGTACTCAGAGGAATTATTATACAATGGGTTATAGATACGTATATTGATTAATTTTAATATAAATATTTTGATTTTGATAGAGCGGGAGAGAGAAACAGGTGTTTACCTTTTGCGTAATGCAATTACTTTGTTCTAGAATGGTAACTAGACAAGTTTTATATAGCCTTCGTGCTTTAAAGGTAATTCTAAATGTACCCTGACAAAAATTCAAAATTAATAGGGTTAATTGAATTTAAGAAATATAGTATGGATACAGAAAGACATATGATGAATTAAAGATTAATTGAGAAATATGTTGATAATTGATAATTGAATAAATAATGAAATGAAGTAATATATTGATTAATGATATGATTATAATGAATTTGATGTATTATGAATTTGAATATGAATAAATTTTAAGGAATTACTAAGGAGTATTGATAATTAACATGTGTCTAACAAAAATAGAATGTCTGAATATAAAGTTTTATACATGGATGGGAATAATGAACAAGCACAAATTAAAATGATGAAATTGAATATAAAATGAAATTGTGAATATAAGGTTGTATGCATAAAGGTGACAATAATATATACAAATTTGTAATGGCAAATTGAATATATAAAATGAATTTTGAGATAATATTGATATATGATTGTGTATAATGAAATAAGGTGAATTACATAGCAAGATTATATTTATTGCCCAAGAAGGTTCAATTAAAATATGTTTATAATTGATGAGTGATTTAATAAATATGAATTAGGTACCCTAAATTGGTAGTTTTTATTTGTTGTATAAATGTTTTGTTGTGTTTTAGGAAGAGTACACAAATTTCAGGTAATATATATTTAGAGCAACTCTCGTAACCAGACTCAACTATTCCGCAAATTAAGTCTATGGCCGCGCTTAGCTAAATTGAACTAGGATGGAACCAGACCAAGTATTGCATTCTTCGGGCGGTGGCGATCATTGAAGCAGCCAGGAAGTCGTCACTTGTGCAACGTAGTACATTACAGTTCTGCATATAGACAGCGTAGTGTGGGCTACCCTTTGGACCCTTTAACTACATTTAAGCCGCGAAAACTGTGTGGATTGCAGGAACGGAATCGACCGCTCAGTGTACATCTTACTTCACAGATACTGTACCTGGACAGAGTGTTTGCAGGGCGTCAATCCTGGGATCCTATGCAGTGTACGACACGCCTCAGATGAGTGCGCCAACCGTCATCAGTGTGGTCTGTGTGAGACAGCAACCCCTAGTTATTCGGGATATGACCTAACCGGCATCGGCCTGTACGTAGTTCCCGGTTCTCCAGGAATCGCTGGGTCAAACTAACAATTGGGAGGAGTAGAGTGTAGCAAACGGTGATCACCGATTCCATGATTATCCACGATGGTATCCAGAATTCAGCGACATCTCCAATAAACCGTGCATCCTTACAAATTGTGTTTTAATTGATTAACCGAAACCTCTTTTTCAGGATCTGTGACAGATCAAATGTTGGATTGATTACAAGGCATCTCGTCTTGGAGGAGGTATCGTAATATTTAAGTTCAATTGTAATGTAATGTGTTATTTGTGTGTTAAGATAATCAAAGTGTCAGTACTAATATAAGCTGTGGAACTTTTCCGCACTGCACCACTTGCATTTAAAATTAATGAGAAATTTAATAGCAAATATATTAATTAGGCCGTACACCCCAAGGTCAAGCTTGATAAAATTGAGTGTAGTGTAACTGTGTTATTGTATTATTATTTTTATCAATGTTGAATATTTTATGTGTTAAACAAATGTGTTAGTGGCTACAAAATCGACTGGTCATTTTAGTGAAACGTAAGTGTACATTGATCCTTTCAGATCCCTCTATACTATTACAGGTTCAACTGGGGGACACTACGGGTAAGTAGTAGTGTGTATTCATGTAAATTTCACCTCACCACAGTTCCCATTGTCGAATTAGATATTTAGGTATGCGGGATCGGGTGCTTTTGCTCATAGGCTAGCTTATATGCTGCTGAAGCTATTCTTCTCACCTCTGGTTAAAGGATAAATGTGTGGATTTATCTCGCTTTCGAGTTTTTTCACACATAGTACATGTATTTAAACATTATTTATAATTTAAAATTGGAATTTTGTATTGACAAACCAATGGTTGGAATTTCTAATCAATCTATTTTTAAATGTCACTCATTACTTCTCGTTAGCAAGAAAATTTACCAACAATATATTTTTGGCGCTGCCGTTAATGACTAACTGGCTGTAGTACTAAAACTATCATAAATTTAGATTCAAATAATTAGACTGTTCGGTAATATTGTTGCTATGTACCCATCGTATCAATCCACGTGTAATAGTCGTATGAAGACAAAATTGATTAAAATGATTCTCGTAGATTTCTGCGAACTCTAGTCAACTCTATTTTGGATATGTAAAAATGCATTTCAGGTAAATGTAATTCCTAATAACTTACGAAGTTTCAATTTACAATCCCTATAGTATGCAAATGTTGTAAATAAAAATAAAAAAGGCGAAGACTGTAACTTAACTGAAATCAACGAAATACATTTACCAAATCTAATAGTTGAAACATGAAGTGCATTACAAGTTGAACAATATGATACATTAAATTAAATCCTAATTCTTCATGCCGCATTAACAGCATTTATTCACCAACTTAACTCTAGAACTTTACAGAATCATATAAATTCCAAACCATCCAGCATTAAATAAGTTCCAGAATAATTTCCATTTCCATTTAAAAGCTGCATCCCCTTCATTTCTGATGATGCGTCTGCAAATTAACTCTTACAGTTGATAAATACCTTCACTGAGAGAAGCATTTATCGACTCTTTTTTCAGAACTGTCACTCGATATAAACATTTAACTTAATGGGACATTTCTGCATCTTTACTTCTCTACTCACTTTCACTTTATTTTATCCGCAATTCTAAGTAGTAGTCACATTTGGATGCTTTCCAAACACAAAATTGAGTCTTAATCTGATTTTCTACCCTCAGGAATTTTTTATTTGTATTTATAAAAGATGCTGAATAGCTCAATGAGAAAGCTTTATAAGATTAGTCATTTAGATATACGTAAAGCGCATAAAGCATTTAAAATTTATATATACCATATATATATATATATATACAATATACACTCATTGACATAAAAATTTGAGCACCAAGAAGTAATTGTGGGATTTTAACGAAACTTGACATGAAGGTACATGTCAGGCAGATATGCAAATGATTAGAAATACAGAGTGATTGCGTAATACCACCAGAAGGCGTTGAACTTCGTTCTCCCTTGCGCAGAAAAAAGGTACGTAGATGCTTTTTGCCAGTACTTAATCTGTTGCAGAAGGACGCTTTTTCATTAGGGGTGTCATTACGCCGCCATCGATGACAATATGATCAGCTGTCAGAGTTTGAGATGGGAAGAATCATATTGATGATGAAAGCCGGGTGGTCAGCTCGGCCAGTAGCCCACCACCTAGGCCGTTCTGACTTTACTATCAGTAGGTGTTGGGACCCGTGGACGAGAGAGAGGTTGCATAAACGGCGGACAAGCTCAAGACGCCCTTGGCAGACCAATAGCCGAGAAGACCGATCGACATCAATCGACATGCACGCACAGCGTCAACTGCATCATTGTGCGCTATCTGGACACAGGCAGCATATTCACTACGGGCTCCTGTGTCTGTTCGTACCATCGCGAAGCGTTTGGCTAAAGGACATTTGGTATCTCGGCGCCCATTATGTGTGTTGCCAAGGACACCCACCTATCGTCGCCTCCGTTTGGAGTGGTGTCGCGCTCGACGGGATTGCACCGCAACCGAATGGAACCAGGTCGTCTTCAGTGACGAATCGAGATTCAATTTGGACAGTGATAACAGCCGTGTATAGTATGTGTGGAGGTCCGTGGTGAACTCCTCAATGCTGCCTTAGCTTCACAGCGGCACACCGCTCCCACAGTTGGTGTGATGTTATGGGGTGCTGTGGCATACACCTGGTCACCTCTAATATTGATCCAAGGAACCATGACAGCCCAGCGGTACGTTCATGACATCCTTCAGCCACATGAGTTGCCACTTATAGCAGGGTTCCCAAGAGGCATTTTTCAACAGGACAATGCTCGGCCGCACACAGCAAGGGTGTCACGGGAATGCCTCCATATTATCACCCTTTCCTGGCCTGCATGATCCCCATATTTGTCACCGATCGAGCGTGTCTGGGATCACTTGGGACGGTAAGGTGGACAGCCTACGAGTTTGTTCGAAATAGAGGTGCGCTTACAACAGTGGAATGCGATGACGCAGGACACTGTACAGGGCCTATATGCCTCAATCCCCGCCCTTATCGCATCGTGTATTCACGCAAGAGGTGACCCAACAGGATACTACAACCTGCATTCATTTTAGTTTTTCCTGTAATAAATTATCCCTCTGCTTTGATTTTGTATCATGTACTTATACCAACATTGTACTCACATTATATAAAATTTCGTTCGAATCTGACAACTCTTTCTTGGTACGTAAATTGTCATGGCAATAAGTGTATATATATATATATACACTCAGACGCAGACACGTATACTATATATATATACATGTGTGTATATATATATATATATATATGTATATATATATATATATATATACACACACATATATATACGTCCTCTCCCTACTCCCTCTGAAATTCAATGCTGAATTCACATCATTCATCATCTAAGCTCTGAAAAATCCTGAGAAATAAATGTTTCAAGGATTTTTTTTTAAACGGAAGTGGAAAAAAAACTGGAAGAGACACATTCTTAGTAAACCACCCAACTCTCTTTGGAATTTGATGTAAATCTATATCTGTAGCCAATCTTGAGAAATATGTGTTTCAAGTAAAATGGAATTATTTGCTCGGAAATGGAGAAAGACTCAGAAGTTGAAATCCTTAGTAAATTCCTTAACTCCCTCTTTAGAATCTGATGCTGAATGTTGATGAATAGAATGCTGCCAGTCATCATATAAGCTCTATTTATAACAGCTCTTATCTATAGCAGATCTGAGAAATAGATGTTTTAAGGAAAATCTTTTCCAAGAAACAAGAGTATGGCAAAATTTTTGTCACCAAAATGGTTTCCATAAAAACAGCATTGTACAGATGATTATTTTCTGAAACTTTTTTGGAGAAAATTTTATCATGTTGCTTAGCAGCAGAATTAAATCAAATGTGTGTATTCGGCTGATGATTTTCATTTAATTAAAAAATTTTTAATTAAGAAGAAATTAATATAAAATAAATTTTATCAATGCACCCTATTATATTTTTAATCGAGTTATATCAGTTATGGCCATGGGATGTAACAATAAGGAAATGATTGATATTTTCGATTTTTTAAGCATCTGCTTTACTCCGTTTTAATTCATATACTTTCGAATGTGTAGAAATGGAACTGTAATAACTTTTTCTACTATTTTAGTTTCTTCATTTTGGGGCATATTGATTAAATCTTATATTTTTGTAAATTTGTTTATCAACGAGATCACGATGTTTTATTCTTCAGATTTACATAACCAGATAATTTTGATACTTCCATATCCTCATTAAAAAGTAGATCTTTTGCAAATACTCTTAATTCGGCGTAACCAATACGTTCACCCCATTTTGATTCCAGATTTTACTAAAAACTCCAAACTGCATCAGTTCTATATTTATTATATTTTAAATGCTCGCATCGAAGGACTCTTTCATGCTTTAATTTTTTTAAATTCTATATTTAATTTTTCATATATAAAGCTCATGTTAAATCGTTTAATTGATTTTTTAAAATCCAATTTGTTCTGCTCAAATAAAATCATGTTTTCAATACTTACTAGAGATTTACTTACTAGAGATTGAGGTATTCAAGCTGGGTACTCCTCACAATAAAGGCAACCTTTGGAACATTTTCTATACTTCCATATTCTCATTAAAATGTATATATTTTACAAATAATCTTTACGTGGCGTAACCAATACGGTCACCCCATTTTGATTCTACCGTTGACACCCCATTTTATTAAAAGATCTAAACTGGTACAGCTGTGAGTGCGGTTAGTACTTGGTTGGGTGACCTCTGTCTCCAGCCTTCTTTCCATGCGATGACAGCGTTAATTTTTATATTTTAAATGCTGGCATCAAAGGAGGCGTTAATGTTTTAGGCTCTATATTTAATTTTTCATATCTTAAAACTTATGTTAACATGTTTAATTGATTTTTTAAAGTCCAATCTGTTCTGCTCAAACAATGGCATTTTTTCAAATACTGACACATGCCGGAGGCTGAAATATTCAAGCTGGGTGAAGTAGCCTCATAAAGTGATATCGCCAAGAAGCACAGGAGTATATTTTTTTTAAATCATGAAGATTGTGAGTTAATGTTCGTATATATGCATTTTTAGTACTACTTTGTACTTTTACGCTTAAGATTGTGAATATTGATGGTAGCAACATGCACCATGCAAATATGGCTGCGGCCTGTATAAGGTAATTTTTACGGATTAAAAGTACTAATAAACTAATTCAAATGTTTAAAAATTTTTCCGAGACATATCGTTACGGGTCTTGATGTACTTGTGTACCAATTTCCATGTCCGTATGGCATTTCGATTTTACGCTGCAAACGAACAGAGAAACACATATATATTTTTCTTGATTTATATAGACTACTAGAAACTGTACCCAGCATTGCTCGGGATTTAAAGCAGGGATTAATGGAATTCATTCATTAAGCTTTTCGAAAGGCTTAGTCTTGTCATTGCAAATGGCAACGAATTATAAATTACAGGTAAACTGAATACAAGAATCAATAGAATTTATAATATCAGATTTCATAAAAATGAGGTTTGGAAGGCAAAGCATTCAAACAATACTTTTCATTTTTATGAAGATTAAATTTAGAAAACTGAAGTTAAAGTTAATTGTATTTGTAATTAAATAAATGATTGAATCTTTTTGGAGCGAGGCTACTTTGCTAAACTTACAAGCACGCTTAACAAGAGCAATCAAACAGGGAAAGAGAGGTTTAAAACTCGCTACATTTCCCTATTACGTTTAAAAACATTAGATGGAGAACTAGTAAATTGAAAATTAGCATTGCTGTTAGCCCTAAGCAAAATTTTATCAGTGGTCAAAGAATTTTGAAAGTAAATTATTTTTAATTTTTGCCATGACTGGCACTTTGGAGAATGGAAGAACTAAATGACCTAGACCAGGATTTTAGTTCTAACTCATGTTATTTAGTTAATTTCATAATACAACGTTTTCTCATATGTAAATCTCGCTAATAATCAGTAGGATTATTCTTGTTATTGATTAAAATGTGACTATTAAATTTCCTTTTATTCGCTTAATTCGTTCTTGACATATCGCGCTCCCTGTAGAAAACCAGAATGTCTATTACCTCGAGAATTGGTTTTTATGCAGATCAACACCCTGTTCGACTAACTCTGAATTTAAACCGAAATCATTAATTCTACTGTCCTAAAAATGTTGCATTTTCGAATAATTCAGTTCTCAGGAAATCCATTGCATCAACACTATAGGGATCAGTTGATAGGATGCTTTTTATAGAACTGATATTTCAGCACGGAGTCAAACCATAAACATCCAGTTGATCAGATGAGGTTATATGCACTAAGGTTTCACTACAGTTTTTTTTTGCTTGTGCATTTGAAGTGGACAGTTTTGTACACATAAATAAATAATATTATGCTGACTATCTTCAGAATCAAACCAACAATTCTGTTTAGGATGGGAGACGTTTCATACATTAATTGAGACAATTATCTTTACGTTTACGTTTGAAGTCGTGCCTACTTTCTCCTCCATCACATGTCATATTGAAGTGCAGCTTCTAATCTTTATGTTTTTCCTTATTCTCTCTTTTCCTTGCAGAACATCGCACTGTTAAACTTAACTCTGAATTGAAACCGATGCTATAAATCACAGGATTCCTGAAAATATTTCATTTTTGAGTTAGTTAAATGTCAGTGAGCCACTGCATTAACACTGTATGGTTCAGTTGATAGGACGCTTTTTATAAAACTCATATTTCATCGAAGAGTCTAACTACAAATCCCCAGCTGGTTAGAAGAGGTTATATTCTATAAGTTAATAAACAGTGCAGTATATAGTTATTTCGAGGTTACGTTGGATTCCTCTTCTTCAGTTCAAGATAATCCACCAAACTAGAAGTTAAAAAGACAAAAGGGCACAGGTGAAAGAAACAGGGGGTATAAATCCAAGTTTGGGATTAAGAGTCTACCCAATAGGCACAATCAGAAAGCAGAATGAAGAATAGCGTAGTCAATTCGAATTAGATAATTGATAAAAAGAATTGAGAACAAGATTGGAGTGCCCCTAATACAACAGAAGTGTCCATCAAGATAAGTCCGAACAAGAATAAAATAGTGCAAATAAGACTCGTGTGGGTCATTTTGTCTCCACGCAAGTCAAAATGAGTCCCAAATGCTAAACAGGCATAAAATGGGACAAAAACAACGAAAAAAGGATAACATTATAGGGTATACAGTCAGACCGAGGTAAAAATGTACTGTAACATTAACAAAATTACTAAAAATTTTTCTGATTATAAAAATCCTGAAAAGGTCACGATCATAAATTGACTTGCATTTTTTATAATACTTGCAGAAGAAAGAAACACACAACCGTGTGCTGCGTATATTACTAATTGTACTTAATTACGTTGTTTAAATTTTTCTGGAGGTTATATTCATTGAGTTGTTGCCGCAATTATGTTTCCTTGTACATATGAAATGGACTATTCAATTTAGTATTATAAATAATGTTGTACTCTATACATAAGCTTCGAACCACAGATGTCTAGCTGTCTGGTTAATGCTTCATCTATTGAACTAATGAGACCCTTATATTTCCTACCATATTTCATGTAGGCTCTACAAACATTATTACGTCTATAAATATGTTGATTATTTTTTTTATAAAATCTAATCAGCACAAAAAATAAAATACTTACAACAAAAATTAAATTACTAGAAACCTTAAAAGATAATAAAATATATTCTCAACATTAAGCAAAGATGATTTTATACATGCTTTTTAAATAGCATCTCAAAAATATCATATCAAAATGAAAGAAGACTGACGTTGAAACTGATATTTTTTAAAGCAATTACTGAAACTCATCTAAATGAGATAATAAATAACATACAACTAACATTTACGAAAATAACATTATAAATTCAGTCTCTGGCAAGAACGGGATGCCAAAACAGATTTTTTTTCTCTGCTCCCCAATTCTGTATAAGTATTGATTCTGGAAACGAGACCAACTATGTGATAGTAATATTGATCGTCCTAACATTATTTGGAGGCTAAATAATGCTCATGAAAGAAAAGACGGAAAACAAATTTTATTCCCCTTTCATTAAGTTCACTTCTATCTTTTTCGATAAAAGTTATTTTGCGTTTTTAATTCTAGTTGTAAAAATTCTGAAATATGTATTTTAATTTACTTTTTGGAATTAATTATTAATGCTCATTTTTTATTATGGAATTAATTGCATTAGGTGGGAATTGAAATAAATGTTTTATGAAAATTGCTAATATTTGTGTTTTAATTATTGTATTCTTTTGATTATTATGTGCTTTACATTTACATTTGTATTTTTTTCTTATGTTAATTTATATGTTGTATAATTTGTCGAATGTGGAATTAATTTTTTTTTTTGACTTTGAAATTTTAATTTTGTCGAAAATTATATTTTTGATTAGGACACGCATGCTATTTCCAAATGCTACCGTATTCTCTCTTATTAAATTAATTCTCTATTGTTACTTTAATTTCATATTATTTTATTAGTTGTATATTATTATACAATTTTTTAATACGTTGCAACATAGTTGAAAAGTGTTTATGACTTTGGCCATTCTGTCTGTCTGTCCGTCCGTTTGCATGGTAACTGCCGTAAAAATGACTTTATCAAAATGAAATTCTAGTATAATTGTTGAGACGGTCTGTGGGACATATGTAAATGGAAATGAATATAATCACTCAATTAGTATTGGATTGAACCCGGGTTGACAAAATGAAATACATTGAACCCTATGGGACCTAATTTTTTAAACATTTTTTTAAGCGAATTGCTACAAATTGCTACAAAAATGCTAGGAAATATTTAAATTATCCCATAAAATAAATAAAAAAATTTCAGTAAAATATGTTCAGTGGTTTTTTAAATAAAAATTAAAATAATAATGACACTCATATAATATGAAGAGATCACGTGGCACGCTTCATAATAGAATATGCATCCCCCCCCCCCGAGAATAAAACGTGATTTTTAAAGTTCTTTTAAACTTATATTTAGTATTGTAGCCGTCTTAAAACCGCTTTATTTTTGCTTATTTTCTGTGCATCTATATTCTGCGTCAACGCAAGTGTAATATTTTTCAGTTTAAATGATCATCAAGTTTTGATTAGTTCTACAACGAAGCCTAATTTTAATGGATGCAGAATGTAAACAAGTGATTGTAAGATGAATTGTACAAGAATTGCTGAATTGTTTTCACTCACAATTATTTGACTCTGGAGTCTGGAATTAAAGTATATGAATGAAATATTCACCGCTTTTACATACAACCGGGCGATATATATTTCGATGACGTCATTTGAATAAAGTTTGAATGAAGTTTTAAGCATAGAGTTAGAAAGTACTTTTATCTCCATGGTTTTAATTTCCCAAGTAAAATAGATTATTGTAGCACTGTGATAATTTATGAGAATGTAGACAAGTGATTGTAAGATGAGTTGTATAAGAATTGCCAAATTTTTTTACTTAAAATTGTTTAACTCTGGAATCTGGAGTAAAAGTGTACGGATGAAATATTCACTACTTTTATATAGAGGGCCAGCCGATTTATATATTGTGATGATGCCATTTGAATAAAGTTCATTTTTTCCGATGAAGTTTTAAGTTTTCAAGTAAAATAAATTTTTGTAGTTCTGTGATAATTTTAAAAATATCACCGCTGAATGTACCGAATTTTAGAGATGCGATACATTCAGCGGATTGCATTTCAGTTGGAAAGTGTTTCATAATCAATGCTTTATGCATGATTGACCTTTCTTGTTGTTATTGCTATGTTCTGTATTATTGTATTATTGTATTATTGTATTATTATTGTATTATCAAAGAAAATCTCTATTATTGTATCTCTCTATTATTGTATTTTTGCTCTGCTCTTGTAAGTGCTGCAATTTTGTAATTATGTTCTACAAATTTGCGAACCTCTATGGAGACTGACAAATTCAGTATTACAATACAGCGAGAATAAAGTCGCTCTTTTAAAAACTTGTAGTGTGGTTTAATCTTAAAAAAAATAGACCTATTGTGTAGTTTAATTTGATATCTTTAAAAATAAATTTCTTTCACCATTCTGCATATTAAGCTCGCATATTAAGCTAGCATATAAAATGCATATTAAGCGCGAAATAGGCCCATGAATTATATGCAGTAGAAGCATGATTCTAACTTTCGGATCGTCCCATATAGGTGGGTTCTGTGAGTATGAACTTATTAAGAGCGATAGCTCACGAACGAATGAAGCAATTTGAAAATAAATTGGTACGATTATTACAAGCATTAAATATTGGAACTATATTGATTTTAAACGTGATTAAATGTTTGAAAGATACCTCTATTTTTGAATAAATGTTTGAAAAAAATCCATATAATAAAAATTGAAAATCTGTCTGTTTGTCCCATCATCACGGGAGAACAGTTGAACCGAATTTCATGAAATTTTGTACGTATCCTTAAAATAGACCCACTTAAAATTTAGTCCATGTTTCGAATTTTTATGATCAGTGGTTCTTGAGATATTAGTGAAAAACGAAACTTTCGTTTGTCTCACCATCACGGAAGAACAACTAAACCGAATTTAATGAAATTTTGTGGTTAGTCTTGAAATAACCCCTGCTAAATTTAGTCCAAGTTTCGAGTTTCTAAGACCAGGGGCTGTCGAGATATTAATGAAAAACGAAACTTTTTCCTAGGAGTTCTATTCTCTAACTCCCTGGTTCCTCCAAACGAAAAGATTGGAAATCGTTCATATAAGATTTTACTTAACAATGAAAAGTATTAAGAAATCAAAATGGTTATTTAATTATTAGCATTTTATGAGGAAGATTCTATCTTATAACATGTTGCTCGGCAACGCAATTAAATTAAATGTGTTTGTCAATGTTTATTATTATTTTTCGATTTGATTAATAAATAAATGGATGTAAAAATATATCTTATAAATGAACGCTTTGATTTTTCTTTTAATTATATTAATTCCGGATTGCGCTCATCCCTTTAATTTACTTTGGCAAAGAGTTTTCAAACTTATATATTGTGTTTAGCCAATAAACTTATATATTGTGTTAGTCAATAAACTCATTTAGTCGATTGTTGAAACAGATTAAGAGTAGAACGGGTATATCTTCTGATACAATTTTAGTGTTTTCATTTAGTATATACAAACGGGATTGGGATGTTTTATTTAGATCTGCAAATTCAGATCTGCGAATTCGGCGGGATATCGCTAACTTGGCAACTTTATTTAAACTTTGCCAAATTGACGAAAATGTCGCCAAATTGATAGAAACGACGCAAATCAATGAAATTAAAATTGTTTTTTTTTAAGAGAGTATTGACATTATTTTTCGGTAGTATTTGTCTGTCAGTCCATCCGTCCTACTTAGTAAGACATTTAGCAAGTTTTTAAAACATCGCCAAATTGATAAAAATGTTTATAAATCCATAAAAATATCATGAAATTGATAAAATTGCGATAAATAAATGAAATTAACTGTGTTTTGTTACGGGATAGTATTGTGATGATGTTTCATCAATTTGTCGCCAAGTGGGACAATCAATTCTACATTCCCACTTGGCGATAAATTTGGCGATTTTTAAAATGCCGCTAAATTGAAGAAATGTCGCCAAACCTTCCATAAAGATAGCATTATTTAGACGGTATTTTTTCTACCAATTTATTTGAAGCAAATAATATCATGTCGCTTAGCAAAAGATCGCAATCCAATGTGTTTATGCAGCAGACAATTTTTATGAAACTTTTTCCGATTTGATTAATAAAGATATGCATATAAAATATATTTCCTTGATATTGTACTACGGGTAATCTTCTACTAACGCACCGACATATATTCTAATCTACGACAAGTACGGGTATATCTTTCCATATAATTTTAGCTTTTTCATTTTGGCATATATTGAATTCAATCACTGCAGTTAAGGTTTAAAGATTACGGGTCTATTGATATTTTCAATTTTTACATGTAATCTATTAATAAGGATTATATCTTCTAATTTTCGCGTATATAAGTAATATTGGGCCCATACAATTTTAATGCTTTTATTTTGCATATCTTAATTCATTCATATTCTTCGTAAATTTGCTTACAAAAAGGACCAGGATGTTTTATTCCTCAGATCTGCCCTTGAAGATAATTATGTGTTAGCAGAATATTTTTTTAACGATGCCATTTAGTATACTATAGGAATTTGCCTATTATTGTGAATTTTAAGCTTCTTTATAGTATTATATACTCCGTACGAAGAACGGGTATCCTGCTAGTCTTTAATAATGTTAAACAAATAATCGTATTTTATGTAATGTATTACTGGAAAACGAATATCATCAACTTTATAACGCAAGCATGAACCGTCCTCGAGATACTGTGCCGTTACTAATAAATGTATAAAACATGTTACAGAAAAGTAAAACAAGGAGCAAGTATCCTTAAATAAGTTAACATTGGCGATACATTTTGCAAAATATTGATAACTTGACAACTGTTTGAAAATATTGCTAAATTTACAAAAATGTCGCCAAATTGGCAAAAATGACGCTTAATAAACGAAAATAACATCAAAATGGATGAAAATTCACTCTTTTGGGAAGTTCAGTTTCTTTGATAATACCTGTCGCTTTGGAGGAAGTAATATTCTTACTTAGGAATATAGTGTCTTTTACTGTTTGTGGGACAGATAAGTTGTATTGGGGTAGGGATTAAGGAAAATTATTTCATTTTTTAAGGTGTTATATAGTAATTATGTCTCGGTAGGGTCGAATAAAACATTGTGCCATGTCTTAGTGGTCATTAGTTTACGGTGAAAGAAATGACGGCATTGCATTATGCAGGAAAGTCACTCGTTGCCCACATCAGATTTTTTTTTTCGCATTTTCACTGCTAGCATCTTCCATAACAGTTATTTTGCGTTTTTAATAGCCCTTGTAAACATTCTAAAATGTGTATTTTATTTCATTAATTAAAATATAATTGAATATATATTTTGGTTAAAGGCATTGACAAATTCAATGCAATTTAGAATCTATTTCAATTTATTACACTAGCAAGATAATTTATCTAGAAATATATGTCACATTCTCAGAGCGCGCCAATTTTTGCAATTTTATCCATTTTTCTTTTACTAAATAAAAAATCTTATGTGAGTAAGCAGTACATGAGTTTTCCTGCATAATGCAATAACTTTACTGCTTTTACAGCGAAACAATGTACAAGATCAAAAGAACAATGATTTTGGAATTTTATTAACACTCCGTAAATTGATATGGAGTGCTTTGGAAACTTACTAGTTCAAACAAATGACTTATTCATACTCACATGCAAAATCCTCATTAAATTGCAAATGACATTTAATGAATACCAATTGTATGAAATAAATGGCTATTGTCGAATTATTGGGCGTGTCAAAATGCGAAATTTGACGGTACTCACTACTTTTTAACACTTTACAACATAGTTGAAAAGTGTTTATGACTTTGTTCATTCTATCTGTCTATCCGTCTGTCCGTTTGCACGATAACTGCCGTAAAAATGACTTTATCAAAGTGAAATTTCAGTATGTTGATCAGGCGGTCTGTGGGACCTATGGGAATATAAATGAATAATATCACCCAATTCGTTTTGGATTGAAACCGGGTTAAAAAAATAAAATACATTGAACCCTATGGGACCTAATTTTTCAAACATTTTTTAAGCGAATTTAAAATTCACAAATTGCTTCGAAAGTTTTAGGAAATAATCAAATTATCCCATAAAAATATAAAACAAAAATTCAGCAAAATATATTCGGTAGTTTTTTAAATAAAAATTAAAATAGTAATTACAATGTCATAAGAAGAGATCGCGTGATCCACTTCAAAATAAAATAAGGCATCCATCTTGTGTCAAAATTGTGATTTTTGAAGTTCTTTTTAATTTATATTTAGTGTTGTATCCGTCTTAAAACTGCTTTATTTTGCTTAATTTCGGTGCATCTATATGCTGAAACAACTCAATGACAATATATTTGAGTTTAAATGATCTTCAAACTTTGGTTATTTCTACAACGGAGCCTAATTTTCATATATGGAGAATGTAAACACATCGAGCTGTAAGATGAGTTGTATAAGAATTGCTAAATTTCTTTAATGCAAAATTATTTAACTTTGGAGTCTGCAATATAGTTGATATGAATGAATTCATTGATTTTATATAAACCAGCAGACGATTGTGGTGAGGTGGATTTTACAGATAAATACAATAAAACTTAAACACATAAATACATTAAAGATACTCACCAAATAGTTCCACCAGGCTCAACCGCGTTAACGTATAGTGGGGCCCGATTGGACCAAAGTACATTGCGTTTTGTTAAGATAATTAATCACTCCCTTTTTGTGGCCAACTAACACTTTATTTAGAACACATGAAATCTCAATTTTAAGCATTAATATACAAAAATACACAATTACAAATGAGTTCCAAATTTACCAAACTTGACCTCGGGGTGCACAGTTTATTTTGCATTAATTTGCATATTTATAAATCCAAATTTGTAATTAATTAATTACTTTTTGTTAAGAACACAATATGGATATTCAATTTTGCAAAAACTCCCATTTATCATAACCTTGCCCTTACAATATTGGATTACATCAGTTACTTAAACATTCATGTACACATTTTAAAATCAATATATAATTTCCATACCTTCATACATAGGACTCTCACTGAGTGCTGTAGCTGACCTCTGCACGTAGGGAAGGGTGGCACAATCAATTGAATGTTTAGTTCATTGATACTGAAATGTTCATGGAAAACACTACCAGTCTGCGAAAAACACGGTGCGTATCATCAGGTGACGAAAATTTTTGCCAAGTATTATTTTGGAGATGGGCACACTGTCCACTTTCCTTCTCCTCCTCTTAAACGATGGCTTAAGTCCCAGCGGCTCTTGAGTGAGCATGCGTACAGGTTTTGCCAAATATATACGTTTTCGTAGAGATTCGTCTGCTGCTTAGGATCCCGGGATTGATGCTCGGCAGACACTCCATACACGCAGTGTTACAGTTACCACGGCTTAATGCAGCTAAAGGAGCAAGGTACTACACCGCGCCGTTTTGGTGGTAGAGCTGTGTGTACTGCAACCAAATAAAACATAACGACCTTCTTCCATTTTCTGGTCGAACTGCCCGAAGAATATGCGCCCTCGCGCTGAGTTAGGCTCGACTCGTCTTGGTTGCGAGTCGCCTTTTATACCGGACTCACTACGTCGGTTCCTCGGCAAAGGCATTTGCCGCCCGAGATAGGGACCGCGGATGCAGGGTCAGAGATGCATCAAACACACATGCCGGATCGGCTACACCGAAATACAAGTGCCCCGCACTTGGAGTGCTCTCTACTCGAGCTCAGAAAAGCAACTGACTATTTTTTACATTTCCAAAAGCTTCAGAATTTTAAAACAAGGGGAGCGACAAAAAACAGGGAGGAAATCCCCCCAACTCTCATTCGCTGTTCCCAAACGCTATAAAAAAAGGCGGTCCAAAAATGTTTCATACCATTGGTCTTGAAGCGACGCTTATTTTTTTACGCGCTCCACTAAAATACAAGAACCAGAGGGCAATCTCGACAACCGGGTGGTCCCAAGGAGGTACCCCGACGCGAGCCACACCTGACAGGGCTATAAATTTTCAAAGATTTGTAGCTCAACTTTGACATTTTGCTGCAATTAAATCTCTGAATATTTACAATCCATGTCAGTGCGCACACAACCCAAAGGCGCCAAAAAATCCCAATTCCGTCTGTGCAAAGGCCTAGCTATAAACATAAAACACAAACATAGTATACATTTTAAATTACAATACACATTCCCGTTTTTCCCAGGGTTACGTATCAAGATATGTGATTACAGTATCACAGCAGACGATTTTTAGCAGACTTTTTCGATGCAGTTTTAAGCATAGAGTTAAATTAATTTTACCTCCATGGTTTTAAGTTTTTTAGTAAAATAAGTATTGTAGCACTGTGATAAATAAAAGGATTAGAATAAAAGTGTATGAATGAAGTATTTATTGCTTTTTCATAGAGAGCCAGGCGATTTATATTTCAATGACGTCATTTGAATAAAGTTCATAATTTTTTTTCGATGAAGTTTTAAGTTTTCATATATAATAAATGATTGTAGTATTGTGATAATTTAAAAAAACATTACAGCTGAATGTATCGCGTGTTAGAGATGTTTAAATAAAAATTGCATTGTAGTTGGAAAGTGTTTCATAATCAATGTTTTATGCATGATTGATCTTGTTTAATTATATGTATATATATATAATATAATATCATGTATATATATATAATATAATATAATATATATATATATATATATAATATAATATCATTATATATATATATATATAATATCATGTCCAAAAGTTAAGCATAATTCGAAAAATGCGTAAAATTCGGAGTTAATATGGATACAATAGTTGTCAATCAGTTGTGGAGAATCGTGAGAAAAGGTTAAATCATTGAGCATATGCAAAATATTTCAGTCGACGTTGACATGCGTAAACCACCGGCGCAGGTCGGAACGAGTATAAAACGGCTTCGAGCTGCATGGCCAGTTGAGGCAGAATTTCGCAATTGCTGTGGTACGGACCGTTGTTAATAATAAAAAAGAACGAAAGTTGTCACAAAGATGTCAAATGGACATGTTTTCGAAGGGACGAATTATTGAAATGCTGGAATCCGGTCGATCCCAAACCGAAGCGTCTCGAATTCTGAATGTGCCTCAGCGTATGATCTCCAGACTGTGGCAGAGGTTTCAAACCAATGCAGATGTTACCCGACGACCAGTACCAGGTCGCCCAAGGGTACCAACCGTTCGGCAAGACCGATATTTGGTGATAACTGCGCGACGTCAGAGGTACCGTTCTGCCAGATAACTGGGTTCAGCCCTGACAGACGCCACAGGAGGCTCTGTTTCGAGACAAGCTCTTTACAGGAGACTCAGACACTTTGGTCTCTATGCCAAAGGACCATCAGTTTGCATTCCCTTGAGGTATGCACAGAAACGCGCGCGTTTAAAGTGGAGTTTGGAACATCGGCAGTGAAGTGGACGACATTGGGGCAATGCCATGTTCAATGACGACTCCAGTTATAGACTGCAAACTGCTTCTCGTCGTACCACGATCTGACGTTTTCACCTGGGAAACATCCCGGAAAGACATCGTTTCCCGTTTGGGGGAGCCATGGTCTGGGCAAGCATCATGATGGACGGCCGCACAGACCTCCACATCCTTGACACGGGGACGGTTACCTGTCACAAATACAGAGACGAAGTCCTTGAGCCTACCGTTCAATTGTTTCGAGGTGCTGTTGGTCCCGATTGCATATTCATGGGTTAAAACGCGTTTCCTCTCCGTGCGGGCTTGACTGACGTCTTCCTTCAAACTGAAGATATCCAGCACATGCAGTGGCCTGCCAAGTCTCCTGATCTGAATCCAATACAGCGTGTGTGGCATATGCTCGGGAGACATCTTGCAGTCCTTCGCTATCCACCAAGCTCTGTTCCGGGATTGAGAACTGATCTCCATGAGGCTTGGAACTTATTAAGCATACAATTCATCCAAATCCTCATCGAAAGTATGGGAAATCGTTGTACAGTGTCATAAGGTAAAATTGTCCTTATCAAAAATTACCAGTATAGGACTTACCTATGATGCCGCCACTAAGGGTGGAGCATGGAAGCTCCCGGTTCTCAAGCTCGGAATACGAACACACAAAACATAAAGAAATACACATGCGTAATTGCTCAATTTATTTTAATATTTTACTTAATAGATATCTATTGTATCTGGAGTAACTATGCTATCATTAAATCAATTATTAAAAGACACATAATACTGACAATATTACATTAATATATATATATTTACACACATAATAACTTTGACTTAAATTTCTTAAAAACAGTTTCCTTCAAACAATCGATAAAGAATAGTTCTTATAGTTCAATATTACGAACTCGTTCATATGGTCTACTCATACGAACTGGTAGTCAATTAATTTAATAATCGTTAAAGGTGTGCCTTCCGTGCTAATAGTGACAATTGAAAGTTGGTTACCTTTTCTCTTTGTGTTACGTGCATATTCGTGCTATTTCAATGATGTAGGAAAACCGTTACACATCTAACTGCACTCGTCACCATTTTGTTGCTCACATTCTATAGACACTTTTCACAAACCCAAGAAACATGATGCTGACTCGTTCGAAAGTTTTAAGTCCACTGGAGTTTTTTTGAATACGGCATTAGGGCGCTTTTTCTTTCCCCCATTCATTCCCTACCACATCTACCATTCGCTGTTGCTGCAGACGGGGATGACCACTGTTTATATATGCATTTGTTGTGATTGGCTCCCTCTGCAGCATTTAGATAGTTCATTATTTAGGTTGGCATTTGTAATTGTGGTGGAAACATGTAATACAAATATTGTGTTACATACAGCATGCGTGGCTACCCGAGGTTCCCACACACTGTATTAAACTGCAGAATCACATTGTTTTAATCATTCTGCTTCACTGAGGTTGACACTTGTATTGTGACCCTTTTTCTTTCAACCCTTTTGTTTGGATAATAAAAGTCGTTATTATTCTTGTTTTGCATTGTTTTCTTCTATAACCCCATTATACCCGTATACAACAGCATTTCCTTCCTTTCCGATGTAGATTTCCTGAAATTTTCACGTAAACAGCAACTATGCTTTTAACTTTTGGACATGGGTGTGTGTGTGTGTGTATGTATATATATATATATATATATATATATTAAAGTTTGAATCGCTCTAAAGATTATTTCAATCGTTTTCTAAATAAAAATTACGTATGGTATGATTATGTAATAAACAGTATTTGAAATCTTTTATTTGATTTTATTAAACACTATATAAAGTTTTTTTGTGTCTCATTATATTCTAATGAAACATTACTTCCGAAATTATTATTTTGTGTATTATTATTGAATTTCCTTATTTTTATCATTATTGAACTTGCTTATTTTTATCATTTCTGAATTGGCTGATTTTTAAATTTTTTCTCATACGTGCATTAATATATTGGGGATTCTTTCGAACATTCGATTTCGATTAAAATCAGTGGGGTTCTAGTATTCACTGATTGTAATAATCGTGTTAAATAACTATTGAAACGTTTCATTCTTTCGAGAAATATCACGGCGACACGCACACTAATATGCACAGGCACACATATATTACCCCAAAAACGTTTTATTCGAGTTCAGGGATGCTTAAAACGTTCTCTTCCTTCAAAAATCGAATTCGAATTTTTCACCCCTTCACAATACTTTCTATAACACTACACTATGTATGTAGTGGCAGTAAAATTAGGGAGTATTGGGATAAATTATGAGAAACTTTCATATTGCTATTTGATTACATTGACAAATTTTATTGTTTTTACTTTTCAATCCGTCGAAATGTAAAAGCATGTGATTTTTAGGAAATTACCATATGTATGTCACAATATCCTTAGTTAATTGAAAAACAATTGAATTTGATTTTAGCGGATGTATATTATTCGAAGTACATATTTTATGTTTAAATCTGTGGTTCATAGTTTTGTTTCGTTCCAAAATGCACTATTGCAATAGTTATCAAACTTTTAGAGCTTGAGGACCTTTGAAAATATCTTCATTTATTCTATAAATCGAACATTTGGGTGTACAGTACTCTAAAATAACAAATATTGTAAAACTTTCCCCCATTCTCATACTAACTCTACTAAGGTATTAAAGTTCAAGTTTCTATTTCACTGTTTCCGAAAAATCTATATTTCGAATTTTTTTTTTCGAACGGCCTCTCAAATCTAGATTTTAGAAGAAATCTGTCTTTCCTTAAGTTGGTACCCTACGATCGACATGTGTACCAAACATTAAATCTCTGTATTACTTGAAAGGGAAAATTTTGCATTGATTCTGAAATTCGCGAACATTTCAGTGTTAAGTGTGCTAAAAATCCGAAAACTGAAATATCCTTTCTTCTTACTATCGAACAATTTTTGCACCAAATTTTAAGTTTGAATCTTTTTATGAATTACGTCTAGACGTATAATTCCCCCTTCAAATATATTACACTTTTTAGAGCCGTGTTTTACAAAGTATTTTCTTTCACTTTCTCTATATTTCGAAAGCCAAAAGCATCGCAATGAGACGGTTTTTAAATTTTAGTAGATACGGCTTCATTTAAATTTAATAGGCTTATGATTTTTATGTAGTACCTGGAACGAAACGTTTCCTATCCAGTTTCGTTTTTAAAATCCAAGGTCATATCGAAGTGTTCACATATGCACTAAATTGAAAATCTTTAGTTCAATTACGAGAGTGTATAAGTTATTTTGCCAATTGAATATTTCGGTGGCCGGTGCCCCTAACATACCAATTCTTATACCAACCATTATGATAGTAATACTGGAGAGGAAGAACAATTTGCTCCTCTTTTATCAGAACAATTTTTAGTTCCTGCGCTTCGAAAACAGTTTTGACACCGTTGTTGTTTTTATAAAATTTGAGAGGCTTTGTAGTTCACAATATATTAGAAATATTCCATTCTTCAGATGATTATCTCTTAAAATATTCAAGTCAACAAGTCTCTTCAACACCGTCATATTCAACACCGTTGTTGCTTTTATAAAATTTGAGAGGCTTTGTAGTTCACAATATATTAGAAATATTCCATTCTTCAGATGATTATCTCTTAAAATATTTAATTTCAACAAGATAAAATATAACAAAACTCTAATTTTTGTTCAACAATTTTTAAATTTATTTGTTTATTTCTTTGAAAAGTCACACTTGTAATATTTGTTTCATTATACTATTTTTCCGTTTATTGATAGAGACACTGGGCCAAGTTGTTGCGTGGATAAATTGAAACAGTAAATATTGTGCAACACGCACATTCACAATTTTGCCAGTTTGGAAAGTGAGAGGCTCTTTATTTATACTCTCAGTAAGTACGATTGTTATGTGATATCTAAGCGAAAATGTTTTTGATAATACACAGAAAATTTTTGTGTTGCTCTTTGTTTTCTGATCAATTTGGATGAACATTTAAACTTTATTTCTCAAATCGAGGACTTATTTGGGTATTTATTTGTAAGTTAATTTCCATGTATTTATTGTATTTTTTACTCTTTCTCTCTGTGTGTGTGTGTGCATTCCATGGTTAAAATGTGACACTATTGTTTGGGCAACATTGATACTATGCATTACTTTATCCCAATTAAATATAATTAATTATGCTTGGTTGTTTTCAGGACAGTGATTGCAATTGACTTCCAAAACGTCTTATGGATTGTCAAGGCAAGAAATATTGCAAATAAAGTACAAAAATGACAAAACATAAATAAACCCGAGTAATATGCTACATTGTTTTCTTTATTTGTATTATAAATATTATTAACATCAAGAATAATAACTTGCACTCTAAAAAACAATGTTTGTTCAGTTTTTTTTATTGTTTTCCTCATCAGTACCAACTTGCTGGGCAAATCTGCACTCTTCCATTTGGTTAACAACAAAACAGCCTTTCGTGGATCTAAATGCATGAATTTTAATTAGTGCAATCAATAGAGAAAAAAACTAGGTAAATTTTGGTATTTTTTATTTTTGTAAAGTAAATATAAAAAGTAAAAACCAAAAATTGTGTCAATTAGCTCCAGTCTTCCTTACATAATGCTTATACCTTATTAGATACAAACTTATGAAACACTAATAGATGTCAAGAGGGGAAGCTGTGAACGTATGAAACGAATTATATCATCAAATCTGCATAAAAATGATGAGGTATAGTAAAACCGCAAACAGTAAAATCACATGTCAATGTTCATTCAACCATAACTTACGAAATACGTATCTACCTATCAGGGGTTTAAATTTTAATTTCAAAATTACAACCAGAAAATATTTATATGATTGTAAATGAAGGCAATCCATTTTTGCCAAACTCAACGCCTAGTACTTACAATTTCTAATAAACCCCGATTATAATGATAACCAATAAGTATTGCTCCTAAACATCTCTCGTTTTAGAACTTACATGCAGCACGTAGTTACAATAATCAACTTGAGGATAAGTTAAGTTTAGTACAATAATCAATTTGATTACAATAAATAACAATAATCAACTTGATTACAACAATAATAAACAACGATAATCAACTTGATCAATTAATAAAATAATTAACTTGAGGATAAGTTTAGTGATTCAAATAATTGTAATGCAAAGAAACAAAATAAGGAATTACAATTCCATTGCATCCATCATCCATGGTATGGTTTCGTTCTTATTTTGCGCTGATCAGCATGAAATATCTGTAATGACAGTAAAAAAGCTTGTGACTATGAATTAAAAGAATCATTTTATATGTCTTAGTATACTATATAAACTTGCGAAATATATTTTAAATTTTTATTTCTAAATAATTATCAAAAAATGTTTCATCAAAATACCAGCACGCTGGTACATTAAAAGATTTTTTTTATCAAAACACAATTATTCAAACTCATCTGAATAAGTTAATAAGAAAACACAGAAACAAAATTTAACAAAATATAATTATAAATCAAGTGTCTAGAAAGAAAGGATGCCAAAAGAAAATTATTTTTTATTCTCTCTCTATCTCTCCAGTTCTTTATAAGTATTGATTCTGGAAACGAGACAAACTATGTGACATTAATATTGATCAGCCCAAGATTATTCGGATGCTAAATAATGCAGATAAAAGAAAATATGGAGAATAAATTTCATTCCTCTTTCATTAACTTCGCTTCAGTCTTCTTTGATGAAAGTTATTTGCTCTTTGAAATATTGTTGTGAAAATTCTGAAACGTGTGTTTTACTTAATTAAATTAATATTAACTCTGCGTTTTTAGGAAAAAGGAATTAATAGTATGTTTGGATTATATTTATTTAAAATCCTGGTATTATTTTATTTTATTTATTTATTTATATTTTACAATTTGCCCATTAAGTGATTAAAAATATGCGATTATATTTTATGAGAGTTAACAAAGACGATTTTATCGCTATGTGTACGTATGTAGACGAGGAAATGAAATCAATAGCCTAATTTTTATTTTATACCTTAAGTTAAAACACGTAGATTATTTTTAAATGGAGTTTTTCATTTATCATTTTAGCATAACACGATTAAATGGCGAATGAAAAGCGCATGCGCTATTAGAAAATCGAAATTTTAGTCTAAATAAAAATGACTTTGTACACTTATAGTATCGACCACGGTACATAACCTAATGTAGCTGGATTTCCAATTCCACCCACCCCATTCGGTATTGCAGAAAATGTGGGTTTCAAAAGAATATTTCTAGAACCTCCAAATTCTTCCCCTTTGACTTGGATGATTGATTATTTGCATACATACAATATCGACTACTATACAGAACCCAGAAAGCCGGATTTTCGATTCATTCTCTCCTCATCCGAGAGAATAGAAAATGTAGGTTTTGAAATAATCTTTCTAGACCTTCCAAAAGCCCCCCTGTTGAATTGAATGACTGACTTTTTGCATATATATATATAGTATCAACTATTATACGGATACTAACCGGGCTAGATTTATCCCGTCCCCACCCGAGAGTGTAGAAAATGTTGGTTTCGAAATAATCCTTTTAGACCTTCCAAAAGCCCCTCTGTTGATATGAATCACTGAATTTTTGCATACATATAGTATCGACTACTATACGGAAATTAACGGGACCAGATTTACGATTTACCTCTTCCCCACCCGAGAGTGTAGAAAACATAGGTTTCGAAATAATCTTTCTAGACATTCCAAAAGCTCCTCTGTTGACATGAATGACTGAATTTTTGCATACATATAGTATCGATTATTGTATGGGAATTAACGGGGCCAGATTTTTTATTTCCCCCTCCCCACCCGATAGTGCAGAAAAGTTAGGTTTTAAAAGAATCTTTCTACCTCCCAAAACACCTCCGTTGACCTGAATGACAATCTCTGAATTGTATAAAATTTGTACAATGAAGAGTCTGTATACCTACGGTTGTGTTAGGTACTGTGTACACACAGCCGTATTTTCGATTTATTCCCTCTCTCCACTCGGGAGTGTAGAACATGTAGGTTTCTAGAGAATCCGTCTAGAATCTCCAAAAGCTCCCTCTTTTGACCTGGATGACCGAATCTTTGCATGTATATAGTATCAACCACTTTACAAGGATTTTCCATTTAACCTCTTCTCTTCCTACGTGGCTGTGGTAGAAAATGTGGGTTTAGAAAGATCCTTTCTAGTACCTCCAAAGCCCCTTCGTTGAACTAAAAGACTGAATCTTTGCATATCGACTACTGTACAAAATCAAACGGAACCGGATATTCCAATTAACCCAGAGGGTGGAGAAAATGTTCTTTACATAATTATTTTCAGATCCCCCAGAAGCCCTGGTGGCCTAGAAAGCTGAATTTTTGTGCACTTACAGTATCAACCAAAGAACAGAATATAACAATGAAAGTTTTATTTCCCCTTTTCCTGGAGGAGACATTATGGGTTATTCAAATGTCTTTCCAGACTCTGAAGCAGCCCTTCAGTAGCTTAAAAGGCTGAATCTTTATATATACAGTATCCACCATTGGGCAAAGGAATTTTCGATTTTTCTACTGGAGTGCACAAAATGTGTGTCTGTGTGTGTGTGGGGGGGGTATTCTTCATTCTGCTTTATGATTGGCTGTCTCAAGTAGACCTCGAACCCTCCCTTTATTTGATATTTTAGATTGGTGGCGGTTTAAATTTATCGTCCCGGATATATAAACTACTCTGCTTCTTCAACTGAACTCATGTTGCCTTTCTGACTTGTGTTTGTTGGTCTGTTCAGCACTGATGAAGGGGATCCAAAGTAACTTCCAAACAGCTGGATGCTGCATCATATATTAGTTTGTGTAATTATGTTGTTTAATTTTTCCTTTAGAAACTATTTGTTAAACTGACTGTATATTAATTTCTTGACAATGTTAATTACAAAGAGGTTTATTATATAAAAAGTATAACATTGCAATTCTAGGGAGGAAATACGTTTTTTAAATAAAATAGAAATATTTTTTATATCAATATTTTTGAAAACTGCAAAATAATGAAAATACTAAATATATTATAACTTTTAAAATGTTACAAGGATGTCAACTAACTAGACATTTCACTCGTTTTTCACGCGTTCTTAGTGGCTAGTTGTTACTAAATGTAACACCGACCCATTTAATAAAACTCTGGTACGAGGGAAAATTGTGGATCCATTGGAAAAGTAATTTTGAATTTTTCTTATTATACCTTTGCATCGTCACCCCTAATTCGAATTTTTTAAATATTGGAATTTTTCATTGACTTGGAAGCCGAGACGGATCGAATGAGACTAAAACCAATAAAGTGAAACTGCTCGATAATTAAGCAAAGGGGTTTTCACTGTATATATTATTCCTTTGCATCGCCACTCCTAATTCGATAACAAGTTTACATTTTACCCTTGGGGTCTCGAAGCTGAGACGGATTGAATGACACCAAAACCAAGATTCTAACTATAGTGGAAGCGCTAGATATTTTTGATACACCATCCTCTCTCTCACTCTGTCAGTTCAGTGCATGTTATATAGATGTTTGTTAAGCAAATGAAATTTTACCTAAAACTATTCAAATTTGCACATCGAAAAGATTAGACTAAAGTTAATACTTTGTGCTATAATAATTGAGTTTTGATGTCAAACCTACAAAAAAAAATTAATTTTTGAAATTTTTCCTGGATCCTGGTTGTTAAAATTATTTTTTCTGCAAGCTCGGCTAAAAGTAATATCACAAAAATAAAACCTCTGCTTGTGAAAATGTAACTTGTTAATACTTCTTTAAAGAATGCTGGCATAAGAATATTAGGTGAATACAATTGCTTCAAGGGATTGCTTCAAGTTCTCTGATAGCAGTTGTTTAGAGTAGACACTGTTTTATGACCCGAGGAAGAGGGTTTAAAATGCCTTCAAAATAATTGTTGTAACCTAATTTTCACATGCCTGCTTTCTTTGAAGTATTAGAAAGTTATAAAAGTAAGCCAGCTGTAATTCCTGTCATCCATTCCTTCCCTAGCGTGAAGGTTATCACAGATCTGTGCGTTATTACTTCCCTATTAACCAAAAATCACGAATGCTTGAGACATGCATAGAAGGTTGAATCGGGAATTTTTTAGTCATCAAGAGTATCGAAGGTCACAGCTTTATTCGTCAGTCAAATTCTAAGTTCTTCAGTCTGCTTTGGGATATAAATTTCTTTATCCTTGCTTAAGTAACTGAATAATCCTGAAATTTTTTTTGCATTAGACACCGATTGATAACTTTTATCAATTGTCTTGCGGCTATAAGTAACCTGGGTATTTAAATTTCCAAATAATGGAAAATATAATTGAATAGATGCAACTTTCAGTAAAAGTTAAAAGCTTAATCTTGGATTTTACATCAATATGTCATACTGATAAATACCATTCGTAAGATATTTAGTCATACTATAACAGCGACACAAAAAAAAGAGGAAACAATAATAAATTAAGAATTTATATATTTAGATTTTATCATCAATGAAGCAGTTATGAAGATATTCCATATTAGAAAAGCTTTTATTTTAATTTTGTGTATTGATAGATCGAAGTATTTCTTTTATCAATTTTGTCCAGTTCTATATCACCGACTGTTGAACATTTGTACTAGGGAAGGAGAAATTCTTAAGATACATTTCAGATGTGTCTTTGAAAGCCATCGCGGTTTCTTCATTAGTTAACCCCATCTCAAATTACGCTCAGTTCTTTCCAAAACATAGTTTGAATATTCTTTATGTCTACCATCTATTTGAACTGTTGACATACTTGTAGACATGGTTTCCAAAAAGTGAGAACTAAACAAAACGTCCTTCTTAAATTTTAGTGTGGCCTTTGGACTTAATTTAAACCACTTGATAAGACTGTCAAGATTCCACGTATCAAACAAAAAGAGTTTGCATTGCAACAATACTGCCGAAAAGAATAATAATTCTTGTCTAAAGTGCTCTACAGTTTCTTGTGACTGAAAACTCCACGTGAGAACTTGTTCAGCATCCTGTAGATTCCATTTGATTATATGATATTCACATAAAGTCATAGCATATTCTCTGATGAACCAGTTTTTAAATCTGTTTCTAGCACCTTCTGATGGATAGCTCCAATTGAGAAATAGATCACTTCTTGCCATTTTGAGCGTTGTATAAAATAATAACACACACGCCTCGAATGTTTTTTGACAAACTGAGTTTTAAATTTTTTTCTAGCATCTTCCGATCGAGTATACCTCTTTATTACATTATCCAAGCAATTTATCTCTATAGCATAACCCTTTATGGGTCCAAATTTAAACATCTTATTTCTAAAAAATAATTAAAAAAAATATCGATAAAGTTCCTGCTGTGACAGAGACCTCCAGTTTAATAAGGAATTCAAGCCCTCTTCATTTCCCTGTTGTAGTATCCAAAAGAATGACATTTTTGTTCCTTCAGATCTCAAAATTTGCCTTTTAAATATGGATATTTTGTCTGCAGGTAAACATTCTCTCAACATAGAGTTGAGTTGGTCCCGATATTCTGATATGGCCAATTTGCAACATATATAATATCCATACATTGAACTTAAAAAAATAAATTCTCACCAGTTTGAACATGTTGAAAAATACATTTAAATAAATTTATATTTTGAATCTGAAGTTGCTTTTTACTGATCACATCGACAAGTAAGTATGCTGCTTTGAATATTACATGCATGCTCTTGATACTTTTTTCTAAATACATAACGCTTGAAATGATCTGGAGCTTTATTTAATAGCTCTGTCATTAAACTTCCATAATCATTATCCACGTAACCTCTTCTTTTATGACCACAATGAGGTCTTTCGGAATAGTAGTAGGCTATTGTTAATAAAAGATTTTCGTACTGTTTTACATGCAAAATTTCCCACAATTTATTAATAATTGGAATCAAAATATCTAGGTACGGCCATTGTATAAAGCTCACAAGTACATCATCATTTTTGTCTTTCAGGGCGTTTTCGAAAAAATTAGCGGATTGTAAATCCGAGATCTTCATTAACAGGAAAATTAGCATATCAGTGTAGGGTGCTGGTGAAGCTAAGTGATCCAAATGCATAGGAATATGATTTTCCCTTTTCCTTGTTCTATGGATCATTGACACTACTGTCATGGCAATAGGTATAAGGGCAGGGCGTGAAGCAATTATAGACAATTCATCCCAAAATTGTAATACAGTTGTCCTTGACCCTTCTATTAATCCAAATTTCAGTAAATGATGCGGGAATTGTTCCCTACTCTGAATAAAATCTTCTACTCTTCCAGCTAATTGATAAGACCATAGCTGAACTAATTTAGATTCATCATAAAAAATTCGAAAAAAATCTTCACGGCTCTCGTGGGAAATTTGATTCCACAAGGATTGAATAAAGAATTTTAAGTAATAAAAACAAGCTATTTTATAGCGTTGGCAGACTAGTATTCTGTCGTCTTGGACTAAACGTTCAGCAATTTTCTTTTCATCTAATTTCATTTCTACTGTCCAATCAGAAGGCGACAAAAGGCTGTCTGCATATAGGGGAGAAAAATTAAACGTAACTTGTATCCTATTCCAACAGAACAACTGTAGAGCTACTAATGCAATGCGAACAATCAATAACTCCTTGAAAGCAGCAGGAAGAGGGAGACTTTCGCACATTTCAAGTGATCGCTTTTGAATTAACATGTCCCATTTCCTATTAGAAATACTATATTTATTCCGTCGTAATGGCTCTGAATCAAATATGATGGCTCTCTTTAGTGCAGCTTTTTGGCATAACTGGATGGCTAACTGCGAAATAGCTTGCTCTTTGAATGATGATGGTGTTTTTACATAACCTTCTATTCATTTCTCCCGAACATCCAGTTCGCTTACATTCATTTTCAGTTAAGCTACCTTTCAGAAGATTTTCAAATCAAATATCTTTCAAGATTTCCTCTGATATGATGATCTGTAAGAAATATAAAGGAAAATTAGCCAATAGCGTGATATTAAAAATTATTAACATTTTTACAAAATTAAAATATTTGTAGCTTGGTATAAATCACATATGTACACAGTCACACTTTTCGTGTAATTTCATGATACACGGAGTCCAATATGATATTTGAGTTTGCAGTATAGAAAGACAACTTTTAGGAACTATTTTCATTAATATCTTTTAGAACCTGTCTGCAGACATGGACAATACAATGTTTATGTACTATAATAGAGATATTAGTTATGGATTTATTCATATTGAGAGACTAACACAATTCCACAATGCCATTGAAATATTTGAGATACATTCAAAAAGCATAGATGAACTGACAGTTGCTTTTTAGCGCTCTTTCATAATTGTCGAAAATTGCATTGGGAGCAACAAAGGTTAGTTTGTGCCACAGTTTTGAACGTAGCCTATCAGAAGGCGACTATGAATCTGCTACTAGAGGTTGCAGTTCTCATAGCAACTATATACAGTGCAAATTTAATTTTGTCTAGATCAAGCCGGTCGCATGCTATGACTTGCAGACAATTTGGTGGGAGAGATCGATTAAAGAGAATGAAAACGGTTAATTGATATTTGTTACTTCACGTGAAACGTTATTTCAAAGAGTTTATGGTACGTTACAAAGATAGTTGAGTCTTTACTACTTAACTTTGATGGAAGTATTATCATCACGATGTAGATAAACGGGCAAAACCACCGGTGTTATCTTCAAATTTCGGATGCGAATCTGTGGTAACGTAAAAATAATGCCCGTACTATGAAACTGAACTCAAATTAGAAATTCTAAATCATACAAATGAAACAAGAACTTATGAAGAAACCTTCATACAGTGACAAATTATCTTTATTTTTGACGGAACTAATAGGTGTTTAATACACTTTGTAGTTTTTACAAATTTTCAAAGAAATTAGAAATGCCATGCATCTCTAGAACCTAAATCCAACCCCTACGAAATTCGCTGTTGAAATCATGAGTCATCATCCAAAATGTATTTATAGTCAATATATTTATAGTAATAACCTCCCGGAAAGCGATATTGAATTCATAAAAGGCATCGTTTAAGCTCTATTTATACGCTGAAAATATTTCTCTCAAATAATTAATGCCAGATCTTTACAGTTATTTGAAGCACTGATTCAAGTTTGTACATTTCAACGACATTCGCAATCTTGCAACTTTGCATAAATTTTGATGGAAGCCTTATCACGATTGCGATAAACAGTCAGAATGGCCACTGGTAGTTTCTTATCGCTGGGATACAAATATGTGATGGCGTAAAAATAATGTCATGATATTAAACGAACGTATGAAACTGAATTCAAATTAGGATAATGGGGATAACTCAGCGGTTAAGGCACGGGGACCGCACTCGGGTCACTCCATGCTCTGTCTAATGAGTCTTTGTGTTAACTTTGACTACTGCCACATTAAATCTGTGGATTTGAATGTTTTTCCGAGAAGTTGGTGGTTGAGGAAGGAAGGAAGAGTCCTTGAATGCCTCCCCCATCGGGCCCTGGTATAAATCGGGCGCCCTCTCCTGGAAATCCAAACAGAGGCCTTGCACCTTTGGATAAGCTGGACGGCCTGAGTCGAAAGACAAAACTCAAATTACAAACCGTATAAATGAAATAAAGAAAATTAAGAAACTTTCATATGGTGGCAAGTAATGTATTCATTTTCGACGGAGCTATTATTAATTTTATACACAGAGTTCGTAGCCATAAAATATTTGGAAAAATAAAATATGACATCCCTAGAACAGGAAATCTTTAGTGAACCTCCATAGCCCTCCAAAATTCACTGTTGAATAGATATGAGTAGCCATTTAAAATTTATTTATAGCCAATCCTGAGAAAAATAAGTTGCAAGAAAAGTGTAATTATTTAGAATTGAAAGTGACATCTCTAGAACTGGAAATCCTTCATAAGCACCCAACTACCCTTTATGCTAAATACATGTGCAGACAGAATCTATGCTATATCTATAGCCAATTCCGAGAAACAAAAAGACTCTTCAAGGTACATTTTTGAACCTGAAGTGAAATAGTTAATAATACCCTCCCGGTATTTGATGCTGAATCCATATCAATCATTGTCTAAGCTATCTATGCTCTGCAAAAAATTTCCCTTAAGCAACCGATACCAGAACTTCACAATTATTTAACGCACCGCTTCAAGTTTTTGTACATTTCAACAATATTTGAAGTCTTTCAACTTAGCATAAACTTTGATGGAAGCATTATCATCACGGTTGCAATAAACATGGCAGAATGGCCGCTGAATTTTCTTCGGCTTTCAGATAAAAATAAATCTGCGATAACAAAAATAATGGGCTTAAACAAATGTACTGCTATTAAACAAACATATGAAACAACTCAAATTTGAAATTCCATGTCATAAATAAAACAAGAAATCTTTAGTAGCACATATAGTAGCACATATAGTAGTTCGTATCGTAGTCGTTCATATAGTAGCACGTGATGTGTTCATTTTACGAAGGAACTATTAAGTATTTTGTACACTTACTTAATCATACACATTTTCGGAAAAACCAAAAATAACATACATCTCTAGAACAGGAAATCCTTAGTGAATCGCCAAACCCCTCTGAAATTCTAGGAGTCCATATTAGTCATTATCTAAAATCTATTTATAACCAATCTCGAGATAAGTTGCAAGACAAAGTACGGGCAGCACACTACTTTCCCTATTTAATGGAATGAATTTACATCTTTCATAAGTTGTAAAAGTGACGTATAAGATACACGGCACAATATATTTAACGTTAAATTGCCCATTTGGCACTTTTCGGATAACAACATGTAAAACTATTTCGAAGTATCCAATTAACGTATATCTTGCGCAACTCTGAATTAGCAGTCATTGATATTGATAGCAACCTCAAAAAGCAATAGTCCATATATATATAATATTTTAATTTAATCAATAGTCATTTTCCTTAAGGGTGCTCAGGATCCTTAAAAGTGCCATAAACTGGGTGCATTTCAGTGTTTCACATTTTATTTTGTACCTCGTCTCCCATGCATAGATGATACCTAAAATTTTTTTATGGGTAATATGTAAATACCTGAAGCATATATGATAAATTTTTCAATAAGGTGAATCTTGTAATAATAATTTTAAAAATAGTACAATGTTCTTGAATTTATTAAAATTTTATCTTGATATAGGTTGCTTGCGCGCATGATTGCAACAAAACCATTGCTCCTAGAAACACAAATATTGCTGATTAGAATGCAAAAATATCCATTCAAGAAGTCAAATTATTTAAATGTTTTAAATTTGGTCAAAGTTTTTAAAATTAAATTTAAAATTTAATTACACTTTTTTATTGAAAAAATTGTGTTTTATACAGGTATTCACTTTAACCAGAAAAATTTTAGGTATTATCGATGTATACCAGAAGAGGTACAAAATAAAACGAGAAACATTGAAATTCATCCTGTTCATGGCAATTTTAAGGGTTCTGAGCTCCTTTAATACAGCGTCATTTTTGCAATTTTCACTATATTTTCAACAATCTGGGGCGAAATATTGCCAAGTTGGCGATATCTCGCTAAATTAGTCACCAAGTTCTCCAAATTTATCTTCAGGCTTTACAGACAAACGGAGAGAAGTGCATTTTTTATTTATAAATTACTATTTGCGGATTGTTGGGCATAAAAATACAAAACTATTACAAAGATTTTTCTTTCGTGAACGGAACGAACTTGAGTCACGAGAATGATGCCAAAAAATTTATCGCATATTACATATAAAAAGTGAGCATATTTCGCAATAGTTACCCGTTTCAATTTCATGTTATTCTTTTTTATAAATTTATTTGAAAAATTCTGCAATATGTCGAGAACGGTTCATGCTAGCGTTCTAAAGATTGTCAATTGTTTTCAAATAAAAAATTACATAAGAAATGATCATTTATGTAGGCGATGTTGATTTTTCAATGGTTATTTTTTTCAAAATTTCATTCAAATTTGGAGGATTCTGATCATTCGATTGCGCTTAAAAGCAATAGGGTTCCAACATTTACTGATTGTAATACTTGTAACAGTTTATGTTTGAATCGCTTCATTCATTTGTGAGACATCGCATCCACACATCACCTCAAAACGTTCAATTTGAGTTTAAGAATGCTTCAAACAAACCTGCTCTTCCGTCGAGAACTCGAGTTCGAATTTTCGACACCGTCACAATATTTTCCCTATACATTATACTATATATAGAGAGAAAGTGATAATATAGCTATCATATGAATTATTAGCATATATTTTTCTTTTTGTTATGTTACAAAAGATGCATTAAATTGTATGTATTATGAATGAGTGAGTAAAAATATAATTAACGAGGGAAAATAACGCTAAATAAAATAACTCAAAAATATTATGTAGATAGCGCTTGACTTTCGCTATGTAATATTATGAATTTACGTTTTTCACAGTGAAAAAATGATGTCTATGGCACGATGGTTTTACATTGAATTATACATTTGGCAATTGTCCCGATGACAACATACAAATTATTTCAAAATATCCAATTAACGTATATTTCACGCAGCTCAATATTGATAGCATCTGCAATATACAAACATCTGAAGTGGGCAGCAGATGACTTTCCCTATATAATGCAAGGAATTTACTTCTTTCACAGTGAATAAATGATGTATAAGATCTATGGCAAAATGATTTGAATGTTGAATTGTACATATGGAACTATTCCGGTTGACAACATGTAAAACTGTTTTAAAGTACCCAATTACCTTACATTTCACGTAATTCTGAATTGACAATTATGAATATTGATATCATCCGCAATGAGCAATATAGCCCATATATTAAAATATTTTAATAATTAGTTCATCATTTTAGTGCCATTTTCCTTAACCTAACGTTACTTTTGCAATTTTAACGATACTTTTGTCAATCTGGGACGAAATATGGCCAGCTTGGCAATATTTCGCTAACTTCACTGAATAAGTAGCCAAATTCATCAATTTATTGCCAAGTTTTACAGACTAACTGCGAGAAGAGCATTTTTATATATATAAATGACAGTTGGCGAATTGTTAGATGTCAAAATACAAAACTATTATACAAAGTGTCTTCCCTCGTGAATGAAATAAATTAGATCCACGAAAATGATATTAAAAAATTTATCGTATAATAATACATATGTACATTTAACATTAATAATACATTTTTACACCAAATTTTGTTCGAAACACTCCATTCGTACCCGAGATGTCGTTAACACAGATTCACCGACAAACACACATACTTACACCACCTCTAAAACAATCGATTAGTGTTCAGGGATGCTTGAAACGTGTTACTCCGAAAACTTCGAATTCGAATTTTCGACATTGTAATACTTTCCATATACACATAGTATAATGTATAAGAAAAGTAATATAGTCCATATGTAAAGATATTTTAATAATTAACTCAACTCTTTAGCGCCATTTTCGTTAACATAACTTATTTTTGCAATTTTGAAGATATTTTCACCCCGGGACGATATTTCGCCAAATTAGTCGCAAAGTTCATCGCAAGGCGTTACAGGGAAACTGAGAGAAGAGCATTTTTTTGCATATAAATGCCTGTTGACAAATTGTTAGGCCTCAAAATACAAAACACTTACCCAAAGTATCCTCTCAAGTGAATGGGACGAGCTTGATCCACGAAAATGATGTTAACAAATGTATTGCATGATAGTACATATAAGAAGTGGACCTATCTCACAATAGTTAATATTTCTTTTAATTTCATGCAATTTCTTAATTAATTTATCTGAAAACAGTGCAACATCTCGGGAAAGTTTCAAACTAGGGTTCTAGAGTTTGTGTCAATCGTTTTCTAATGAAATATTATACAAGAAATGACTATTTACATACCATTAACAAAAGTATTTTTTTGATGATTTTTTCAAAATTTCATTCGAAATTTTGGGGTCATTCATTTTCATTTAAAATCAATAGGCTTCTAGTATTCATCGATTGCAATTTTTGTACTGAAATTTGTTCGAAGCGCTTCATTCGTTCTTGAGATACCATCTCCACAATCTTATGGACACCCACCCACAGAGACCTCATCTTAAAAGCGTTCGCTTCGAGTTCAGGATGCTTCAAATGTGCTCTTATTTCGAATAGTACAAAATATTTCTTTAAAAGTAATGAAAATCTGAAAATAAGCTAGTTTAGTCTACCTAATGTGCAATAATTAGAGGATGGAGATGGTTTGAAAAAGTTGCTTGGTATGTATACTGAACCGATAAATCGCATTATTTATGTGATTGAGAATAATAGAAAAAATTTAAGATTCTATTGGAAATAATATAGGTATAAAAATATGTTTCAACATGACATGATGAGACATCTATGCACATGAACATGACATCAATATTTTACAAAAATTTAATTAAAATATACTACAAAGAAATTAATGTTTTGCATTTATTATATAAAATAATTAGAAGATAATTATGGATGGAAAATGATGTTTATTTTAGCATTATGCGAGAATGTAATGTAAACGTGCAAAATGCGCATAATACGACATGGTCAACTGAATACGGATAGAAAAATTTCAAAAGAAAATGTATTTTTCCCCTTAAACTGATTTCCAATTACGATCAACTATATGCAAAAGCACAACCAAAAGTTACTGACAGATTAACAATATTTGAATTAAATAATTCAAAATAGACCCTAAGGAGTAGGATTTATCCAGGCACTGGTCAACCCTGTTTAAAATTACACGAAATGCCAACATAATAAGAACATATTCAAAACACTTAAAAATACGACTTACCCAGAAGGATTTGAAGAAATGTATCCATATCCAAGCAGATAAATATCAAAATCAATCAATCAATCAAACACACCCCTCCCAAGGGAGAGATGTAAGCATGAGGCTTGGCACTAAGCCTTATGCCTCGAGGGAACAGAAGAAAAAGAGTAACAAAAACAACACACTAAATCTCCCAGCAAAGGGAAGAGAAATACGCTCTAACAGTACTTCAAAAAAAAAAGACGAGTTTAAAAAAATATCAAAATTGTTATGAGTACAACAACAGAACATGTGGTTACGCAGTACGTATTATCAGATCAGGGTACTAGATAAACACTAAACCAAACTCCAAAGGAGCAAGGACCACAGAATGCATGATTGAATCAACTCTGTAGTGGCTGCACGTATTGGGAATGCGCAAGAACTTTTACTCTTATATTTTCTGCTCATTAAGGTAACCTCCCTTGCTTGTTAGCCAAACTGTTTGACAATTTTCGAAACTCGTTAGCTTTGTTGGCGCAACGCTTCTTTGGTGATGTATTTAGCATTTTGGCAATTTGATGTGTTTAATAAACCTGTTGAGATTCTTTGCTTGAAGTGTCAGCTGTTGCAGTTTGAAGATTCTGCAATTGATTTATAATATGTTTTTCTTTTTAATGCATATTTGACCCCGTGGATTGACTACCTTCATATATGAGAATAATCCATAGTAAACGCTTGAATTATTCACAAGCTCTCAAAGGTAACCATATTTTTGTTTCGTGGAATTTAGACATAGTCTTTTCGTAAAACTTTTTAAACACCATTATTTTTGGGGCATCACGATTATTAAAATTTACGATGAATTACAATAATCTGTTTTAATAGTGTTTCTAAAGGTAGGATTATTAATGCATTGTTTAAATTTACTCATTCAAATCGCCTGCTATTGCAATCATGTAAGTGGTTCTTATGATTGGATTTTGAAACTTGATTTTATAAATGTTAAGTAATTGTAACTTTACAAAAATTTTCAAATACATGTACTAATTAAATTATTTCAAACCTTTTGCACTTAAATTACTCCGTATAAAGTTTTTTTTATTTATAACACCAATGTTTACTGAGAAATATATAGTGTGTCTAAATTAGATGCTGTTTTAAATTACACTCAATTCTTTCGTTTCTTTCATTGCTGATCTCATAAATATTATAGGGAAAACAATTACTACCCTTAAAAATTGGAAGTGTTATTTCTGTTCCTGTATCAAGTTTCCTTCATATTTTATAAATAAATATAATTATAATTACATAAAATATAATTATATATATATAAAACATAATACAATTATAATTATAATAAATATAAAATATAATTAGCTGATTGAATTTGTTAGTCGTCATCTAATTATTACATTCAAGATTTGAAGTTATATATATATGTTGCATTTTGTAGTATTTTCATTAAGATTTCCCGGATATTATTTTCTTTTGAGGATTTAGGGAGGGGGGGGGAGGGCAGACCCCAAGTGTCCCTCTTGTATTCGCAATAAGTAATATAGTCCATATATAAAAGTATTTTAATTAAGTCATCAATTTAGTATTATTTTTATTCATGTAATGTCATTTTTGCAATTTTGGGTATATTTCCGTTCAGTTGGCCTCAATCAAAAATGTTAGCGATATTTCGCCAAACTAGTCCCCAAATTCGATAAATGTATTGCCAAGCGTTATAGACAGTCGGGTAGAAGAGCTTTCCTTATATATAAATAAATGACTAGGAGAATTGTTGGGCGTCAATATACAGAACTATTATACAAAGTTTGATGAATGTTCAAAATTTTCTTTTGAATGGAACAAACTTGATCCACGAGAATGATGTCAATAAATTTATTGAATAATGTTGTATACGAAAATTGATCGTATTTCATAATAGTTAATATTTTTTACATTACTTTTATTTAAGGTTTTTTATAAATTTATTTGAAAGACTTGCAATATCTCAAGAACGGGTCATGCTAGTGTTCTACAGTTTATCATTTGTTTTCTAATAAAAAATTATAAACGAAACTATTTTTATGAAAAATTATTGAAGGTTTTGATTTTCAAATTGATGATTTTATTTCCAAAATTTCAAAATTTAATTAAAAAATTGAGAGAGATTTTTGACCATTCTATTGCTTTTAAAATCAACAGGGTTCCAGTATTTATGATTCCAATAATTGTGTACAATGTAATTTCTTTCAAAACGCTTTACTTATTCATGAGATATCGCATCCATAGACTCACGGACACACACACTAACATACATATACACGCACTAGCATACATGCATTACGCACACACATATATCACCTCAAAAACGTTCGATGTGAGAATTCTGGAATGGATCCAGGAACATAAAGTAAAACTGCACAATGTTTAGTAAGAAAAACGTTAAACTCAGCTGCAGCTAACTGAAAATAAGATAGTAGGAATTTATAGCTGTAATATAAAATGTATTAATTAACAATCTACTGTTTTTCTTCAAAAAAAAAACACAGTACCGCCGATAATCTCACACTGACGCATGTTTCAGAGCTAATGAGATGCCTTGGATGTATTTCACTTCCGTCTCTAGCTGACACCGTAGATATCTTAGTCGGATATCTACGGCTAGTAGGATTCTACCAGGAGTCAGAGATCAAAACCTTGTCAGTTGCAGATAATGATAAAAATTGTGATCTATATAAAATTATTCGTAAATTTCGAAAAAACAAATGAAACAATTAAATTTAATACGTTGAATTTTAAGATAAAATAGATTAACAGATTTATAAAGCATTTGATAGATTTGGTAAAATGAAAAATAATAATTTTAAAATCTTGCACAATAAAATAATATGTTTGTCTGTGCCAGCTTTAGCGGAAAATAAAATATATCCAGAAAGCCGCAAAATTCGGTGCAGAGTTAGCCGAACTCCTAGGATGATGAATTTTGTTGATACTTTTCTTAATTAAGATTAGTTGCAAAAATGTAATAAGTCAAAATTCTGACGAAATTACAATATTTTAAAATCAATTTATTCCAGAAAACAGTTTTCCAAGAGTAAGAGATGCGAATAACAGTCGATACTATAGATCTAGATACTAGTCCATAATAGAGATATATGGTGATAAAAAATGTGGCTTAATATACAACATCCCAATTATTTGAATTTTAGAGGTATTATTTTAATTTCTTAAATGTACGGTTAGGTTATCATTTTAAGCATTCTGTATAAAATCACAAGAATCACACATAAACTTCTGAAGAAAACTTTTATTATCATAATTTCATCTCTCTCGTTAAAGAAACTTGTTTGAAAAAAGTTTTCATTATCGAATTGGGAACAGGTAGTGGTACTTTGTAGTTAAGTTTTTCATACTAAAATGATTTTTCAAACTTGTTGATATTTCTAATGCATATGCTAACTTTTCTTTATAAAACTGTCGGTTGAATTCATAGTTTGACTTATCAATACATATATATTATGCTTTATCCACTAATTTATTCATATCTCAGCTTCTAATATTTGTGCTAGAGCTTCGTTTCAAAAGTGTCAATTTCCAATAAGTCTAATAATGGCCGTGTATCCAGATTGCATATATCCCGTACGCTTATTTAGGGTGTATTAGGCAAGTTACTTATTTTTTGTTCTGAGCGGGTGTTTCATAAAAGCGTTGTTTGGTTTTCGATTATCCGCTGTATGTTGCTGTGCAATTTTAATCCGATATTTGCATTTTGAATTCTGACCAACGTTAGGGATCCCTGGTAGTGTATTACATAGCATAGATTGTGCAAAATTTTAATCTATTAAATATGTAATAGGAGAGAAGAAAACAAAATTTAACCTGTTCTCACTAAAATTTTTACTCACTAAAATACACAAAGTAATTAAAAATTAAGCGAAAAACAGCTGTGCTAATACAAGCATATAATAAATAAATTCTATTAAGGATTATACCTTATACGATACTAGTCCAAAAGAAATAAACAGGTAGCGTTAGATTAAAATATTTCGTTAACTTAAGTATTCAAACCATGATCTTAATCAGATCTAGCAAAATATATTTATTTGATAAATAGAACGTCAATATATTACTATCAAGAGCCAAGAACCTTTTATCGGGCCCCCAATGAAAGCAGATTTCTTTACCTTCTGGGAATTATCCTACTCGAAGTAATTTATTTCTCTCACTCATACTTAAACAATTTAACTGAATTGAAGCTATGATAGCAAATATGAGAAAACCCCGCTATGAAATATAATTCAAATTGTTGTATAAAGAGTAAATATAAGGATGGGAAGGCAATTTCAAAGACCTTAATTTGAAGGCGATATATCCGTCAAATCCTATTGCCGTTTTGCTTCTATTCTGCAGTCTTTAGAAGTTTAAATGAATTCGGAGCTGCTTTAAATTATTAAATTAAGTTTAAAGACTATTTGAATCATTCAAAGTTATTTTGGAGCAACAAAAAAAAATATATTCATAGTTATACTTGTATATAATTGCTTAAAGTGTTGTTGTCTTTCCAGGCCTCCAGAAGCTCCACAGTGACCTAAAATGTTGAATTTTTGCATACTTATAGTATCGACCGACTACTGTATACAACCTAACGGATCAGTATTTCTAACTCCTCCCTCGGGGGGGGGGGAGAATAAATAGGGATGGTCTTGTAAATACTTTTTAAATCTTCTGGAAGCCCATGGGTGACCAAGGAGGCTGATTCTTTGTATAGTTATAGTATCAACCATCGAACAGATCTTAATGTAGCCGGATTTTTGATTCCACCCCGGAGGCGGAGTAAATGTTTCCAAGATTTTCAGATCCTCCAAAAGCCTCCTGGTGGCCTAGAAGGCTATATCTTTACACACGTGTAACAAACTTTTCGATTTTAGCTCCCTTGGGTGTCAGAGATTATATGTTCTTTTGAAAAGACTTTCCAGACTCTCAAGCAGTCCTCCGGTGAATTAGAAAGCTTAATTTTTGCATTTTTAAAAATCGATCACCGGATCGAAGTTAATGGTGCCAGATTTTCGATTTTTTTAACGGAGTAGACAAACTGGGTATGGGGGGGGGGTGAATCGCATAGTTTGATGGCATATGATTTAAAATATTAATATAGGGACATTGTTTATGCACTATTAGCTTACACACTATTTGGTTACACTATTAGGCATTAGTTTCTCTTTTAACCACTTTGAAAAGTTATCAAAATTCATTTGACCGTGATGGTCGTCTGAAGCTGTGCCAGATTGAAATACCAAACTTGCTCATGGTATGAATCTATTCTGGTTACCCGCATGCACAACTATCAGTCTATTTCCAGCACTTCCTTTTGTGAGAGTTCCGATTTTATAAACTTGCCAACATTTCTCGAAACAGAGATTACCATCTATCCAGGTTTCATCCAAATAAATTATTACTCGTTTGCTGTCTCTGTACTTTTTTATTTCTCTTAAAAATCTATATTTTCACTGCACAATATCTTGTCTTTCCATAACAACTGTCCCTTTGTCTTGGTAGCTTTTCTACCGAAATTCAATTTTATGCATTATTCTCCACAATGTTTATTTTTTTAAAAGAAAATTAATTTTCTGCTTTATAGTAGGTAAAGAAGTGGTTGGAGAAGGTGTTTTATTGTTACCATAAAATTCGTTCACCGTTTGTCGAATTACACATAAATCGAAATCATCCACACTTGAAACTGCATTCCGATTTTTTACGGGTCTCTTTCGTTTACGTAGCGATAATAGGATCGGTGAATTATCTGCTTCTTTCTTGATGCGTGCAATTGGTCTTGTTGATACACTAGTTGCAGCGGCTGTTCTATCTGCTGGGCCTGTTAGATCGGGATGCAGAACGTTTCTGATGTTGCTTCACCCTAAAAAAATATAGGACTTTGTGGAACACATTTTGTTCCTTGGAATAGTTAACTTTTCCTTTTACAGACGGTTTTCTGACAAAAACGCACGGTTAGCAAATATCAGATTCAAATGAGTTAAATAATCAGAAGTTAGAAATAGCAACAACAGTAGCAATCGCAATGCTTAAAACACCCTATGATCCTGAATTCCAGTTGGTGAAATACGCGATCGCCCAAACAGGGTGTTGCGTTCAGCAACACTTTTGCTATAGCAAAATAAAGTCAGCCCAGATAATTTGTTTTCCAGCCTTTTCTCTGTAGTGAAGTGGATTCATCTAATTTATCTGCAAATTCATGAGAGCCGAACATCTGTATCTACTTATCTGTTTTGTATACAAATTACAGTTTTTGGTGGAATATTTTTTCCAATTGGGTATGGGATAGTCTTTATTTTACTGCCGGTAATCACAACCATGTTTCGAGTTTCTAAAAACACGGGTAGACTCTTTTTTACTGTCATAACCAGAGGTACAGTTGTGTTCAAATCATTTCTTATCCATGTTTATGACATAAAAATTGTTTTTGCGCTTAAAAACACACAACACTCTCCATACAAATGAATTGGATCTCCACACCCTAAGGATAAACGCCATCTATCGGAATTTTTGTCAGAGGGAATCTTTAGAGTTCAAACTTTTAACATAGTGGAGACTGGAAGTGCGTTCACTGAGATTATCTTACACCGTGTTCGTAGTGTTTCGTCCATCGATAGAGGGCGCTTCTATAGCGGAGCGACAAACTCCGTGCAAAATACAATATCATTTGTAACTCAGCTATAGGAGCACGATCTATCGAACAGTAGAGTATTATAAACGACAAGATTGAAATAGGACCGGAGGATATTTAATCATCAGATGTGCTTGTGTAGATCATTTTGAGCAGCGAGAAGATAGATTCCTATAATATACTTCCTATTCAGTGTAATTGAATTAAGCTTTTTAATATAATTTCCTGATAAACAACATCATTTAGAATATTACTTGAATTTTCACTTATTTTGAATCACAAGCAATTTCAGGTATATCTATTAATTTATTCATTTAAGTTTAACAATTTTCAGCTTTTATGCACTTTTAATACTCTTAGTGTTATAAATTATAAGCTTTGCTATCCATGATGCATCTACAGCAAACAACTTTGAAATTAATTTTGATGAAACCACAGTTTCCCATTCTTTTGTCACGCTGTAATATAAACCGTCATTTTAAATATTTAATAATTCACTCGTTATACCCTAAAGCTTTATTCGATGAAGACATCCTAAATGCATATTTCACGAACATCAGATTACCCGGTAATTCGGGGTAACCTCAAATACCGAAGTTCTTTCTACTTCCAATTAAATGAAATGTTCTCACCTCTAGGGAAACAGCTTCGTCAAAGTAATTTAGCTCGGTTATTAATAGTGAAACAATTTCTGGCAGGAGGATTTAGAAGAAGGTAACACAGCGAAAATGAGGAGGGTTTGCTTGCAAATTCAGCTTTAAACTAACATTAAGGAGATGATTATGAAAGAAGCTGAATTTTCTCATCTTTTAAGGATATAGGGGTCCTAAAATATTTACTCAGTAAACTTCGTCGTCCAAAAGATTATTGATTTGCCGTAAATGAAAATTGTGTTCTTTCGCACCACTCGTTTAGCGTCCGAAATTTTAATCCCCTTATATTTACATTGCAAATAAGATCCAGTCTCTGCACTGATCTATAAAAGGACAGAATTTTCGATAGAGCGTTATCCTTTAGGGCCAACTTTTCCTAATTAAAGCACTGTTTAACATAAAGCACGGTGGCTATATACCTGAAGTTTCAATACTTAAATTCCAAGTTTCGTACTTAATATTAATGTTTCAGTATACATTAATCGCTTTTCTTGAAAGTAATACTCGAGAAAAGTGATATTCATAAAATTTAAAATTCTTTCTGAAATGTATATTGCAGTTACTTCAATATACATATTTATAGGAATTAATTATTTCAAGTATGCAATATTCTACAGAATTTTTAATATTCGTGTGAACTAGTTATATTGTTAACTCTTATAAAGGTAAACTCTGGTAGTTCTTGGAGTTATTTCTTATTTCATAGTTTAACCAATATCTTATAATTTTCTAGTGCCTTCCTTATATTTCACCCTAATTAAACACAGCGAAAATTTTATCAATCCTCTTTTCTGTCACTGGTGCCGTATAAATTAATAAATTTTTATTTTTATTAAAATATAGTTTCTGAGGTGTACAGCTATCATCGATAAATTCTATCTGCTGATATTTTTCATATTTCACTTCACTTCTACAACCAACCGTTGATTTTATATTACTTTCGAACACTTTCTGTGAAACAACCTGTATAATATTGGGACAGAGTGTATAAGCAGTGTCATCCACTCATTTCTCGTTAAAAGTTTTAAAGGAAATTTTACTTATTTGACATTGGAATCTTTTTGACGTTTTTACGATATTTTTCCATGCTAGATTAGAAGCGGCTAATTTCTCTGGAATAACGCGTGTTAGCTTCCTGAAACTGTCATTTGCTTTGTCATATGGATTTTCACGTCCATTTGTCCCTTGTATTTTTCTATAATTTAAAATAATTTTTATCTTTGGGTTCCACCGGTGTGTAGAGAAAAGTCTATTTACATTCTTATGTATAACAGTGTATATTGACTATGTATTTAATCTGATTTTTGAAGAACGAGCATTTCTGATTCTTTTGATTCTCAAAAGTAATATTTTAATTATCATTCTATATTTCTTCGCATGGAAGGCGAAAGCAAAAAATTACATTATCAACAGTTTCTTTCGGCGTTTTTTTATGTAGTCGATGTGGCGTCAGTCGATCTTCACACAGCGGACTGTCTTCAAAGGTTCTCGTGTGAAGTACGAGGAGTTGAAAAATCTTTCTCTTGACATGTGGATTTCAAATGAAATCGTCTGATTAAGTCTTGGTGGGATGAAATATCGGAATTATTTTCCAGTGGGGCTGACATTTTTGAGGTGGTAAGTCTTCTTGTTTCGAGGTCAGGAGATTCGGACAACCAAAGTTCCGATCTGACCACGCTCTAACTCGCTTTTTGCAGTTTGATTTGAAATAGTCACCCCCCCCTCACAATACGTCTAATAGGAAATTGGTACTTAAAAAATTGGTCTTCATGACGTTAGATCACTGAGTTTGATGTTCTCGCCGGAATTTGCTGACCCCAATTTCCTAGGAGGGTTAAGGACTGTGACTTAAATTTCGATGGCAACCTATTATCCCGACTCTAGTTCCTGAGTGATTCTGTTGATGAACTTGTTCCTTCGAGTGATCCCTTCTTCTCGGAGATCTCACAGTAATGATTGAGTCGGTGTTTAATCTGCATATTGATATATATGAATATTTCCTATGTCCGTTGAACTTTTGACTTGCCGTATGTAATAGCCGGTGTTAAGTCTCATATCTGGTCTTACCTGGATTTAGAAGAGTTTTTCTGGACACGAATACTATTGATATCTTGGATTGAACTTGTTTTTCATCGTGAGTGTTTCGGTTAAATTGCTAGTTCCCATTCTGTGAACGGATTTCTCAATAAGTCATATAGATTTTGTTGAAAAACAAACATTTGTTTAATTTAAAATTAAAATCTTAGTTATTTCAGAATTTTATAAATATAATTTTGAAGAAAGAATTACTTCGAATTATTTAATTTGATTTTTCATAACGATCTACATCGAAGTGCTTATACCGGTGAAAATGTTATAACTTTGTAATGTGTTTGAAATAATTTTACATTTTTTGAGCATATATCCAGTGATTTAGTAATTCTGTTTTCCCAAATTTCCTAATTTATGATTAATTTATCATTAATATATTTTGATCAATCACTCAATGAGTTTTAATTTCGAGCCCAGTGTTTTCTTTTTTTTAATATTAGTTTACAGCTTAATTGCTCATCAAGGACAGAATTGATTCTGCTCATTCCAGTTATCAAATCTTGAGTATATATGGGCTAGTAATAATTTATATTTCTTTTGCAACTGTATATTTATGTACGTCAAATTCACGTTCATTGTCCTTAGTTTATTTTTGCTGTGGAGAGATGAGGGTTGCCGTCGTAAGAGCTTCCCCTTGTTCAGATTTTTTTCTCGTTCTTTGTACACCCACCCAAAACCGATACCACATTTTTGAATTAAATACTGCACATAAAATGACTATTTCTGTTTAGAAATAACATTTTATGCTGTTTTATTAACTATCAAAATCTAAAAAATTGGGGGCATTTCCCTAGATGGAACATCTTGAAAATCTCTAGGCATCTTACGGTCATATATTAGAATACACGTTCCAAATTTTGTTTGAATACTTCAATTTTGAGGGTTATACTTCTCACAAAAGTTATTAAAAAATAATTGATTAGTATTCAAGGATACTCAAAACGTGTATATCTCACAAAATACGAGAATCTATTTTTTACCCTATCACAATACTTTCTTTTACTTAGGTTTTAAAAATCGAGTCTTTCTCTCGATTGAATGACTGTAAATTTGATAAGCCTGTTACGTTCATGAATCATAGAACTAACGTTCCAAATTTCATTTGAAGTCTCCAATTTTGAGAGTTATCCTAGCGGCATACATGCAGCCATCCTACAAAAAATGATTTATGAATATTCCGGGAAGTTTATGAGTCAAATTCTTCAAAATGTGAGAGTCAGATGTTTGACCCTATCATAATATTTTGCCTTTGTTTTATGTATTTCAGGAAAAGGAAAGTGTATGGAAAAAACAAGTTTTTCAATGTTCGCACCCCTTACGTGAATGTCGTGCACGGGAAAGTAGAAAAAAAATTTTACTCACGCACAAAATTAAATCAAATTGAGGCCTCTAGGCAGATAAAATAGTTTCGATAAATTTGCATAATATCAATTTTAGATAATGATGGGATGTATATAGTATCGTTTTGCATTGAATTTGCCTACACCCTCAATTTTGGTACAATTTCGTGGATGATGTTTTCCTCATAATTTTTTTTTATTGTCTTAATTTTCATTTTTAACGTAATTTACGTTCCGATGTATAATGTGAACGCAATTTACATTCAAATCTATGTAGTGTTATACGTGAATCCAAGGATTAGAACGAGGAGAACATTTCAGCTAAAAACAGTAAGTCGTAATTCTTAAAGAAAATGCCCGAAATGGGCAAACACGTATTCATGACATACGCAAAGCACGTAAAGACGTAACGTAATGAGTGAAAATCCGATTGATAGAAATGTTTAGCGAAATATAACTTTGTGCCGAATTTTAGCTCTCTAGGTATTCTGGGAGCCGTGAAGAACGAACCCCTCAAATATTTTTAATAAACAAATAAAACGAGAAGTCAGTAAGAAGTAAAGAAAAAAATTAACAAAATACAGTTTGCTTAATTATAAAAATATGTAAAAGTAAATATTTCTTATCATGATGTTCAGTAGTCAGTTATTGGTAGACAAAAGAAAGAAAAATTTTACAAAACATTTCTATTCATTTTCCATTCTATTCATTTCTATTCATTCTAAAAATTTTCCATTATTTATTTTGGCAGTGCCATTGAAGCTTGAAGATTATATGCTCAGACACTTTAAATATAAAATTTCAGCATTGTTTTCTCAAAACTGTAATCTCATTACACATCCAAACCCAGTCAAAACTCTACTTCTTATATCCGTTTTACTTCGAAAATATAAATAAGATTATGGAATATTCTGAACATCACGTGCTAAAATTTCATTTTATGTTTTAACCCTGTCATTTGGAATAAATTTTGTGACATTTTGTTATGCGTTTTCTTTAAACTTGCCATACTTAATGTGAATTTTGCTGCAGCAAAATGTACAATATTCTTTAAGAATTATAATTTATGTATCAGCATGCGCCGCAAGGGAAGTTATTTTTGTTCGACTGTGACTGTTGATATAGTTTTTTCAGAGAGTATTATTTTTGATTTTGGATAGGAAATAAAGCTTATGAATTGTGAAATTCGCATGGTAATTCTGAAATGTACACACACACATTACAGATGTCACGACAACCTTGTAAGGTATACTACAAATATGGATGGAAATATAATATAATCAAGTAAAAATGTTTCATACCGCCTAAAAAAATTGCTGATTTTATTGACATTTGATCAGCTGATTTAAAAGATGCCATTCATTTTAGCCTATCACTACTACTTCAAAATAATTGCTAAAATTAAAAGAAATAAATAACGACAAAATTTTGTCAACTTAATTATGATATAATTCATATTCTTTATCAAGAACGTTTCGAAAGTTAAAATGCACAAACTTTTTTATGTTAATTATTTCCAAGCTCTTAAGCATCTTCAGTATCTTTAGAAATGCCTTCCATAGATATTTTGAATGTCTTTAATTGCTCAATTGCTGAATATTCTTGGGACTTTAATCATGTTTTCAATTTTTCGGAAGTCAAGTTCATTTTTATACCTAATTCTGTTTTTGAATTGAGCTTTCTTAAAAATATTTCTATTGTTTCTCAACCAACCTCTATTGTTAATGATCAATTTCCCTTTTTCTCTTTCGCTCAGAAATATTTGGTAAAAGTTTTCCATTTGTTCTTATATCTTTATTTTCAGGTTATTTGTCTTTCCTTTTCTGTTTTTATTTATTTTTTCAGTGATTTTATTTGACGAAGGTAGCTCATATTGTACTCGAAGCCAGTTGGTTCCTTTATATTTGAATTTCATTTTTTTCTGTTCATTTTAATTATTTTGCTGTTGTTAAATACATTCTACTTATGTTCAATTTTTACAGCTAGTTTAAGCGTCTCGTTTAATTTGTTGATGTTTTAGTAGGTGTACTTCTTATTCGGTTGTTTCTATCTACTTTTCTATCCATAGTTTTATAGCATCGTTTTCTTTCGGCACATCATTTAATTTCTGTTATTCTGTCCGTGACTTTTACCGTTCATTCATAACATCTCGACTCTCGATTTTTTTCCTTATTTATTTTTTCTCATTCGTCTTACCTCGCGGCAATGGTAAATTTTCTTCAATCTTTAGCTGCGTGTGCTATTCTACCACTGTTGCCGAAATTACTTGAATCCGTGAGGTTGTGCATATCTTAGTTGATCTGAAGAAGAAACGGCTTCCTGCCTTTGAAATGGCTTGACAATTGATATTTGTGTTTATGCTGAATTTATGTTTCTACACTATTGAGCTTATATTTTGTTTTGCTCTCCATTTTCAGAAACCAAATGTAATCTTACATCATGGCAGTATCACTGGGATCTTAGTAACATTGTTATATTTTAGATATGTCCCGATGAAAGCATTATCCTTATTCATTCCTCTCAGCTCCCAAAGTGTCAGAAATAACTGGAAGGTAAACGCAGAAAATTAATTTTCAAAGGCATTTGGCATCATATAGTATTGTAGAAACATTGGCATCAGAGATTTGTTATTGTTTCCCGCAATATTTAAATCCATGCATGACTGCTTTAAACGAACGGCAATCTGCCAATTCAGTATCCTTTAACTCCTTGTAAAAAAAATTATCTTTCAGAAATTTCTTTTGAGTTCTCCCGAAAATTCCATATATCAGTTTTTTAGCCGTCTTATAAGGACACATATTTGCAAGGTAAGTAAATCCACTTTCGTTTTTAACTAAGGGCTCAAGGCTCAACGAAATTCTTCATGAAATCAAGCTTCATATATAAAAGTGTGAGAAGGACTCGCCAGTGAGATATATTTTACATTATTTTTTTCGGGTAAATATTCACTTTTGTTTTCTCGCTAACGTCTAATATATTGTTTTTACTTTGACGGACTGTCCCACAGAAATAGAAATCTAGAATATTTTGAGAAGTACATTAACAACCTTATAAGTAAGTCAATAACCTTAAGATAACCACATACCTGCAAACTGTAACCGAGTCATAATATTTTAGTGCACTCAGAATATTCGAAATGCATTAATATGTTTCTTAGAAACCAGTGGTATGCAACAGAGAGACTAATGTATATTCATTTTCATTATGCAGTTGAAGAGATTTCAAAATAAATGTTAACAGATCTCTGCGGTATTAACACTTGACGTAATTGTATAGTGACTGCTGTTCCTATAAAACTCATAGGATACCACTGCGTTATTCAATAACAAACTATCTTCTTTTAATGCTATAAACGCTGAAAGGTAAGCAATAAAATCAAAGGCACATATCTAGATAAAAAGGTCATTTAATCGAATAAAACCATCCTATAAGACTTACAAATGTTAAACAGCCAGGGCGCTTTCGGATATCACTATACATTTCATCAGTGGCTATATGAAAAATTACCATGAAAACAAGCTCATATGTAAACCAAATCGGCAGACAAATTTGCATAAATCAGCTACGAAGTAATGATAATATAAACAGGCTATTGATGATTAATCAGTTACAAAATTACAATAGTAGGTGTTATAAACGGGAGATTTAAAATTTTAACAAGTATTAAATACAAAGAAAAGACAGTGAAAAATGCCCAAATTATAGCCAAGCATAAATTACAATAAACTGAAACGTCACAGATAACTATGTAGAGGTTTGACAAGCATGAAGTCGAGAACGAGTCGCCAACCTTAACTTAAAATTTGTACAGGATCGAAATTACAAATGGAATCACGGTAAATATAAATAAACAGGGATTCATACAGAAGAATATTGCAAGGGTTATTGCAACGAATTAAAAGGAAAGTTTTCTCAAAAAAGGGCTGAAAGTTATCATTAACAACACATTGGGCAAGAGCCGTAGAAAGTTTACCTTTCTTGACGTCACGAGCATGTTCAGCTAATCGGATACCAATAGTACGGCTAGTACTACCGATGTAAAACTTGTAGTCATTATCAGGAGGTTCAACGTACACCCCAACATGGCTTTTAAAGTTATCTATATCCCTAAACTTATTAGTACGAATGCAATTGAATAAGGTAGCAATATTTGGGTGAGCAGGTTTAAATCTAAATTCGTGGCAAAATTGAAAGAGAGGACGGAAAAACTTCGGATGACACGGAAGACTGGATTTATACTGCATAAGGCCAACAACAGCAACAAGTTTACTATCTGGTTGAATAAATTTACGGCAAATATGAGCGAAAATTTTATAAATAGACTCAAAGAAATAAGCGGCTTTATGGCCAAGATTAAAAATAAAGTTAATTTCATTAGTTAAAGTCGAAATAGATGAGCAAACGTTAAAGGCACGATTAAAATAAGCGTTAAAGGAAGCTTTTTTAGAGGATATAGGGTGAGATGAATTATCAGGGATACAAGAGTTAGTAAAAGTGGATTTACTGAAAATAGAGGTATGAAAACTGAGTAAGGTCCGGGATATAAGAACATACAAAGAAACCAAAGAAAAATGGGACTCATGCTCAACGGTAAAATTAATCGAGGGATAAAAATTATTAATTTTATCCAAAAGATTAAGGAGGTCATTTAAATCATGATTCCAAATAATAAACGCATCGTCAACATAGTGGCACCAAAGAATAGGTTTAACTGTTAAAAAATGCAAAATCTCATTTTTGAGCTCCTGTAAAACTGCTTCAGCAAAAATGCCAGATAAAGGGTTAGCCATAGGGGCACCGGAAGTTTGCAAGTGAATAGTCTCGCAGAAACCAAAATATTTGGTCTCCACGACAATGTTCATTATAAAAGTTATTGCATTGATAGAGAGAATTTTATAATTTTGATTTCGGAAGTTTTTTGGGTAGAAGTTTTGAAGCTGAAAGGTAAATTCCATTAATGAGAAGTTCATTAATTACACATAGTTAAATAAAACAGTTTATTAATTATCTTATTATTATTAAAATTTGAGGCACTTAAAACTTTAAGAGGATCTGATATATGATGTCAGTTAGAATTAGACCAATTTTGTATTTACACATCGATTAAAACCTCGCTATAATAGATTACGTTGAAAATGTATATATCCTTTCTGCATCTGTATTCACACATTGCGAAGTCGATAACTGTTCACATCTTTTAACACATAAGTGGCACTAATTCGCTGATTGCGGCTTTATCATATTTAATGGCACTGCTTATATTTTCACTAATGCAACCTCACTGTTTGCTATCTTAGTGATCTCTAGTCGTCATTGTAGCTCGAAGAATAGCATAGTTTTCCATGAGTCGTTTCTCAATAAAATTTCAAATCGGAGTTGTAATTTTGCAGAGTAGAACGCTGGTAGAAGGCTCACACGCCGTCATTTCTTTGGTTGGTTGAAAACTTTGTCACTCTCATTCTTGCGTACGGTAATTGGATGGAGACACCATCTTTCGCTCAATTTGCGATTACCCGTTGGCGACATCTGTAGACCGTTGTTTACGTGAACTTTCTTAATTTAAAGTGACATTTGCCAAAAATATGGCAGTAAAAGTGTGTGGGTGACGGTTTGGATTCGCTAATATATCTTGAATCGTCACACCTCTGCCTTCACAAGTGGTGCATCATAAAACAACACGTTTAATTTCTGGCATCACAGACTTTATAATTACATACTTGGAATGAACTTCACGATGTTGTCGACAAACTCTTCTTTTAATTTTTTCAACTAATTTAGATTGCTGTCACCGGGAATCAAGCTGTTTTGTTTGTTTTTTGGTTATTAATGAAATTTGGTATGTCACTAGGTACTCGATTCGTAGACTGAATTCATTAAGTTGGACAGTTTAGAAGATATTACAGGATATAGGACCATTTATACTGTATTCATCACTGGTTCCTTATTTCTATGATTTTGGGGTTCCTGGTATTTGCAGATTTTCACTTTGTGGTACAGTTTCCGCTACTGGTAATGTATTCCGATATATGATAAAAAGAAAAGAACCCACTTTTGGTCCTATGCGCGGTTACACAAGGTGTTTTAACCCGAGCATAGCTTTTGTTAATATTCATTTGCATGCCAGTAAAAATGGCATGTTAATCGGATCAACGGGGACTGAGATATGGGTCATTTTCTCTGAACGGGTTTTTTCATCTTTCTTGTTACAATACACTTTTTTTTCTATTTTTCAACCTATTTTCTGCATTATATTTTAATACTAGCCGCCTTCGGCGACCAGCCTGTTCGCTACCCTTGAAAATTCTGACAGTGGCACACTCGCTGGCGCCATAACCCCGTGGAGTTAACAAAGTTTATTTTAGCTTAATGACGATAAAACCATAATTCAATAATTTAAATTTTATAATGACCATAAGATAAGCTCTTAATTCCATCATTTAAAATGTAACGTAATTTTCTAACCCGATCCATAAATACATCGCGACAATCTCCATAACTTTCTTTTTATTTATTTTTTTCTCTATAGAAACACCGTGCGTCTGCTCGCGCATGTGGGTTGTTGAGATCCAGACCGTCCAACCTACCAGAAAGGTGTAAGGTAACTGTTTGGGCGGCCGGGAAGTGCCACCCAATTTAGACCGGAACCCAGTGGGGGAGGCATCCACAGGGACCGTACCCCCCTTCCCCTACCACCAACCCCCTCAGGGGTTCACTTCTTTAGTGAATACGGGTGTTGCAATCCCGAGGTATCTTAGCAATGCTTTTCTTTCCTTTTTTCTTTCTCACTCTTTCTTTTTCCTTCTCCATTTTTTTGTCTATCCTTCTTTCTTTCCCCTTATTTTTTCTTTTGTTCTCCTTTTGTGTTTCTAGTCCCTCTCAGCTGCTGATGTCATCAATGCCGAGCCCTTAGTAAACATCACATCTGCTCTATGGGCCCTAGTACCACTCTTCGGCCTCTGCTGTAAGGTACACCGTTTGGGCTCGGGAATGGGTTTATGTGGGTGTGATGCGAAAGGGGTAGAGCTGCGTGCATCAGTAGTTTTGCTTTTAAGAAACGTTTGCAGTAAACGGTTCCAGAGGTGAGGCCCTTGGTTGCGTTGGTTGGATGGTGGAGAGTGTTTCATATCGAGAAATCTCCCATGGATCCTTCTTGGTCCATTGGCCCTGTGCACCAGGTGCACGTTATGGCCCGCTCTCCATCATCTGGCTTTGCGAATGACTCCGGCGGTTACACTTGACACGTTAGAAAAGTGTGGGGAGACGGAGCCTGGCGAGGGTTCCGATAGATCTGGAAGCAAACCGTGGTTTTTTATAAGTGGTTACAAGCATGGAGAATTTAAGATTGCTTTCCGTCTCGGGTTCTTCATGCTCTTTTTCAGATGAGAACAATGTTATTCTGACAAATATATCACATATGGATTGGGCTGAGAGGGCTGAGATCTTTGAATCATGAAAGCCAAAAGATGTGACTCCCAGAGATATGGGACAAAGTTGTATAACATCATATAACGCCTCAAAAGCTAGATATTTTATTGTAAAGAAGTCTGAAGGAACTTTTGCAAATGTTTCATTATTTTAGATTCAAAAAAGTATAGCTGCCTATGTAGGTGATGCAAAAAATATTAGAAAACTAAGATCCGGTGACCTTTTGGTCCAAGTTACCACAAATGCTCAAGCAACAAATATAATGAAAATGACCCATATTGGAAGTTTCAAGATCACAGTAAACATACATATGTCACTTAACTATTCTAGAGGTGTAATTTCCGAATCAGATTTCATTTATGACAGTGAGGAAGAAATTTTGAACAACTTAATTGACCAAAATGTGTGCGCTGTAAGACGTATCAACGAGAGGGGAAAGTCTTACCAACCAAACACCTCATACCTTTAACTCGCCAGATTTACCAAAAACTATTAAAGCAGCCTATCTGATGTGCAAAGTCCGTCCTTTCATTCCAAATCCAATAAGGTGCTTTAAGTGCCAAAGATATGGACATTCTAAAAATTCATGCAGAGGGAAATATGAAATATGTGCCCGGTGTGCTGAGCCTGGACATGAATCTGAAAATTATACAAAAAAATTTCAATGTGTCAATTGTCATGGTGAACACCCACCATATGCTCGATCATGCCCTAAATGGAAGATCGAAAAAGAAATACAAACTGTTAAAATCTATAATAATATTTCTTTCCTTGAGGCACGTAAAATAGTAACAGCACGTACACCTAACGGTGTATCCTATGCCACTGTAGCCACTAAATCCTCAACTTCTGCTGCCACGCAATGTGAGAAAAGATCTATTGCTACACAAACCGAACCTATGTCTGGGCCTGAAGATAGTCCAAATTCTACTAACCCATCAAGTATTCAATTTAAACCTAAATCTGCCATACCCTTAGCAACTTTTAAACCAGCGTTTTCACAGCCAAATAAACCAAGTACCAGTGGGGATAATGAAACATATACTACAGTGAACAAAAAAAATCCAACCAAAAATCAAAATTAAAAAATGAGAAAGAAGAATTTGCACCTAGAAAATCCTTAAAATGAATAGATGCAAAAAAGGATGCCGTTATTGATGATGTAGTACAACTTTGTGTTTCGGATGACGAAACAATGTTGACGGATGTGTTACCACCTTCATTCAATAGGTCCAGGGTGAAAAGTTCTCGTTCACCAAAAAAGAAAAAACCTGCATAAAGGCTTCTTTGGTCTCTTGGAACTGTCGTGGTTTGCAGACCAAGTTGTTTGAGGTTAAATCATTAATTAATACTTACCATCCCATTTGTGTCTGTCTTCAAGAAACATTTTTAAATTCTAACAATAGTATGAATTTTAAACATTTTACTTGCATTCGCAAAGATTTTGATCGAAACAGCAGGGTTTCTGGGGGAGTAGCCTAGCTAATTTCCCAAGACTATCCTACCTCCAATGTACAACTTACTACTAACTTACAAGCTGTTATTGCTCGTATCCATATTAAGACATTGATTACAGTATGCTGTATTTATATTCCACCAAATGTTAATATTGATCACAAGGAACTTGATGATTTGATTGGCCAATTACCTTCGCCATTCGTAATATTGGGCGACTTTAATGGTCACAACCCTCTTTGGGGTAGTTCTGACATGAATCATAGAGGAAAGCAAATTGAAAGTGTATTAGTAATCACAGCCTGTGCCTATTAAATAGCAATGAACATACCTACTTTCATCAACCAAGTAAGACATTCCACACTATCGATCTTGCTTTTTGTGCCCATCAGTCCTTCCGTACTGGTCCTTTTTAGTCGACAAAGATCTACACAATAGTGACCATTTTCCCATTGTTCTCTCTAACAGTCAAATCAGATCACTTGTGAAACCACCGCGATTTATCTTTTCGAGAGCTGATTGGTTGACATTTACTTCCCAAGCTGTGATAGCTGATGACGCAGTACAGAGCTTTGCCATCGATACAGCTGTAAATAATATTACAAATCTGTTGATTAAGGCTGCTGATACTACAATCCCTAAGAGTTCTGGAAAAACATCTAAGTATCGCTTTCCTTGGTGGAATGAAGAATGTCGCGAGGCATACAAAAAACAAAAGAAGGCCAAAGAAAGCCTGGGCCAAAGGTAAAAGAAGCCTGGGCCAAATTCCGAAGGTATCCTACGACTGATAATCTTACTGCATTTAAATATACAAAAGCAGTTACTCGTAGGATACGCAGACGAAGGCAAAGAGAGTCATGGGAGGAGTATGTCAGTGGACTAACCTCTTCCACTTCCAGAAAGAATGTATGGCAAAGGGTTAAAAGATGCTCCGGTGTTTATAATGACCATCCCATATCTGTTATAAATAGTAATGGCTCAATTATTAGCTCTCCGGCAGAAATAGCAAATGAAATAGCCAAAGCCTTTGCAGATGTTTTAAACTCAGCAAGTTATTCAGAACCATTCCTGTCACACAAGATCATATCAGAAAAGAAACCAATTGTCTCCTCACAAGGCAAAAACTTGCCATACAATTCTCCGTTTACAGAGTTTGAACTTCTTACAGCATTGTCACAGACCCAGGGAACCAGCAGTGAGCCAGATGGTGTCCATTATATTATGCTGAAACACCTTTCTCACGACTCTTTATTGAACCTTTTATATCTGTACAACAGGATTTATACGGAACAAAAGTTTCCGACATCCTGGCAAAGAGCAATCACCATACCCATTATAAAACCAGGAAAGGACCCTAAAAGTCCTGCAAGTTACCGACCCATTGCTTTGACAAGCTGTATCTGCAAAATTATGGAAAAATGGTAAATGCCGACTTGTTTATTTCCTTGAAACAAATAAACTTTTATCTCCGCATCAAAGTGGTTTTAGACGAGGAAGATCTACCTCTGCCAATATTATTACTCTGGAATCCCAGATCAGGACTGCCTACCTTATCCGAAATCATTTAGTGTCAATATTTTTTGATATTGACAAAGCCTATGATCGCACATGGCGCTATGGTATTATTAAAGACCTTTTTGATTTTAATTTAAAAGGAAATCTTCCCATTTTTATACAAAACTTTTTAGCACCTAGGATATTCAAAGTTCGCATTGGTACTGTTCTTTCAAACCCTCACATACAAGAGGAGGGAGAGCCACAAGGAAGTGTGTTGAGTGTGACTCTATTTTCCATAAAAATCAACAGTATTTTAAACCATCTACCATCATCAGTTCGTATATGCCTCTACGTGGATGATTTGCAAATTTCATACCAAGCACATGATATGCGCACCGTTGAAAGACAGTGTCAAACTGCAGTAAATGGCATTCTGCGATGGGCTAATCTAAATGGATTCAGGTTTTCAATCCAAAAGACTTGTTGCGTTCACTTCACCAGAAAACGAGGTCTACACTTACCTCCAGAGATTTTCATGGAGAATGCTAAAATTGCTGTTCCTGATGAAGTGAAATTTCTTGGAGTCTGGTTTGATAGAAAACTCACCTCCCTACCCCATGTTCAGAAACTGAGAAAGAAATGTGAGAGAGCCATTAACATTTTAAAAGTTCTGTTAAATACAAAATGGGGTGCAGATACAACTACCATGCTATGTATATATAGAGCTATTATTCGCTCCAAGATTGATTATGGATGCAATGTTTATGGGAGTACACGAACATCTGTTCTCCAGAAACTCGACACAATACGTAATAAAGCATTACGTATATGTTCAGGTGCTTTTAGAACATCTCCTGTTCAAAGCTTATATGTGTACTGCAATGAGTCACCTCTAGAATTCAGGCGTGAACAGTTGATGCTGAATTATTACTATCGGGTCATGTCCTTACAGAACAACCCTCTGCAACGACTAATACTAGATGAGCATTATGATCGACTCTACGACCACAGACCCTCATGCATTCCATCTTTTGGCAAGCGGATACGAAATATATTATCAACAATCCCACAAGTAGATCTAAATGTAAGGAAAACAAAGTGTTTTGAAACACCTCCATGGTATGTTCCAGATTTTATATATCTCAACCCATTTAGTAATTTTACTAAGAGAAACACAGATCAGACTATTTATCTGCAACTGTTTGCTGAACACAGAAATCTCTACAACGAGTTTACTCCTATTTTCACAGATGGTTCAAAAGCTGGCAATTACGTAGGGTTGGCTTATGTATCTAAAATATTATAAAGTCCTTTAAACTGCATGCATCTTGCTTTATTTTTACTGCTGAGATTATGGCAATATACCAGAGTCTTATATTCATATCTCATCAAATTTCCAAAAAGCACATCATTTATACCGATTCATTGAGTTCGCTACAACTTTTATGATCTAGGATGGCTATGAATTACCCTATTGCCTCTGATATTCTTAAGTATGAACATCGTCTGAAGGTACAGGGATACCATACTGAATTTTGTTGGGTGCCAGGACATGTTGGTATCAGAGGAAATGAGTTGGCAGATATTGCTGTTAAATCAGCTACTGAAAATTTAAACCTGACAATCCCTTTAACTGACATCAAACCATTCATTTTGAAAAATATTTATGACAAATGGCAGTATTCCTGGAACCAGCAGTCTCATAATAAGTTGTATGAAATAAAGCCCTTAATACAAAAGTGGACTAGTTTCCAATGTAGGAAACTTGACGTACTTTTAACTCGTTTGCGCATTGGTCATACTCGTTTTACCCACAGACACTTACTTTTAGGAGAAGTTGAACCCTTTTGTAATAGTTGCCAGACCTCAGCAAGTATCAAACATATTTTAATTGAGTGTACTAAATATAAACAGTTTCGTTTCAAGCATTTCAAGTCTTATACTATACATTTGGCAGAATTGATTGGAGAAAATCCTCATTTAGAGCTTTTCCCATTCCTACTGGACATTGGTTTTTTCCATCATATTTAACTTCACCTTTTATAACCTTTTAGCCTTTTTTCATATCATTTGCATTGTTGTACATGTTCCATAGTCCTAGTTTTTCACACTTTATCATTCTTTTAAATTATTCACGTGTTTTAATCCATACTATTTTATGTATCTCGGTACCATATGTCTGGCGCAGCATATCCTCTTTGGATCTTGTGCCATTAAACCATAATCAACCAACCCCTACCACCAACCTCTCGGAAAGACTTACGGACCCACATGTTTAACGTGATCGTACTCCGCATGAACACGGCGGCAGTGTGGCAGCGTGCAAATCCAGCGCGCAAACCACTGGGCTACCGCGCCCGAAATCTGCCAACAGCACGCGGTGTTTCCAGGTGGTCACCCACCCAAGTACTAACCGCGCCCGATACTGCTTGCCTTCGGTGATCTAATGAGAACCGGTGTTATCAGCACGGCGCGCGCATGTGGGTGAAAAACCTCTTTCGCGGTTTTGGCCGAGAAATTGAAAATCATTACTTCCTTAAAATCCGAATCGTGTGGCTACTTTTTATTGTTTCTTGACCAAATTAGGCTTGCAAGAAAGCCTGATCTTTGAGCTTTCTAAAAATGTAAATTATTAGTCGAAATTGCCAGTACTTTTCCCGACGCGAGGATTTAAAAACGAAAGTTCGTTTATTTGAGCCGAAAGTTACTTTTGTTTTAAAATCTATAAAAAATATTAGAATTTGTCCCTGAGATTTAAAATTGATATAATTTTACTCGCAATAGTCTGCTCTTTCTGGTCGTGTGATTTGTTTTATTTACGACGTCTGGATGGTGGAGGAAAAATGGGGAAAAACGGTCGAAATCGCATAAAACATTAAATAACAAAAAAAATTTGAATTTTAAAAATCGGTTTTCACGCGGTGTTACCTTCCCACCTCCCGGGTCTCCGATTGCCAAATTTCATAGCTCTGTGACGCGCGATCGCTGAGCCTATAGTGTATAAGACAGACAGACACACAGACATTGCTTTTTACAATTTAAGATAAACAAATGATAAACTGTAGACTATTTAAGCACTCGTGGTGTCGACTTCCGTAGCGTGCTGCAGACTAAGCTACCCTTGTTTGGAAGGAAACGTTATGATGTATGATGAAGAATTATATTAAAGTACTTTGATAAGTGGTACTTTGATCTACATAAGTTAAATTAAAATAGATGAAATGGGTGATATAATTTAAAATATTTTTGGTTTAAATGAAATATAAATATTGATTCGTTGGTTCTATTTTGCCGATTTATTGATATTTTAATTATCTATAGCGCTTTAATTGCAAATCCTCTTAACTGGATGTTGGTGGTGGGGGAGGAGGGGAAGGAAAAAAACGGTCGAAATCGCATAAAACATTAAATAAAAAAAAATTCATATTTTATAAATCTGTTTTCACGTGTCACCTTCCCACTCCTCCGGGTCTTCGATTGTCAAATTTCGTAGTTCTGTGATGTGCGGTCGCTGAGCCTATAGTATATAAGACACACATACAAACATACAGACAGACACACAGATATTGCCTTTTATTATACAGATGAGTGGTAAAAAAAAAGTAGCTGTGACCATTTTAGGGAAATTAAATAGAAAATTTTTATTTTCACTAGAAGTAAATGCAGCATAACAGGAGAATGACATTTAATATAGGCAACTGCTTTGTTAGTATTTAGTACATGTATATATATATATATATACCATTAGATAAATAAGATTTTTTTTTTAATTTTATTTGGAACCTTATATTTACAACTAACTTCAGATTTGTTTTATCTTCTAAAACGAAAATCTAGTTTAAATGTAATTCACCTGTTCTAATATCATTCCCTTGTCTACCAAGACGACAGGGGAATGACGACAAAAGAATGACAAATCATATGATTTTACTTTCTGAGTATATGAGTTTTATTTGCATTTAAGCCTAACTTGATATTGAGTTTGCTACACCAACTAGACACACATATATGTTAAAAAAATATATTTACTTTTATATTCAGAGAAGAATTTAAAACAGGTGAATGGCAAGGAATAAAACTGCGGACCAAACATTTTTCAGTTTTATACTATTTCCCTGCAGAGAATGATAGCTAGAACTTAGCCAATTTCTTGAAATGGTGAATACGGACTTTAGTGAAAAGGTATAATACTTTAATTATATTTTATTGTCATCTATGTACAGAAAGAGGTTTTAAAATTTAGCGACAGGTGAATGACAAAAAAGCTAGGGGACAGTTGTAAAAATTTAATTTAAAATATTGCTCTAATCCATAGTGGAATTTTTATCACTGTTTGTATGTGAAATTTTCTAATCTACATAAATAAAATTGAAAATCTGTCTGTCTGTTTGTCCCATCATCACGGGAGAACGGCTGAACGGAATTTGATGAAAGTTTGTGGGTAGCCTGGAAATAGTCTCACTTAAAATTTAGTCCATGTTTGGAGTTTCTACGATTAGTGGTTCTCGAGATATTAGTGAAAAACAAAATTTTCGTTTGTCTCATTATCACGGAAGAATGGCTAAACCGAATTTGATGATATTTTGTGGATAGCCTTGAAATAGCCCCACATAATTTTAGCCCAAGTTTCGAGTATCTAAGACCAGGGGTTGTCGAGATATTAATGAAAACCGAAACTTTTTCCTAGGAGTTCAACTCTCTAACTCCGTGATTTATCCAAACGAAAAGCTTGAAAATCGTTTGAAAGTGAATTAAAACTTTATCTCTGAGTTTGATGGGAGATTTTTTGCGTTAATTAGACTTTTTTTGAAAACATGAATTGTTTGAAACATGATTTAAATAAGAAATCTATCTCCATGGTATATTTTTTACACGCTTTTACTGAACAATGAAAAGTATAAAGAAATCAAAATGGTTATTTAATTTCGCAGTTTATGAGGAAGATTCTATCTTATATCATGTTTCTCGGAAACGCAATTAAATTAAATCTGTCTGTTAATTTTAAATTTTATTTTTTCGATTTGAATAATAAATAATTGGATATAAAAATATATTTTAGAAAAGAACGATTTGATTTTTCTTATAGCATTTTTGACTGTATAATATCAATTACGGTCTTCAGGTTTAAGCGTTATTATTGTTGATATTTTCGGGAATTATTGATTCAGGGATTATTGAAATTTTCAAGTTATTATGCAATTGCTTTATTATGACAAAAATTGTTTAAACTCATATATTGTACGTTGCACGAGTAATCTTCTACAAATACACGGGTATATCTTTTAATCTACGAGAATATAAGTAGTACAGGTATATTGGCATATGTTTTGAGTATATTGGCATATATTGGAATCAATTACGACTTTCTGGTATGAAGAGTACAGGGATTATTGATATTTTCAATTTATTACTTCATCTCATTTACTTTCGCAAATATTTTTGAGACTTATATTGTAATATGGGTAATCTTCTACTAACACACTGGGTTATTTTCTAATCTGCGACAATATAAGTAGTACGGGGTTGCATATATTGATTTAATTCTATTTTTTTTTGTAAATTTGCTTACAAAAGGGGCCAGGATGTTTTATTCTTCAGATCTGCCCGTGAAGATAAATTTGCATATAGTGAGAACATATATTCTTAAACTTCTCTTTAGGAGTTATAAATTTAATATTTTAACAGAATTTGCAGATGATTGCGAATTATAAGTTTCTTTATATTATATTATCTGTACGAAGAACGGGTATGCTGCTAGTACAGTATATACAAACTTAAAATTCACAACCATGTTCAAATTCCTACTTATATCCTTGTAGATAAGAGGATATATTAATAGAAAATTACCCATACTTCAATATAGTAGTTTCAAAAATATTTGCCAAAATAAAACATATGACGTAATAAATTGAAAATATCAATAATCCCCATAGTCCCGTTACGGCCTTCATGTCTAAACCTAAAGGCCGTATAATAGAGTTAAAAATGCAATTTCGAAAAAATTTATTTTATATGCATTTCTTTATTATTTAAATTGGGAAAGAATTAATAAAAATCGTCTGCCGCATAAACACATTGGATTTAAATCCGTTGCTAAGCTATATTGATTCAATTCCTTTTTTTTTTTGTAAATTTGCTTACAAAAGGGGCCAGGATGTTTTATTCTTCAGATCTGCCCGTGAAGATAATTTTGCATATAGTGAGAACAGATATTCTTAAACTTCTCTTTAAGAGCAACAAATTTAATATTTTAACAAAATTTGCACATGATTGCAAATTATAAGTTTCTTTATATTATATACTCCGTACGAAGAACGGGTATGCTGCTAGTTTAATATGAAACATTATATTAAAAGAAAACTAGAAAATTAAGGCTAGTAAGTAAAGTTGTAATTTTATTAATTAGCTGGATGGGACACATAGGGGAGTGACATTTAATAAAAAAATTAAATTTTTATGTATTAAAACTATAAATTGTTTCTTCAGCTAATGGGTGATAAATATGAACAATATAGTAAAATTGATCAGTGTCTAAAATCAGTCCTAAGTTATGCAAACTTTTATTAAAACACCTGGGACACGTAAAACTCCCGTTTACAAAAAATGACCCATATATGAAACCACAGATATAAAAACTGTAAAATAAAAAAAAAATAAATGTAAGCTCTGCAATTTTCTTCAAAATTTTGCCGTTTTTAGTAGAATAATCATAATGAAAATACAATAACAAATTAAAAAAGTAGTAACTTAGAAAACGAAATTAGATACCCTTAATTTGCAAACAACTGCTTTCTTTTAAACAAAATGTATGATATTTAATTAAAACACCTGCTCTCGTATCCTTTGAATTCGGAAATCTTTTGCCTGAAATGAAATTCATTTTGAAGCCAAAAATTCGACGAATTTTTGACCTTATATGTTCAAAAAGTTTTAACTGTTTCGAATTAAAAGAAATCTATGTGTTGAATCTGAGTTGTATCTTCTGAGGACTTGAAGTACCTCTCCACTGAATTTCGCGATGTTTAGCTTTTATAGATGACACATATGTACAGACATACCTCTTCATTTATTATGTAAGACAATGGTAATCAAATGACAGATAGTAAATACACCTATCAAATAAACAAACAAATCGCACAAGTGTCTCTTAGTAACTGAAAGTGCTGCATTATGTGCAGTTATGAAAATAAGCAGTCAATACATTGCGCTTATAGTGGTTAAACAAGAAAATCATTTGGTTTAGTAACAACAAGTCATTGGCATACTTTATTGAAATTCACTTATTATATTTACATATACCGAAACTGTTAATCATGCAACAGGGCCATATTCCCTTCCTTAAATTAAAATGAATAAATTTTTTTGGACTGACCAGGAGTTAATTTAAAATTGACTAATTGGCGCATAGCATGCTTATAGTGATTTTAAATAAAATATATTCTATGGATTAAAAGGAATTTTTATCAATATATGAAGGTTCTGCATATTTAAATTATTTTGATAGATCGTTGAGAATAATACCGATAAAGGTTTTTTATAGTATATATTTTAACGTCTTTTCAGTGGTACGAAAAATTGATTTTACATTTGGGTCGTTATAAAATTATTATATTCAAATTGATTTTGAATGACTTCTCCAAACTTTGATTTGAATATATATCACTTATGCTAATTTTTCGCATATTTTGATATTTAACAAGTATTCCTAAAATATAACTCCTAAAAGGTGCTCTGGAAATTGTCCTCTATTTTTTATTTCTTGAATTACTTTGCATGTATTGTGACTTTACAATCTTCTGAACTGTATTAAATAGTATTAAATAATATTAATGAGAAGAATATCAGGATACAAAATTCACAATTAAAAGTATATAAATATAAATAAAAAGAAAAAGAAAACACGGCAAAAATGAGAAAAGGCAATAATAATTAGCTCAAGATAAAAGATTAAGACATAGAGAACAATCAATTGAAACTACACCAAAAATGGCGGTTAGTTCGAAATTGCATTCTCATCAGGACAGCCATACAATTCGAATTAAAACCGATAGAATAGCCAGTTTCTGACAATGGCGATAGTATTTAACTATAGACACCATTGGAACTGTCTACTGGCTAGTGGAAGGAGAAAAATAAATGAATTGAATTACAAATCAGAAAAATAATACCTCCTTGAACAGAAATACGAACTCATAAGCATTGTTACCACGTGTAAGTTGAATAAGCGACTGAGCATTTCACCTCACTTCGTCAATGCGAGTGGGCACCGGAATGAATACATTTGAACGATACATAATACGTATGGAGACTTTCAAAAATAGTAATCAGTATAGGACTCAGGACAAGTGGAAAATAGTCATTCGAAAATAGTAAACAGTATTAGACTCAGGCCAAGTGGTAAGTTAGGTGATAAGAATGGGTGAATTCTCAAAATTGAGTTATCCAATCAAAGATAAAAAATGCAGGTGTAAAATTATTATGTGGTATATTTGAAATTATTAATAATATTATTACAAATACTTCAGGATAATGGTAATTTTGACAAATGCGTTTAAGATTATAGATGTGGAGAAAGTGACACCGAGGATCAGAAAGTCGATGTATTCGAAATAGCTGGTTTAAAATGATGTTTCTAAACAATTGAATAGAATTACAAGATTGATATGATAGCAGCTTTATTATAGTGAAGTTGTAAGAATCTTTTTTATCATATAGATTGGTGATTACACGATTATTGAGGGTATCTAAATTTAGGTCTAAAAAATTTACAGTTTGACTAACGCTAGGCTCATTAGGAATTAATTCTAGGTTAGATGGGTAAAAATCAATATTAATTGGATAGGAATCATCAATGATAATACAAATTAAGTCGTCAACATATCTATATATAATATATGAATTAGAGTTAAAATGACATTCATAATAACAAGGATATAAGTTAGCGAGTATACTACTACTACAGCCACCTTGTGGTACTCCAGATGTTTGTAAATAAATGTTATCACCTTGGATAATATAATTGTTGTATAACACAAAGTGCAAGAGCATAGGAAAGTTTTTGACATTAAATGCAACATTATTGGAAGATAGATAGTCATAATAAAGAGAGATAATAACTTTATATAAATCTTTAATGACAATATTATTAAATAGGTCTTTAAAATCAAAGGTATGGAAACCAAGAATTTGTGGAAGTTTACTCAGGTGATTTACTAAATCAAAACTATTGTTCAAAATGAAATATCCTGAATTCCTAAATTTTTAAGAGATTCATTAATTCTATATAAACAATTAAGCAAGTACTTACTAGCTGTAGTGGTAAAGGTATTATGCCCACACAAGTGACTGTTCTAAAACTGAGAGGTGATTTAAGGAATTTAGGAACCAAAGTAACATAAGGAAATTTAAAACACTTACAATTAATATTTAATTGTGTATATAATTTTAGCATTTTAGTTTTGATTTTGATAGACTGATTATTAATGGGTTTAAAAATTTGATTATTTTTTAAGTAATTCTGTAACAGAGAAACATAATATTTTTTACAAATGATGGCATAATTATTAGAAGCTTTATCTACATAAGTTATGACAAAATGTTGTTGTAGTTCTTTAATAGCAGATAGGAGTTGTTTATAAGGATACCTAGGCTTCGTTAGTTTAATGTTTATAATAACATTTTTGAGTAAATGTAAGGTAGTATACTTCCATAGATGGAATGCTTCAATAGGAATGGAATGTGAACAAGCAAGTTGATATATGAATTTATCAAAATATATATATTATATATATATATATATATATATATATATATATATATATATATATATATACACATATATATTATATATATATATATATATATATATTATATTATGATGAGTTCGATGTTCTGCCTTTTGAGTATATAGAGTTTTTCAAAATATTTAATCAAAATTCACAATGCGATTTTCTATTGTTTAATTTCAAAATATTATGTTTTTTTCCTTTCATCCAAATATTCAATTCAATTTTTAGGATGAGTAGAAACAAAACGAATTTAGCGACTGTCTAACACATGGATTGATTTCTTTTAATGCATCTTCTCGGTACTTAGGAATGAAATGGGGTTCTTTTGGATCGATATCCAATTATCACTATTTGCTTCATGATTATCAATAAAAGCGTTTTGATAGTACACCTGCTGTTCCCTATCCACATCCCAAATCTAACATTTTATCATTAAAAAATATGTAATTCTAAACTTTATAAAACATGGCCAACCCAAATAATGGTTATCAGATCAAGGTAATAAACAAAATTTCTGTAAAACTTGCAATTGAATTTACAGACTAACTTGCTTTATTTGCAAGGTGTTTTGTATAAGTCAAACAAGTAACAATTTAATTATTAGAATTAATCAATATCAAAGTAATGTTAAAAATATTTGTCTCTGAACAAGTTTCATATGATAACATTGAATATGAGCACTTCCTTAAGCTTTCCTTTAGCTTTCGCGACTTTGAAAACGCTGTTATACACATTCTTGCAATTGTAAATAATGTTCAAGAGAGGTTATTTCTAGAAAAAAAGTACTATATGATTTATCTTAATACCGTTTCCCATGAGGTTTAAATCAATTGTTATACCACAGTAATATAGTTAAATGTTCATTCCTATATCAATAACTCAGCAGACAACTCTATTTAAGAAATGTTAAATATTAAAAAAACCAACAGTGGTAGATCCCACAGAGATAAAAAACATGTCAAACTTAGTTGTAGTCAAGCAGACTTAAAGTCTCCAATTATCTCCTTAAGTGATAATTTTATGATATACTTCAACTGGAGAAGTTCCAGGACTTGGATTCTTGATTTACAAAAACGTGGATTACAACATTTTTTAAAAATTAGATTTAAATTACCATTTTAGTCATCTTTATTATGACTTGTTTCTTAAAAAGAAACGCTTGTAAATATTTACCCAAAGAAAAGCAAAATTTCAGATAAACAAGTATTCTCAAATGCAATCTGTGTTCTTACTTTCACAAATCCGTTGCTTAATAATTTCAATTTTACAGATATATTTTTCCAAATCTTATGTGTTTCCCAGTAAAAATATAAACACAAGAAAGGTTTTAAATACAACGTTCTTTTAGACCATAAAATCCTTAATAATTTCCAAAGAGAGATTTTCAAAGAAACTATTCTGAACTCGTCTAGCTGTACATCTCCAGAATTAAGTGTATTTGTTAATAGAGAATATGGTTATATAATTACAGGGGATTTAAATATTGCTATAGATAAAAATTTAAGATAAATTAAAGGGAAATTAAACACTTACTAGCTATACTTTAAGTGACAATTAATATTCTAGACTTCATTTCAGTGCTGGAAACAATCAGCTAGATCCAAGAGTCGAACCGAATATCCTGGATTTCACCCAGACTTATAACCTACTTTATAGTTCTATAGTAAGTTATAAGTCATTCCTTATAAGGGTATAGTTATGCACTTGTAAGGAATGGCAATAATTATAATTAGCTTACAATAAATGTGTAAAAATCTGATGTGTCCAACACATGACTTTCTTTACAGATTTATACAAAATTATGAGCTTTCCTCTGTTTCGAACATCCTGAAAATCAATAAATCTTTGACATTTAATTTCTTTCGATTCTCTCAACAATTTTAGAGGTATCGCCTACATAGAACAGACGTCATAAAAATGGCTGATTATTAACATTTAAAAATGTTAGATTATTCACAACGGTTGCTTAAAATAATTCAACTGTGCCAAAAATGAGTGGAATAATCAAAATTCGAGAGTCTGATTTTTAAACTAATCACAATACTTACTCTTTGCATATACTTGTAGGGAAAATGAGAAATTAGGTTAGATAACGCAAGTATTACTTTTGGAGTAATTTTGAAATTGAGTTGCATGTAGTTCCGTGTATAATATGGTAGGTGTGTTTATTTTTTGTACCTTCCTTTGTTTCATTTTATATTAATCATTTAGTTTAATAATGTGTTTAGGTTTTATGTGTATTAAATATTCTGCTCTACATATTTTCTCAGCTGAACACCGAAGAAAATATGTATGGTTAGCTAAATGAGACTTTTAGAAGCTTTTAGTTTTTTTAGGGAAATATATATTTATATACCATGTAAAAATAGTTAATTTTCTAATCTGCAGAAAAAAGATACGCCTATTTTAAATAAATATATGCTCCAAACGGTCATTCAAAAGCAACCTGTGACAAAAAATATCCCTCCTTAAAGCAAGGAATGCCACTCGCGCTGTGGAAACGTATTTCTCGGTGGTTACTTCCCTAGATGGGGAATTTGCCTATTCGGTTCTTTGATAAATGCCTCGTTTCTATCGAAATCCTATTTTTGGTCCTCCCTGTATGTGTGTGTGTGTGTGTGTGCGCGCATGCACGATAGATGTATGCATCCATCCATCCATCGATCCATAAAAAGTTGACCTACAGCCGCGAAGCTTGGAAGCAATGGATGGAATGCCAAAGATATACAATATTGTCGGGCCTATGTACATTTCGACTTTTCTATGTTATTTTCAATAAATTAACTCGTGTCTTTATACAGAAATATAATTTTGTATCTGAAGAACATAAAAATCTTCAGTAATATCAAGAAGACTAATGAAGAGAAGAAAAACCACGACTTCAAGAAAATCATGGAAATTGAAAGATATTTTTATAAAATTTTTCGAACAATACAACCTACTTATCTCTTGTTAATTTAATATCATAATCAATCCTTGTTTGCACTCTCATATAAAAAAATTTAGTGTTGTCAAAATAGTTTTCACATTTGAAAATTAATTGTTAGGCTACATTTCTGTAACAAACTGTTCATAGAAAGAACTGGGCCAATCAATAGTAAAATATATTGAATAAAAATAATATTTTCTGCCTAACAGAGTGACGACTATGTAAAAGTTTCAATAAAGAGAGAAACTTCTTTCTATGTAGTTTGTCACTGATAAAAGTTAATAAACAAATTAATTCGATCGGAAAATTTCCGATATGCAACATCAACATCCATAAATCAAAAGGCGGAAATTATGGGCTTCATTTGTTTAAAATAAATTTTACCCTCGGATGCTCTTTTGAAACATAATGTAAGAAATAACTTAATTAGATTTAATCACAAGAGAAACATAATTGCCTGATGCATGAGAAATTTTGTAAGATAGTCTTTTAGCCTTAAATAATTTATGTCGTGACATCTAAGGATTGGGAATACTTGAGCACCGTATTTAAGGATAAATAAAATAATATTATACAGCTGTTTCGAACATACGAAAAATCCTCTTCACCAGTGCAAGAGAGCTATCAACCCGAAGTCAAAAAGAAGACATGAACACTAATATCCAATCCGGATGTTGTTGTCTATAGTGTGTTGTATAGAGGACACTCTATAGTGTGTTGTGTAGCGGACACTCTATAGTGTGTTGTATAGCTGGCACTCTATAGTATGTTGTATAGCGGCTGTCAAGTGTTGTATAGCGGAGCATCAGGCTCGAAACTCCTTTCATCTCTAATACATTCTCTGAGAGCATCATCATTTTTGACATTATTTCAGTGACCGCTATGGGGGTTTCAAAATATTTATCTTAATTTTATTTAGCCAAAGACTCATAATGCGGCACTTTTTTCCACATTTGGGTTTGGGAATTTAGGGTTTTGCACAGATCTGAATAAAGTTAAGCAAATTTAGAAGTTTAAGAGGTGGCTATAGAATATTAGGTTATTCCGAGTTCTGAATATATATTACTTTAGAGATTAAAAGAAAAGGGGTCTATTGGGAATTTCTGTTATTCCAAGATTTTAACTGCGCGGGATCTCTTAAGATATTTAGTATTTGGATGATCATAATTAAAACTGTAGCGAAAATAGCGCCAAATTGATGAATTGATTATTAAAAAATCTTAATATATGGATTATATTGCATTTTGAGGATGCTATTATTATCGATAATTGTCAATTCAGAGTTGTGTGAAATATTAGTTAGGTGTGCATCGAAATAGCTTTACATGTTGCCATCCGGAAAAGCCCCAAATGTACCATTCAACATTAAAATCTTTTTGCCGTGGATCTTATACATCCTTTTTTACTGTTAAAGAAGTAAATGCATTGCATAATATAAGGAAAGTCATATGCTGCCCACATTAGAATATTTTTAACTAGTTCAGGAGAAGAAACACGTTCTTCATCTGGAATAGAAGCCCTTACTTACTGTATACCATTACTCAATGCTTTTTTACAATTGTTGGAATCAAAATTTCCTGCATTGATGTTTTAACAAAGCTTTGGAATCTTATTCCGAATTTTATTCCTGAACTAGCAGCATATCCGTTCTTCGTACGGAGTATATAATATAAACAAAGTTATAATTCGCAATAATGGGCAAATTCTGTTAAAATATTAAATTTATTGCTCCTAAAGACAAGTTTAAGAATATCTGTTCTCGCTATGCAAAATTATCTTCACGGGCAGATCTGAAGAATAAAACATCCTGAGCCTTTTTGTAAGCAAATTTCCAAAAAAAAAAAAAAAAACGGAATTGAATCAATATATGTAACCCCGTACTACTTATATTGTCGAAGATTAAAAATTCTCCCGTGTGTTAGTAGAAGATTATCCGTATTACAATATGAGTCTCAAAAATCCTTGCCAAAATTAAAGAGATGACGTAATAAATTGAAAATATCAATAATCCCTGTACTCTTTATACCAGAAAGTCGTAATTGATTCCAATATATGCCAATATATATCAAAACATATGGCAATATACCTGTACTACTTATATTCTCGTAGATTAGAAGATATATCCGTGTATTTGTAGAAGATTACTCGTACAACGTACAATTTTTGATTTTAAACAATTTTTGTCATAATAAAACAATTGCATAATAACTTGAAAATATCAATAATCCCTGAATCAATAATCCCCGAAAATATCAATATATAATAACGTTTAAACCTGAAGACCGTAATTGATATTATCCAGTCGTAATTGATATTATCTAGTACTATAAGAAAAATCAAATCGTTCTTTTCTAAAATATATTTTTATATCCATTTATTCATAATTCAAATCGAAAAAATAATAAATGAAATTAACAGACAGATATAATTTTATTGCGTTTTTGAGCAACATGATATAAGATAGAATCTTCCTCATAAACTGCGAAATTAAATAACCATTTTGATTTCTTTATACTTTTCATTGTTCAGTAAAAGCTTGTAAAAATAACCCATGGAAATAGATTTCCCATTTAAATCATGTTTCAAACAATTCATGTTTTCAGAAAGTGACTAATTAGCGCAAAAAATCTCCCATCAAACTCAGAGATAAAGTTTTAATTCACTTTCAAACGATTTTCAAGCTTTTCGTTTGGATAAACCACGGAGTGAGAGAGTAGAACTCCAAAAAAAAAGTTTCGTTTTTCATTAATATCTCGACAACCCCTAGTCTTAGATACTTGAAACTTGGACTAAGTTAATGAGAGGCTATTTCAAAGCTATTCAAAAAATTTCATTAAATTCTGTTAAGCCGTTCTCCCGTAATGATGAGACAAACGAAAATTTCGTTTTTTACTAATATCTCGAGAACCACTGATCGTAGAAACTCTAAACATAGACTAAATTTTAAGTGGGATTATTTCCAGGCTACCTACAAAATTTCATCAAATTCGGTTCAGCCGTTCTCCCGTGATGACGGGACAAACAGACAGACAGACAGACAGATTTTCAATTTCATTTATATAGATTAATCATCGATAAATATATTTACACCTGGCCTAACAAATTCTACACTTTATTAACTTTCAATTAAATACTTTATTTTGTACCTGTTTATCAATAGACCTCATATATTCCATATTTATCCTTTGACATTGATGACCGATAATTTTGGTGTAAATGTGGTCGGAAATTCTTTTAAGGAGTCAGTGGACCACTTATAAAGATATTTTAGACTAAATATGGTATACTTTTTCAAAAGAGAAATGCTTTGAAATTGAATATGCGATCTGATTATGCAGGATAACTAAATGTCAACGACCCGAAACACTATGTCAATTTGATAGAGCAATAATTCGTACAAAAAGTAATGTTTTTAAGTTGGCAAGTCAAAGCCCCGTCTAAATATGAAGATGTGTATATAAATAAGTAATACGAATTGTATAAAACTATATTTTTCATCTCGGACAGCAAATCATGTAAATTTGAACTTCTTTTTATAGAAAGATAATAGGCTTACATTTTGCAACATGTTCAATGGAAATTGTCATGTATTTAACTACTTTTAACAGAATAAGAGAATATTAAAAAATGTAGCAACATTTTCAACTGAACAAATTTCAACATTGTGCTTACATTCTAATAATGAACTTTATTCTATAAATAATGTATTTGGATGAAGTATGTTAAACAAAAAATGTATGGTACTCCTTTGAAAAATAAATTTTGTGTCCTAAAATTTAAAAGCATATTTCTTGAAATAGTAAAATTAAATCAAATAAATATTGTTTTTCAACTTATATAAATTGTTTTAGATTGTTTTTCAATTTATATAAATTAGTATAATAATGCTGCCAAAATTGAAAAAATAAAAACTTATATTTTCAAATTAGTGGATTTATTTAAAATCTTTATCCTGTGTAGCTAATATTTTTCAAAATAATGAGTTTGATATTTGTCAAGATATATTTTATACACGTAAAGGTTATATTCTTATATTCTACACAAATGAAATCTTAAATTTATTCCAAAAATGTTGCAAATTTTCCGAAATGTCAAAATATCTTTAGTTATTTCTTACAAAAAGTGCTGCGACATGAACTAATACCAAAGGTATACGCATTTTTTAAATTTTGTTTTCGGATTTTTTGTGAACAGTTAATTAAGTAAAGTTAAAAGGTAACACATAACAGCTTGCGTGTTTACACAACGAAGTAAGCAAATGAAAAAGTTTAATCAAGTCTCATGACAGTTTTATTTAATTTAGGTAGTTTGGAGTCTAATAAAATAAGACATATACTTTACAGTCCTCAAGGAATGTCACATTTTAATATTTTCCTTAGCCAGTTTTTATCACGTCTTTTAGTAAACGCTCAAATGTAATAACTAAAAATTTTTATCTTTAATTATTTACCTATGAAAGTTTATATATATGTGTGGGTGTGTATATGTACCCATGGATCCATGGTTAAACAGTAATTGGTTAGATGGATTCTGGGATAAGATGTTGCTTCGGTTTTTAATAAAATTATCGACATTTTTCAGTTTTTAGATAAGAAATGTTTATATTTTTCCTATCGTATATATCGATTTATAACATTTCAATTTATGAATAGAAACTAGCCATTGGATCTAGTTAATTGTTCTTGTTGTGACACGTCACAACACGTTATTATTTTATTGTTTCAAAATTAATATTTTTTATAATTCATTAAATATTTTGTATTATTTTAGTTTTAATGTATTATTCAAAATTATGTTATTCAAAATTGGTTCTTTTATATTCAATAATAAGCCAATTGTCTCATTTTCTAAATTAAATTATAAACACGCTGCTATTCATTGATGTTTTTCATTAGTACTGTGAACGCCTCTTTTGACTACGGCTGGATAGCAGTATCCCCTTTCTGACAGTTGGTAGGGTTTTTGTTTATGGAGGAATGAAAATTTGGATCATTTGGTTTGAGTCTAGCCTCTTCTGTTATCTCACTTTGCGAACTTGTGACAAGACTGCGCGGGAGAATTCTTTTATGTAAAAAGTGCTGATTCAGTCTATCCTGATTTTTTTTACATTTAAAGGTGGTGTTGCAGAAAGGAGCCCCTTTTGGGGGCGTCTCTTTTGCCATTTTTTTTTATATTTAAATCTGTTCAGTGTGCTAAAGGGAATATGTTTTAACATTTTTTTAAAACATGAAGTGTTGTTTTTGAATTCATTAAAGTTCTTGTGTATTTATGCATTTTCATCTACGTTGAAAATATGGTAAATTGAATTTATGTGCCATTGCCATTTCTTATGTTTAAGCAATGAATAGACTCACATCTTTGAAATTATATCTTTGTCAATCCAGGAAATGATAAGTTAGTGATGTTTCGTATTAATTCAGTATTCTCTTATGAAAGTGCGACAAGGTCTATAAAGTCTTATTGTAAGTGAAAATGAGTTTAATAGAGGCTGGTTTCAAATAGCAAATTGTCTCAATTTCATCAGGGATTTTTATAATCAATAAGTGCTAAGAAAAATAAAATTTCAATGATTTGAAGAAGGTGATTGTCGTGTAAAAACAATTGTTCAATTTCATTGATTTTCCTTAGAAGATATACATATAACGAAGCATTTATGCTGAATGATTGATTTAAATTTGCACATGATGCTGCATTTGATGTACACATGATCCATATCAATTCAGTTGTTTTGTATTGAAAATATAAAATAACCTTTGTCTCTTTTTGTGAATTTTACATAACAATTTTACATAACAATTTTACATAAACAATTTGCAAATCTGGAAGAGTGTCTGTGGTTTAAATTGAAGAACATTATCTTCAGCAGAGTTGTAAAATTAGAACATATATTAAAAAAAAAGAAAAAGAATCTTGTGGAGCGCCAATTTTACACAATTCATTTTATAACAATTTTCTTATTTACAGGTCCTGAATACAAGTATTTTCTTTAAAATCTACTTAGGTGTTAAAGAATTGTGCATTTATACTTTTTTAAGGCACTCACATACAAGGATGGTTTATATTAAATTTTTTTAAAAAAATTACGCAACGCATAGTACTTTTATTCACAATTCTTTTTCCATTATACGATCCCCTTCATTAAGTAATTTTCCTTTCTTTAATTGCATGTGAGTGTCCGACCCAACTAGGAGTTGAATAGGGGTTGAAAATTAAATTCATATCATTTTATTAATTTCCCTTTACAGCCCTTATCACAACAATTCTACTTAAGTGTCCAGTTATCATATGGAATGTTTCAGAAGAACGAAATGCTTAAAATACTCATTTGGTAGCTAATTCGCACAGTGAAACATTTTCGCATGGGGCAAGATGAGACTATACAGGGTGCCCCAAAAACATTGACCTCGGCTTTTATTCCTTAAATATTGATCTTAGATATATATAATAAATTATAAAGTTGCGTACAAACAGGTACAGAATTTTATGAAATCGATAAAAATTTTCAACGGAATTAAATTTTAAGAAATATAAAATTAAAATTTTTATGCGGCCCCCGTACAAACACATTTCCAATGAGTAAAATGTGCACCAGATATGAAAAGACAAAAATGCTGACATAAACCACTTTTAGATGCATCGATATGGGTTCTCAGAGGGGAAAAATCATCTCGGCAAACCGCGTTTCAGGGGTCATACACAAATTACGAAAGAAAACAATGATTAACATAAATAAAAAATAATTTTTCTATTTATTCTTGCAAAAGTATCTACATTGTGTTGAAATAATAACTTTACACACAGGTTACAAAGCGTGTTTAAAATGTTTTCCATCCATGCCTTACAGAGCTGTATTCGCCCGATAACAAGCCTATGATGCATTTCTGAATTGCGTCATTTGCCCTCTTGCTGTAAACATTTACATTTTAATTTGTGATTAATCCCTCACCAACTATGTTTAAACATATCTCTGGGACATTTTATGATAAAATGCTGAAATTTTGTACATCGCCTTGTTAGTGTATGGGGCACATTTTACTCATTGGAAATGTTTTTGTACGGGGGCCATATAAAAATTTAAATTTTGTATTTTTTCAAATTTAATCCCCTGAAAATTTTTATCGAATTCATAAAATTCTGTACCTCTTTTACGCAACTTTGTAATTTTATATATGTCTAAGATCAACATTTAAGGAATAAAAGCCGAGGTCAATGTTTTTGGGACACCTTGTATATATATATATATATATTGTATATATATATATGTATATATATTGTGTATATACACATATATATATATACAATATATATATATATATATATATATATATATATATATATATATATATATATATATATATATATATATATATATATATATATATATATATATATATATATATATATATATATATATATACACACATATATATATATATATATACTATACACTCATTGCCATAACAATGCTGAAATTTTGTACATCACCTTATTAGTGTATGGGGCACATTTTAGTCATTGGAAGCACATTTTAGTCACTGTTTGTACGGGGGCCGTATAAAAATTTAAATTTTATATTTCTTAAAATTTAATTCTTCTGAAAATTTTAATCGATTCCATAAAATTCTGTACGTTTTTTTAAGTAATTTTTTAATTTATTATATATGTCTAAGATCAATATTTAAGGAATAAAAGCCGAGGTTAATGTTTTTGGGACACCTTGAATAATTCAGCAGTCAACACTTGAATGAGCACAAATCTTGGCAAACAGCTGCCGATCTACGATATAAGTGGCTGTGTTGGTACTGCGCATCAAAACTCAACAAATCTTAGTTATATCATTTCTGGATTAAAAAATGTGGAAACTTTCCATATGATAGAGATATATTCAAAAATTCTGAGATAGTTTCTTCTGTAAATGATCGTTTAGTTGCAAGTGACATGAAAAATCAAATGTATAAGAATAATTTAATAAGTATGGATGAGAAAATAATTTTAGGGAAAGAAAACACGAAATCTTAAGTAAAAAATTGTCAAATATAGAAAAAGAAATACAGATTACACAACTGATGAGGAGGAAGAAACTAAATGGGCTGATAATTCACAGACGATGTTGATAAGTACGACCTTCTGGGTTTGATGAGTTGTATCGTGAGTCAGTTGAATGAGACTTTGTGAGTGTAGTAGACTGTGTCGTAGAATTTTGTGATAAATAACATTATTCATATGTTGCGAAGGTTATGAAGAAAACTGATAAATATGGAAACATAAAATTTCGTTTCTATGCTATATATGAGGTTTGTTGCTATATGTACTTTTCGTGTGTTCAAAACGTTCCCTATTTCCTTAGCGACCGGAATTGTTATCACCGAGTTTCCAACTTGACACCATGCGACAGACAGAAGAACATTCTTTCCAAGAATGTTAAATCGAACCCTTAGAACAATTTTTTCATATTTTTTAAATACATAGAAATTTGTATTTCTTAGTTATTTGATACTTATTTCGCCGCATCTAAAAACGTAAGATTAGTATAATTCTATAGATTGACAAAATGTTCTATGTATATTTTCGCATTCTAAAACTTTTTCTTTACCTAATGTTTAGAGTGACTTTTTTTTTCTTTATTTTGAGCCACCAGAATTCGAGATTTGATGACACAAGTTTTTTTCTTATACTTTTATAAACTTTCACGAAATAAATTTATCAATTTAAGATTTGTTAAGAACGTTTTCCAACATTTTCCAGCATTTTACATTATTTTGTTTAACATTTGTGATTAATGACTTTAAGAGATTAAATTTTCCTGCGAGGATGTAGTGAAGGTAGATTTTTACTAGGTGTACTTTCAGAGCGGTGAAAGCCAACTGAGCTCAGCTAGCTATTGATAAACAAATACTTTATTGAATGCCTGATTTTTTCCTCTGCAGGAACTTTGTTACAAATGTTTAATATAGTAGGAAAGAAAAGAGGTTTCGAAGTTTAATAAATGAAAAGGATATTACCGTGAAAATAGAGTGAAACTGAAACACTCAGATTACAGAGTACTGAAACTTGCATACATAGTAGATTTAAGTCTTTTATGTGCTAAGGTGAGACAAGAATTTCTATTGTTTATCTTGTGATGTTTACGATGGCATAAATTCAGCCCCAAAAAACAAAAAATTCCTCACAAATTCAGCTTAATCGAAAACAGGTGGTTCTTGACACCGTGACAGTCGTGATTCTGGAAACGTGTCGATCAATGATTCCTCGAGCATGCGAACCAGAGACAGTAGAACAGAAGTATAACCAATGAAAAATTCGATTTTGCCTATGTCTAAAATGTCGAAGGTTATGCCTTGACTTCGGTGGGCGCTGATTGCATATGCGAGATTGAATATGCTACAACGCACTAGTCGAGGGTCATGCCTGGACGCTGATTGAATATGCAAAGACTGGGAGGAATATGCAATGGACTGCGAGAATATGCAATGCATGCCGTACAGAAATAACGAAAAATCATGGAACAGACGCAATTTTTAACCAAAATGTGAAATAGGGGCATCAAGTTTGTGGAAATATTAAAAATTGTCTCTGGAGCTAGAGCGGAGACGGGGAGACCTATATTTGGGGGGGGATACATTTTACGAGGGAAAACGACTAATACGGTTTCGCTTGTATTAATACAAACTTACATCAGAAAAAATTTCATCTGAATCGGAGCCGTTTTTGAGAAAATATTTTCATACTTTTCATAGTATTTCCGATGTAGAAAAATTGTCTGACAATATAATCTTCTTAATTTAACGGCAGCTCTTTTGAATATTATACGCTGTTCCAATACGCAATTTTTGTTCCTGCAATCAACAGTTAATTAATTATAATTTTTCTTAAATATGCTATAGCAAACGAACGGAACTCTCCATTTTTAGCCTTGACTGGGGCTGGATGTTTTTTTTTTGTTAATTTCATTCGCGAATAAGGAAAATAAGGAACAGGTTTGGTCAATACCAATCGTGGATTTTTCTGAAGCATTTATTTGCAATCGTGGAATGTTAACGACTGGCTATTTTGGAAAGCGAAATATTTACCCCGCGTTGTGTTTGGTTTTCGAGAATTCAGGTGCAGTTTTAATCAGAGGTTCGCGTTTTAAATCCTTGACAACATAGGGTGCATTTTCCAGTAAAAAGATAATTAATCATTTGCAATATTTGTCGTCATTTATTTTTTAATAATCCAGCAAGTTGTAAAAAAATAAGTTATTTAAGTCAATATTGATTTTAAATTTGGAATCGAGGAATTCAACATTTTCAACAAATTAAGAAATTAATTTTCATGAGCTTCTGACAAATGAATTTGCAAGTACATGAAAATGTTCGAATCATTTCACTATTTAAAATATAATTGATAACAATTTTCGATGAAAGCATTTTTTATTCTTAGCTTTTATTTTTTTCCTTCACGATTTAAGAGAATAAAATTACATCTGTAACGAAAGAATGAGCACTTAGTTTCAAAATATTGGAAAAGCCATTGAAAACATAAAAGCAGTTTATAAGTTATTAAATGTTCATTTAAGTGAGCTAAAGTGAAAATAACAAAACTTTTCTTTTCTTTTAGTGAATGTTATTTATCATTCTATAATGGTTTTTTTATTGTCTTGGAATACTGTTTGAGACTGCCTTTTAATCTTAATCATGCAACTCATTTCTAAGTTTTTTTAAATTTGTCAAGAGGAAAGTTTATAAAAATAAATTATGTTTTAAGTTCGATATTTCTTAACTAAAATAAATATATTTTATTCATTAAAACAGAGGCATAGTTCTGTGTGTTAAATGATTATTTGTATGTTAGCTATCTGTGTGTTATCTGTATGTTAGTTATCTGTGTGTTTTCTGTCTGTGTTATCTGTTCTGTGTCAAGATGCGTGACTCGATAAATAATTTATACTTCTTTGAGAATTGTGAAGCCAAAATAATGAAATTATGCATTTTAAGTCTGATTATAACGTACACAAGATGTCTGCTATAGCTGTAATTATTTACAACATAGACATTAAACAATCCGTTGAAGTTGAAATCCAAGAATTGAACAATCCGTTTTAGTTTTAAGACTAAGGGGAAATCTAAAATTATACAAACTTGAGTAAGGGGTGACGGTGCAAAGGAAAAATCCAAAAGTTCAAAACATTTTGGTTTAATTATTGAGCAGTTATACTTTAGCTAGAATCTTGAATTTGGTCATATTCAATCTGTCACAGCTTAAAGGTCAAAGAAAAATATCTATATATCGAAATTAATTAGGTGTGGCGATGCAAAAGAATAAATGAAAAATTTTAAACCAATTTTCAAAATGGTTGAGCACTTTCACTCGAGCCTAAATCCCAGTTTTGGTCTCATTCGATCCCTCTCAGCTTCCAGGTTAACACAAAAATAAACAAAAATTCTGAAATTCGAATTAAAGATGATGATATAAAGGGATTTAAAGAAAAATTACACTATTTTGACTTTCAAAAGTATTAAATACACAACTTTATTTCCAATTAAAACTAGAAAAAAGAAATAAATTTATAAATTAACGCGATATATATTTTTCAATGGTTAAAAATCGCTTTACTATAATTAAGTAATTTTGTAGAGTGGAAATGACATTAAAGATATTCACGAGCCAGAAGAAATAGAAGCACACTTTTATATCCTTTCGTTATTAATCGAAAAATCGAACAATTAAATCACTTTGCCGTGCATGGAAATAAGATTCATTCAATATATGTTCCAGTTAACAAAATTATGAAACATGCACCATTTTTATGCTTAAATCAGAAAGAAAAGAGCTTTTGATATTCAAAAAAGTTATCAACAACTTTGATTAAGTGTATCACACTTGATGGCCGAGGCCAACGGCCCTACCGTGCTGAAAACACCGGTTCTCGTTAGATCACCGAAGTCAAGCAGCATCGGGCGCGGTTAGTACTTGGGTGGGTGGCCACCTGGGAGCACTGCGTGCTGTTGGCACGGGCGCGGTAGCCCGGTGGTTTGCGCGCTGGTTTTGCACGCTGCCACAACTCCCGCCGTGTTCATGCGGAGTACGACCACGTTAAACATGTGGGTCCGTAAGTCCTTCCGAGCGGTTGGTGGTAGGGGAAGGAGGGTACGGTCCCTATGGATGCCTCCCCCACTGGGTTCCGGTCTAAATTGGGTGGCACTTCCCGGCCGTCCAAACGGTTACCTTACATCTTTCTGGTAGGTCGGACGGTCTGGGTCTCAACAACAACACTTGATGGCCACTAGTCATTTCAAACGCGCAAAGCGCAGGTGAAATGGTTAGTTTATCTTAAGAATGAAAATTGTGAAACGTGATTAACGAAATGCAAAGCTGTAATTTTGCCAACATTTGAAAGATTTTGCTTTGTTTTTGCTGGAGAAATTATTATATTCCTGACTTTATTAATAAATAATACAAATTTTTAAGAATATTTTGTATAATCATGTTTGTAAAACTGACATTTATGATTCTGCTAGCACTTATGCGAATCACATAGAATGCAAAGTAAGTAAAAAAATATATCATTGTCTTCTATCTTCAATTTCCTAAAGATACACTTCATATTTTTTCAGCTGATAAATTTAATAATATTTAATGATCTCAAAATGCTTTTATTCTCCCTGTCAAGAATTATTTTTAAAGTTAGTTGTTTAGTGTCAGTCTTATTGAATTACTGCGGCTTGCAAAGAGGCAGTTACGTGTCGTTACGATTTGATCGATGGTGTGTGCTTTGCTCAATATCTCGGTCAAAACTCGTTAGTTTTAAAATACGGAGGAATCTGAGGAAGGTGGAATGAGCTTAATTCAGACATAATTTCGAGTTCCCAAAGATTAGTTTACACTATAATGCATTTGTGTGGAGCGATAACTTAAGATATTAGTTTTGTTTCATTTTTGAGATTAATACTCAGATAGATTTGTATCTCTTTCCAAATAAGCCATTCTGAATCATTCAGACTTTTTCAAAAAGTAGGTAATTATTTTTATCCATGTTAGTATAATAGTTAGTTATATAGTGAGTATATTATACATGTTAGTACTATAATATACTCAATTGAAGCATTGTGAAGGGGAACAAAATTTGAATGAGTTTTGGACGGGAGAGCTTGTTCTAAGTATCCTTGAACATGGCTCGAACGGTTTTAGGTAACGTCTGTGTGTGTATGTTTATATTAGTGCGCGTGTGTGTGTGCATGTCTATATTAGTGCGCGTGTGTGCGTATGTCTATATTAGTGCACGCGCGTGTGTGTCAATATTAGTACGTGTGCATGTGGACGCGATATCTAACAAATGAATGGAGCGCTGCGAAAGAAAATGGTACGATTATTACAATCAGTGTATATTGGAACCCCATTAATTTTTCATACTATTAAATGTTCGGAAGATACCCCCCCCCCCTCTCTTCAATTTTTGATTTAATTTTTGAAAAAAATCATAAAAAATCAGAACATTCAATAACGTTAAATAAATAATTATTTTAAACGTAATTTTTGATTGCAAAACAAATGAGATAAACTTCAGTACTCTAACATGAATCTTTATCCAGATATTGTCGATTTTTAAAATAAATGTATCGAAAGAATTGTATAAAATTTAGTATATTGTGAATATTATCCAATACACACTTTCTGTATGCAATAATGTTCATAAAATTTGCTAACACCATTCTCATGGATCTAATTCGTTCCATTCACGAGAGAATATTCTTCTTGTAATGTTTTTGTATTGTGACGTCGAAGAATTGAATTTGCTAATAGGCGTTCATTGTACGGGATTTTAATTAAATGCCTGTTGTTTGCATTTTGATGAGGATTTTCTACGTGATTACGAATAAGTCATTCTGTTTTGACTAATAAATTGCCAAAAGTGCCCAATTTAAATTGATGTTATGTCAATTCAATGCCAGACTTAATGTACAGTGCATCTGATACACCATTTAAAACTGTTAAAGAAGTAAAGTCCTTTGCATTATGCAGGAAAACTTATGCGCTGCCTGCAAATTTTTTTTAATTTGCAGTTGGAGAAAATAATGGAAGGAAAATGTGTCTATTAAGAGTACAAAAGTTGAAAGGATATAATAAATGGAAAAGAGAACGCAATCAGTAGCGAATTAACATTTTCGGGAACCCGATGCTTTCCCATATTCGGTACCCTTATGATATCATAAATAGTAGGTTAATAATAAACTTTGATATTATGTAGTTCAGTGACTCCATTAATGGGTTATTATTAAATAATTGGTTGTTGTTTTAAACTTAACATTCCCAATATAGATACACTACTGTTTTAACATTGTTTTATTAAGGAAAAACAGTAGAATATACCTGGATATTTAACACCGTCTTCGCAGAAAGTTTTATAAAGCCTTTTTCTTGATCCGCTGGTCACTTTAAGACTATTTCTATTTATCTTTATATTGGCACTATTTTTAATAACTATCCGATTCAAAATCTTTGTTTTGTTTGGTGTTTACTTCATTATTCCACAAGGAAAAAGCCATTATCTACGTACCTAAATGCATCATATTTTCATCCCTTAGGTTCTATATATAGTAATGCTTCTAATTTATAAGCTGGTATATTTTTTGTACTTATATTTTCCCATAAATTCACATTCATATGCATTTGTACTCTGTTTTATTCAATATCTAAGCATTTTTAAATTACATTAGTTATTGTATGTATTCTGTTGTAATTGAAATGCATTTTATGTCACTTTTAATACACTGATTTATGCAAATTTTAATTCCTTTTTGTATGTAACTGCATGAGTTATATTTACCATCTAACTGCATGGCTGCTTGTTTGCCTTCTGATGACAGGTGTATGGTACCTGAAAGCACTCGAGGCTGAAATGCAGTTTAAATTTACATTTGAAAAGTTGAAATAAATATTTTTGATGTTTTTAAATTGGCTTTGGATAGTTTGAAATTACAAGTTTACATTATGGAAACAAAATCAGTGAGTTGCTGATTGTTCGTCGCCATTATGAATTAACCAGGCCTTTTTAAGAAAAAATATTGAGATTTGTAGGTGATATTTGGGAATGTTTACTGTCTAGTTTAGTAAATAAATTAGTTATAATGAGTATTAATAAATAAATTGTATTAATTACGTAATTATTGATTAATATTATCTAGAGGTTGAGAAAATGGATATGAAAAAATCCTTTATGCATTCATTTTATGAAAGTATTTAGGTAAATGCGTATTGTACATGTATACATTACATATAGTCTCTGTTTCCATTTAAGCTATTATTTCGTGAATATATTTAACGACCTAAATGAAATTATTATTGCGTAATGTATTATTAAAAGAGTAAAAAAGGATATCTTACATATTAGGAATTTTGCTTTATAGTAAAATTGCAAATGTTCTAACCATAAGCAGTATAAGCACAAATAGATACCTTACACCTTTTGGTAGGTCGGACGGCCTGGGTCGAAGAAGCAGTATGAGCGTTACTGCGATTACTTAGCTTATAAGTGCAAATACAGATAACTAAAATTTTTTGCTCAATAATTTAATACTCCATTTCATCAGGATCTGCGTGATTATGTGTATTTACTGTTTATGAAAAGGTCAATAAGAGTACTTTAAATAGTTTGAGAAAAGTAACAGATATACTTTTATAGGATCGACTTCGACGAGAAGTTGATATGTTATCCCAGTTGCTCAATAGTTAGAGCATTGGCTGGTTAGTTCGAATATCCATGACTCAAACTTTAGCCCCGGTTGGGACAGTGAGGCCGTCACAATTGCGCACAAAAAATTAACCTTGAAGGTTAGAGACAAATATGACGGGGGTCAGAAAAATATCCAGTTACAAATTTTCAGTGGATCCTGTGAATTATGGCACCAGTTTCAACATCACGACTACATGGGATGCTAGCCTGAACAAAAGGAACATATAATATGAAAATGGTCGTTTAGATCGACAGTTACAAGTTCATCTGACTCCAGAGGGAGGTAAACTTTAACGAGAAGAAGTTGGAATCTTGTCCCTGTAGTTCAATGGCTAGAGTATCGGCTGGCCAGTTGGAAAATCCACTGCCCGATCTCTGGCTGAAACAGACCTTTACATAATATTTTTATTCTAAAATCGAGTTCGTTACGCTGTGAGTATTTTATCTGTATCAAATTTTATTTAGTTTAACACATATTATTTAACATATTTCATTAATATGCAACAATAAACCTCAAATATATATTATTTATTTTAAAACCTTTTATCACTAGTATTGTGCTTTATGAATCATAATGGAGGTATTCAGAGTTAAAACACGAGAAAAGGACACTTGCTTTCAGCGATGAAAGGAATCGATACTCGGAATGAGATCTAAATTCTTTGGAGAAGTTTTCGATATCTTTATTCTCAGGATAATATGGACTTAAAAAGATGTGTACACAGAGGAAATCGATGTATACCACTGCATTATAAACATGGGAATGTTTATTTAGAATCCCTTTGGGTAAATTCCATTGAATTTGAACAAAGGGAATGAGTAGGATAAACTTTATTATGAAACGGTTGCTGAATAGAATTGGACCTCAAGTACATACTTGATTATGTATAGGCAGTGTTGTGATAATAAACAGTGAACTCATTAAATGACATACGAGAATATTTGATTTTGAGATATTTAACTGTTTGTTAAACATAAAAATATGTCTAATAAAAATTGCTCTGAAGCACATAATGTGTACTGTTAATACATTTTGTGTCCAATAATAATTCCTAATTGAAGAAGGGAGAGGGGGACATACTAGAGGAGGGGTACTTGGGTAAAGTGTTGTAAAGTTTAAAATGGTGAAAAATTGATGAATTTCCTGGAGACTTTAAATAATTTAACGTTGAGTATAATTACTCCGTAAAACGAGACTTACAGTTATGCTGCATGTGATTTATGCTGAAGTATGAAGATCTTGGCACAGATAATTGCATTCATTTGCAAGGACAGATCGAAGTTCTTGGAGAGTTGATGAAAGATTCTGTCGACTTCTAGTATATTTCCTAATATATCGCGCATAAATACTACTGGGTATAAATCTGATAAAACTGTGGGAAATAGTGGTGATGGCGTCTGCCAGATATTCTCAATTTCTAGGAGTTTCCAGACAAGAATGAATCACTGGATTGTACTTCTTGGAAGACCCGTGCTATTGTCTATAAATCACTATAATTTATTTAAAATGAAATGCAATTATATGTTAAGACTGCTTAATTATCGGCCATTTCCGCCTCTAGCTAGAAGCTTAGTTTTGGGCTTACTCAATCTGTCTCAACTTCTAGACCAAGCAAAAATTCCAAATTTTTTAATATTTCAATTAGATGTGACACGGTGCAAAGGAATAATAAAGAAATTCAAAACCACTTGCGAGTGCAACGAAAATAAACAAGCATTTCCACTATAGCCAAAATCTTGATTTTGATATCATTTGATCAGGCTCAGTTTCCAGAAAAAAGAAAAATCGATAATTTCGAAAATTCTAATTAGGTATGACTATACAAAGTGATTTTCATTAACTTCTCAATTCTGTTTCTTAAAAAATGTGCGCCATTACATTTTAATGCTTCAATTTGAAACCGGTTTTTATATTCAGAACTTTCATTTAGCGTGAAGGTTTTACATTTAGTGACCACTACCCATTGAGGTTGCGCAAAACGCGGGTGAAATGGTTAGTTTTTTAACATAATTAAGAACTGGGATTTTTTATTATCCACAACTACGATGATACTGAAGGAATATTTCTTGTAAGAATGTAACAATTGAAAACTAGGTGACCTAACCAGATACTGGCGTGAGGTGGGATAAAGTACGTTAAAAATCATTGCGCCCCCACAAAAACATAAACTTATTCAAAAATTAAAGCTCATTCTTAAATTATTTTATATCATATTTCTCGAAAGTTGCAAAATTTCCCGTCAACGTAACAAAACTTTATTAAAGTAACTGTGTATTCAGTTGTACATGACACATTTAGTTTAAATCTATCTGACAAGTGGTTTTTATCATTTTTCTTCTGATTTTTAAAATGTTATCTCTTGAATGTCAGTGGGGTATAGCAATGTTTTAATTGCCAGGAAATCAGCAACAGGTCTTATACGAACTGGCAAATGAAAGTGCTACATTATTAAAAATATTCTGAATAAACATTTAACACTTTTAATATCATATTAGTCTTAACTTTTGGAAACAATTCCAGGTAAGTGAGACAGTTATTCGGAGACTTGGTCATTCTATGGCTACAACATTCTCCGAGGACCAGTATATTGCATTACGCAATCGCCGAGCGACCTGACCAGCTCCCCAATTAAAGGCTATTTTGTTTTCGCGACACAGACCCGAGGGCAGAGCATCCAAAATATCGGGCTGAGAAAAAAAAATGGAAAAGATCCCCAGCAAGAAGGAGAGTCAACGGGCAATCCAAGTCCAACGGACAGAGGAAGCCGCCGACTCCCTCACGCGGCGCAACCACAACCCAGGACCCCAAGAATTTATTAAAACAAAAGGCGTCTGGCCAAGAAAAGTACAAATGCCTACAATTCATCCGCACATTTTGCGGCCAAAATAATGTAAACATATCCAATATGGCATAACTTACAAGCAAAATTAATAGGCCAACATACTTCAATACAAAATTCACAATAATATAAATCAAATAAATATATACCAATCCAACAAACAAAACACCAGTAAATTAATTAAACAATATTCACCGTAATTCAAAACCATCTTATTGCCTTACAAGATCCGCTTATACAATGCCAGAACCTTTCAAACATAAGGGTTAAATACCCTCAATAACAAGTATTCCGAGTTCACGGCCCCAAAACCAAACCTAGAGAAAATCTCTTTACCTACTATTTTCTTCTATACAAATCTTGCAATCGCATAGATTTGCAATACCATTAACAAACTATATATACATTTACACCTATATACAAATATACTCCTATATACAAATATATGCAATATGGAGTATTTACTCACACTTTAACTCCAAAGCAACCACAAATGCATGGTTGAAGGCAGCAAGGGAGCGATTAACATTCAATTGTAAATAGCTAGTCACTATAAGTTATTGTTCTAGTCATTTGCTTAATTCGATGCTGGTTTAGCATCTTAATTCGATGCTGCATTTCCTGTCACAGCAGGAATGATCAACTTTGTACCTTGTTCCCCGGTTCTGATTACTGATAATACAATTGCGGCAGCTTGAAGGAGAAGCACACTTGCCCTCGTGAGAAGCGCCGCAATTTAAGCATCTAGGATTTTCGGTGTATTTTCCAGAGGTATGCCCAAGAACACTACACTTCCTATAGTGCATCACGCTAAAAAATTCCCTAATGTATACACGACCCCAATCCACGTAGAGAGAGCCTACTCTTTTCATATGACTATAAACCACAGGGCCAGCAATGGCAACCCAATGGTTACCATACTTCCCCTGATTTTAAATTCGACTCTGAACCACTCTTCGTCACAAAAGTCGTTCATCCTGATAATCATCTCCTGTACGTCTTCTCTCTCAAGATTGGAGCTCAGGTTCGTGATTAAAGGATACTGCAACAATAGGAAAATCCATATTTACCAGTACAGTGAAGCGAAGGATACACGTAAAAGGACTCTATGCCGTAGAAAACCCAGGACGCCCGACTCACTCGAGAGTTTGAGCAGCAATTTGAGTGCCGGGGACTCTATGCTTGTGTACTTGGAGTTTGTGTCACCTTGAGTTCTATAGCCAGAGAAGCACGATTAAAGTGGTGTCGTTACCATACTAGTTGGACAGAAGAGCAATAGTCCGATGTACTCACGGATGAGCCACGATTTACCCTAGATTCAATCAATAAACATGTAAGGGTTTGGAGAGAATGAAAAATACGCAACCAGCCCAATAACATCGTTGAACACTTTGGTCGTGGAAATATGATACGGACTGGATATTCTTTGGGATATACCATAAACCTACATGTGTTCATAAATTGTACTGTGACGGCAGAAAGGTACAGAGATCAAGTCCTTAAGCTCTCCGTACTGCATACTTCAGCAGTGGGTCCGGATTTTCTTTTTATGGATTTTAACTTTCCTCCACTCACAGCAGGGCATTTAAGCGAGTACCTTGAGAGTGAAGGTATTATTCGTATACAGTGGCCACCGTATTCTCCGGTCCTCAATACCATTGAAAATATTTAAGGTAGCTTTGGAACATTCTTTGCCCGTCTGCCCCCTCCTACTACCTTCCAAGAGTTGAAAACTGTCCTTCTATAGGAATAGCAATTTCAAGGCTTGTCTGGTTTGTTTGTGTAACATACAAGATTTTTTCCGAATGCATCAAATGTGAAGTAAGCACTTCAAGGATAAAAACATACCTAAATATAGTTTCTTTCATTTCATTATTATACTAATGAATATACTGAACTATTTACAATCCATTGAAACTTGGTGTCAATCAAGCAGAACATTTTGAGTTATGTCGGATTTACTGCTGCGTGTTTAATTTTTGGAAGGCAGTGTATTACCTCGTTCGTCGGACTTTAAAGGTTAATTTTAATTCAAAATTCATTCTGAAAACACCGAATTGCAATCATGATGATATAAATTAAAGTTTTTAATGTCATACAATAAGTTTCCATAACGAAACATGTAACAAAATATATGATTGCTTTATCTATGGTATATATGAAGCAACAAACTCTTGTGATAAAAACTGCAGAAATTGTTACTTATGTATCCCATATGTATAACATTCAAATAAATTTTAAAGATTTGTTAATGTACACTTTAATGTATGCTTTAATCTCTGCGACTACAAAATAGTTTAAAGATATCAAATATAAATATAGCCTGCATAAAAATTAGAAAATGAAGCAACTTAAATGAATTTAATCAAAAATACTGAGTTTAACTGAAGTTATTTTAATTGAATTGCGACAATAGAGAAATTGGTAAATAAATAGATTATGCTGTGACTTAGACAAATAGAATTAGAATAGAATATGTTTGTAGCTTGTTTGATGCGTGTTTATCGAAAAGAGGAAAGGGGCGCTAGCAGGGTAGGGACTTGTTCCCTTCGTTAAAAAATGTTATTATGCACTGGTCGTAAAGAACATAATTTTATTATCTGTTAATTTATTAATACAGGATTTTCTTAATGATATGTAGCAGGTAAAGGTGAACTTGAGAAAGCTTTTTAGCACAGTTGTTGTTTTGCGAGTTTTAGCATCTTTTCTGGTAAACGAACTTAAATAAGTCAACTGAAAAAGAAAATTCAGCAGGTTTAGGATACACACACATTTTATATATATCATATAAAATATATAATAAATAAAATCCTTTTACGTCTCACATAAGTTAAAAACTGTAAACAATATGCACCCAATTATCCTGGAGGAAGCAAAAATATAGATGCTCAATAAGAAGCAAAGTTTTTCTTACTAATAAGAGAATTTAACAAGAAAATGTCTTCCTTCAATGTTTACAGTTGCCATATTTGATTGGATTGGATTGTTTCGGCAATGTACTGTTCTTTTTCTGCACATTAGGCCAAATTTTTCCATGGTCCAAAGTTGATTCCGGACCATCACAGGCGTGTATATATACACAGAGTCACTGGTTGGACTTGCAGCTCAGAGAAAGGCTCCTATGAGTTGAATGCTTGTGCTTCCTATTTTAGGGAATCGCTATGTTTCTTAAAAAAATCAAATGACTTTTCGTAAAGAATATTTTATTAAAAAATAAATTTCAACAAAATGTTTTACAGTGTAGCATATTTAACAAGACTGCCCGCTTCTTTACCTGACATCTGCAATTTCTGTGTTCATAATGTCATTACACTATCCAATAAATCTTCATATGATGTTGATATATTGGTAAACCTTTTCCCAAAGCATTATAAACACCGTATATAGAAATTTCATTATTACATGTTTTTAGTAGAGTGATTCTATACCTGCTAATTTTTTCCTAATCTAAAGTTGATTAGCTTTGTCAAGGCAGATGCGAAGTGATATTCATTTAATCATGAGCAGAAATATTCTGTAAGTTCGACCACATCTATTACAATCCATTGGAGATTCCTATAGTTAATCTGTATTCTAGATGGAATATATGAATAACTAGCTGCATACCCATTCTTCGTGCGGAGTATATAATATAAAACCTTAAAATTCACAACCATGTGTAAATTCCTATAATATTTCAAATGCCATTGTTATTCAAAGAATTCTATTGAAATATTTAAATTAATGCTCCTATACATAAAGTTAAGAATCTGTGGTCTTACTATACAAAATTATCTTTCCAAGAAGATATGACGAATAAAATATCCTGAAATTAATGTCACTAAACATAAATTTAAGAATCTATGCTTTTACTTATACAAAATTATCTTCCCAAGAAGATATGACAAATAAAATATCCTGGTTCCACTAGTAAACAAACTTACTAAAAATGGAAATGAAATCAATATATGCCAAAATAAAAGCGCTAAAGTTGTATGGGAAGATATACCCGTAATGCGCATATTCTCGAATATTTGAAGATATATATCCCTGTGTATATCTCCCCGTGAATTAGTAGAAAATGACTTTTTCCTAGGAGTTCTCTCTAACACCCTGGTTCCTCTAAACGAAATCGTTGGAAATCGCTGGTTTAAAACGTGAAAGTGAATTAATACTCGATCGCTGAGTTTAGTTGTAGTTTATTGTGACTATCAGTTACTTTTGAAAATCGCAGGTTTGAAACCTGAATTTAAATGGAAACTCTATCACCATAGTTTATTTTTCACAGGCTCTTACTCAACAATAAAAAGTATTAAGAAATCAAAATGGTTATTTAATTATTAGCATTTTATGAGGAAGATACTTTCTTATATCATGTTGCCCAACAACGCAATTAAATCAAATGTGTTTGTTAATTTTTATTATTATTTTTACGATTTGAATAATAAATAAATGGATATAAAATCATATCTTATAAATGAACAGTTTGATTTTTCTTTTAATTATATTAATTACGGACTGTGTCATACATCACTGTAATTTATTTTGGAGTTTTCAAACTTATATATTATGTTTAGCCAATAAACTCATATATTGTGTTTATCCAATAAACTCATTTAGCCGATTGTTGAAACAGAGTAAGAGTAGAACGGATATATCTTCTAATACAATTTGCGTGTTTTCATTTAGTATATACTAACGGGATCAGGATGTTTTATTCTTCAGATCTGAAAAAATCAGATCTGCGAATTTGGCGGGATATTGCTAAATTGGCAACTTTTCATAAACCTTGCCAAATTGACTGACATGTTGCCATATTTTTGTATTATATACTCCGCACGAAGAACGAGTGTGCTGCTAGTTTTAAATATAATTAGAAATAGCTATTTAAGCGCTTTTTTTACTTAAGAAATAAAACCTAAAATATGGCACAAATGTAAAGGATGTAACACAATGTGTACACAAGTGTAAGCAGTATGCGTAGTAGAATGAGCAGAAAAATAGAACATTTTTTTATTAATATACTATATATTGTAAGCAAGTAAAAGGGCGATTCACCCCTTCCTCAAACTATTTAACACATGCAAGAATTTAACTTTAACGAAATAAAACAATCGAGTACACACAATATATTTATTTCTTCTTCGCAAACCTTATTTAAAAACAAATATTTTTCAAAAGATATTTGCACGGCTTCAAATCCTTTTTTCTTCGTTTGATTGCTCAACTATAAAAACTATAAAAAATACGTATTGCAATACTAATTACAAAGGTGATATAAAAATATGTTTTTCAACTTCATCAAGAATACGAATAAAGGATGATTAATACCAACATATTTCACACTTTTTTGTCGCATTTTAGTTTTAATTTTGTAGTTTCACAAAACACCTCTAGTGTCACTGATGTTTTCTCAATGACTTTGGAGTCATTAATAATTTTTTTTTTCACACATTACTTACTTTTACTTTCAACATTATTTCCACTCCTGTTGATTATAAAAAAATATTGTAGCCTAATTACCATTGATTATTTCTTATGTAATATTTTGAAGAAGGCAAATTTATCATGTATTTCGCATGCTTTTATTTAAACGTGGACGTTTCACATAAATGTAAGTACGTTTTATTGGAGGGATGGTAAAAGTTTTAAAATGTATAAATAATACAAATAAAATGTACATAAAAATGCTAAGCTAATTTATTTAATTAGCATTTAAGTTTGTCAAATACAAAAAACTAAAACAAGCAAAATAGAAATTCTCAAAATTAGCTTGCAACTTTTTTAAATATATTTTTTTGTTAGTGCATAGCGGTTAGCTTCAAAATATAGTTCTCAGTACATTGGAATACAAAATTTTCAAAAAAATTATTTTGAGAGATTTGGATAGTCCGTTTTATATTATTTCTAGTGATACCTCGTTTTTGTTCCAATTCCTATTAGTATAATTTGAAAAATAAAACAAGAAAGATCAGTGATGCTTAAAGCATTGATTATAAAACACTTTTCAACTGAAATCCAATTTCAGTTAGACATCTCTAAAATGCGATACATTCAGCGGTGATATTTGTTTAATTATCACAGAATTACGATAATTTATTTTAATTGAAAACTTAAAACTTCATAAAAAAATGAACTTTATTTAAATGACGTCATCGAAATATATATCATCTAGTTCTCTATGTAAAAGCAGTGAATATTTCATTCATACATCTTTACACACTCATTTTTACAATCACTTGTTTACATTCTACATTCATTAAAATGAGGCTTCGTTGTAGAAACAATCAAAGTTGGATGATCATTTAATCTTAAAAATATTCTAATTTTGTTGGCGCAGAATATAGATGCACAAAAATTACGCAAAAATAGAGCTGTTTTAGGACGGATGCAACACAAAATATAAATTTAAAAGAACTTTAAAAATCGGGATTTTTACTCTGGGAAAAAAGATGGGTGCCATATTTTATTTTGAAGTGGGTCACTTGATCTCTTAAAATCATATTGGTGTAATTATTGTTTTAAATTTTATTTAAAAAGCTACCGAACATATTTTGCTGAAATGTGTTTTATATATTTTATGAGATAATTTGAATATTTCCTAAAACTTTCGAAGCAATTTGGGAATTTTAAATTTGATTAAAAAATGTTTGAAAAATTAGGTCCCATAGAGTTGAATGTATTTCATTTCTTTAACGCAGGTTTAACCCAAAACTAAGTGGGTGGTGATATTCATTTGCAATCTCATATGCCCCACAGACCGTCTCAACAACATATTAAAATTTCATTTTGATAAAGTCATTTTCACGTGCGAACGGACAGACAGACACACAGAATGAACAAAGTCATAAACACTTTTCAACTATGTTGTAAAGTGTTAATAAAAGCAGATGTTCGTATTTCTGCCTGTGTCGTCTGTAGTAGAGAATCGAAGCGGTGGATCGTGGCAAAGTTTGCTACATTAATATTTACTTTACATTACTACATTTTACTACATTAATATTACTACATTACTACATTAACATTACTACATTACTACAATAATTTACGTTACTACATTAATATTACTACATTAATATTTACTACATTAATATTTAATACTAAAATTTGACTTAAATTGGATAAAAATTCGCAGATATAACAATATTATTTCGAATTTTAGTTTTGGGGCAAAGGCTTTTCTTTTCTATTTTACGACTTTAAGTATTTTCTTTGTGTCGTTCTGCCAACGACCTATTATCGAGCACTTCTTTGGGATGTATCAAAAGAGTGGATTTAGGGCATATACGCCAGAGCTGGATAATTGGCATGGTTGTGTGTGGAAAAAACGGAGTAAGCAAAAAACGGAACACAGTAATGATTTTATTTCAAAACAGACGATCTGGAAATTCAGTGGTGCTATCTGTATTTGTATCATTCAAGTAGCGGGCGCTTATTTATGACCATGGCAACGCTTTAGTATATCTAAATCAATTATATTTTAATAACAATGTACTTTAGACAACATCGGTGTTACGAGCACAAAAGAACGTATTGCACTTTACTTTAAATCCAACGCAGAATTTGAACTACACATCCCAGCTCAAGATAAAAACAGGGCAATTTCTAAAACGCCGATTAAGCACACTTGATCACTATTGAATCATTTTTGAAAGATAATGATTGTTAAAATACTCGAAGGACATTATTTTAAAATTATGACGAAACAGGAAACGGTTATTGAAATTTAAATGATGATTAGCATATTTTTCAACGTGACAGTGCCATTTGGTGAATATAAATTCACGTTGAAATCGCAGATTCGCCAAATCAATATTTTACTAGCAGGGGAATTGATTCAGTAAATGGGGATTAATTTGAATTTTGCTCGAAGGGAACCCAAAGAGAAAGAAATGCGTAAAAATCCATAATGTTTTAATCTTTTTCGTGTATAACGATTTATTTTTCTTACAGCTCAATCTTACTTTTACATTATTATAAAGAACGATTAAAAATGATTCAAGTATCGTGTATCGTTTATAGAGGGTTCCTAGACCTTAAGAACTCCGATAATTTTGTAAAGGAAGGTCCATGACTGTATATGTAAGGTCTAGCTATAGCAAAGTGTCCATGTTCGAATGAATAAAAGTCATTTTAGTGGCGAATAGTTTAAAAAGTTGGGATAAAGAACTGGGTAACAAAGCGAGATAGATGAAAAAGCCATAAAGTTTTACCACATTGTGTAATTAGTAGCAATTGACAGCAGAAATGAACGAAACGCGTATACGGTAAGTAATAAACACCTGTCAAAAACTTGTACCATCAAATCTTCTAATACGGAGACACCTGCAATGCTTGTTAAAGTGCGCCGTAGTATTGCTTCTGGTTTAATTCAAATGTGGACTGTCTCTGACGTAGGGAATCAATTTGGGTTAAATTATTTCCTTCTATGACAGTTTTATTGTCTATTTTTACTAATTTGACAATGCTCTACAGCATTGTAATTGACGTTTTTCTCCTATCTCGCTCTGTTTATTATCTCTTTCTATATATATATATATATGTACGTATATATATATATATATCGAGCAATTGACAGCAGAAATTTATATATATATATAAAGGGTATCACAAAATCTTTGGCCTCGGCTTTTATTCCTTAAATATTGATCTCAGACATATATAATAAATTACAAAGTTGTGTAAAAAAGGTACAGAATTTTATGAAATCGATAAAAATTTTCAGGGTTTTAAATTTAAAGAAATACAAAATTTAAAATTTTATACGTCCCCCGTACAAAAACCATTTCCAATGCGTAAAATGTGCCCCATACACTAATGAGGTGGTGTACAAAATTGCAGCATTTTATCATAAAAAATCCCAGAGATATGTATAAACAAAGTTGGTGAGGGATTAATCACAAATTAAAATGTAAATGTTTACAGCAAGAGTGCAAATGCCGTAACGCAGAAATGCATCATAGGCAAATGATATCTGCCTCTTACCAATAATGGATCTTTGGCATGGTTGGAAAATATTTTGAACAAACTTTGTAATCTTTGTGTAAAATTGTTATTTCTACACAGTGTAGATACGTTTGTCCCAATAAATAGCAAAATTATTATTTATTTATATAATCATTGTTTTCTTTTGTAATTTGTGTATGACTCCTGAAACGTGATCTGCTGACATGATTTTTCCCCTCTGAGAACCCATGTCGATGCATTAAAAAGAGGTTTAAGTCAGCATTTTTGTCTTTCCATATCTCTGGGAAATTTTTATGATAAAATGCTGAAATTTTGTGCATCGCTTTATCAGTGTATGGTGCACATGTTACTCATTGGAAATGTTCTTGTACGGGGGCCATATAAAAATTTAAATTTTGTATTTCTAAAAATTTAATTTCCTTGACAATTTCTATCGATTTCATAAAATTCTGTACCTTTTTTTACGCAACTTTGTAATTTATTATATATGTCTAATATCAATATTTAAGGAATAAAAACCGAGGTCAATGTTTTTGGGACAACCTGTATATATTTCTGTTAATCTTCCATCTTGTTTTGTCTCTTTCCAATTTCTTCAATGGATAATTTCCGCATTTTTTGTTCATTTTGTATTCGATTCGAAATGTTTGAAATTGCAAAAACATAGAAACTTCTATTCTCCAATCTGTATTTCTTTTTATTTTCACATACTATGTAATATAGTACAGAGAAAGTATTGTCTTCACAAAAATTTTCGAATTCGATATTTTAATGCCAATACATGTTTTAGGACCTCCTGAACACGTTTCGACTATTTTTAGATATTTTTAGATGTCTGTCTGTCTGTATGTATGTCTGTGGTCGATGGTAGTTAACGCAAATATTAACTAATTTTCAAGACACTTTACATGCGGCTTTGTTATCGAAAAATCTAGAACTAGATAGACATTTTTATAAATTCGAGCTGAAACTTCGTAGTTTATTCGAAATGCTATATTTTTACTTTCCCTGCAATACATGAGAATGTATAGGGGAAGTATTGGAATCATGTCGAAAATCGCAACTCGAGTTTTCGACGGTTTCAAGACTTCGACACGTTTCAAGACCTCTAGAATACGAAAGAACCATTTTTAGCGTGACGTCTGTGTGTGTGTCTGTGTGTCTGTGTGTCTGTCTGTCTGTCTGTGCAGGTTTTGTATCCACTCTAACTAAAAAACTAATTGACCGAATTTCATAAAATTTGGTAGGTAAGTCACGTGTGGGCGAATCTGGTGCTGGTTAGTATTGGGTATGATTTGGGATAAAAGAATCCGCCTTTTTTGCGAATGACACTCAAAAGCTTGTATCCACTCTAGCTGAAAAACTAATGGACCAATTTTCACAAAATTCGGTAGATAAGTCGCTAATGGGTTTCTCTGGTGCTGATTAGATTTTGGTACGCTTCGGAAAAAAATAATCTGCCTTTTTTGCGAAATGACCCGCAAAAATCGTCAAAATCTAAAGTAAAAACTGAGTATGCTTAAATATATCCATTAAATGCTTGTTTTACACGTAATTTTTAATGAAGAAAATAATTAGACCAACCCCATTACACTAAGACTAGCCGTTCTCGAGATATTTTAGTTTTCCGTATTTTCTCCACGCCACCTTCGAAAATAAATCCAGTTACCAAACGAGAACAAAATTTGAATTAAAAGTGAATTAAATTTAATTAAAATAAAGAGAACGTGGATATAAGTCTGCAGTGAAAGTCATATGCTGCCCACATCAGATTTTTTTAACATGGCAACACAGGACAAAATTTGACATAATCAAGCATAAAAGGGGTTATTTATGGCTCAATGATCACAAAAATTAAAAGTTTCAATCGTTGTGAAAAATTGCCGGGGTATAGGTTTTGTGTTCGTGACGTCACTAACTCCCCTCTGGTTGTCACTACGCTCCCCTCCGGTGTGTGTGTGTGGAGGGGGGGTACATTTTCAAGTATAGTATCAATTGAAATATTTTTTCAAGCCCTTTAAAGTGAATTGTAGCATGTTATAATTGTGATCAGTTGGACCAACGATACAGATTTTTCAAATCATTTCTTGCAAAATTTGCACGCAAAAAAAAAAAAAATCTGGTGTGGGCAGCACATGACTTATATTCACATTTTCTTTATTTTAATTACATTTAATTCACTTTTAATTCAATTTTCGTTCTCATTTGATAACTGGACTTCTTTTCAAAGGTGGCGTAGAGAAAATATGAAAAATCTAAGATATCTCGAGAACGGCTAGCCCTAGTGTAATAGTGTTGGTTTTATTCTTTTCTTCGTTAAAAATTACGCATTAAACATGCATTTATTGAATGTATTTGAGCATACGTAGTTTTTGATTTTAGATTTTGACGATTTTTGAGGGCCATTTTGCAAAAAAAGGCAGGTTATATTTTTCCGAATCGTACCAAAATTTAATCAGCACCAGGGTGTCTTACAAGTGACTTATCTAGTAAATTTTGTGAAATTCGGTGGATTAGTTTTCCAGCTAGAGTGGATACAATCTTTTGCGCACCATTTAGCAAAAAAAAGGCGGGTTCTTCTATCCCGAATCGTACTCAAAACTAATCAGCATCAGATTCGCCTATAAGTGACTTACCTACCAAATTTCATGAAATCCGGTCAATTAGTTTTTTAGTTAGAGTGGATAAAAAATCTTCACAGACAGACAGACAGACACACAGACACACATACAGACGTCACGCTAAAAATAGTTTTTTCGTATTCTAGAGGTCTGGAAACGTGTAGATCCGTCGAAAACTCGAGTTGCGGTTTTCGGCATGATTCCAATATTTTGCCAATACATTACCATGTATTGCAGGGGAAGTTAAAATATTACAAGCTACTTAAAATTTATTGTAAGAATAACCTATTATCCGTCCGTCCGTCCGTCCTTGTAACGCTTGGCGAAAAATTTAACAACGAATTTGGTGGGACTTGACGACTTTTTTAAATGTTATGAAATTGATGAAAATGTCTCCAAATTGATAAAAATGACGCTAAATCAATTTAATTAAATGTATTTTGTTAGGAGACAGGACTGTAATGATGTTTCAGTAGCGTTTGTCTGTCAGTCCAACCGTTCCTCTTGGCGACAAATTTGACGATATTTTTTAAATATCTTCTGACCTCATTTTTCATCTTTTGTGTGTAGTTTATGAACCGCATGTCTTTCCTTACTGATTAGAGAATGTCCTGCAACTCTATAATTGAAATTTTTTTGTCTATCTTGCTTCTTATTTGAGGAATATATTCTAACTTCTTCAATTCATCACTAGAAGCGCTGCAAACTTTCGAAAACGATAGCACATTGTCACTTATCTATCAGCAGGCCCTGCTTATATACTTCAATAGAAAGTTAAAGATATGCGTAAGGCCTTATGAGGGAATCTTCTATATTGTAGGTAAAGTAAAAATTCATCTCCAGTGATGGCTCCTGCACAAATGCCATAATGAATATTTTACAGGTAAAATATACATTACTTTTTTATAACCCGAAAAATACTGGCTATAAAGAAGTCCCTGAAAAATATGTAAAACTTTTGGTAATAAAAACACTACATGAAATATATTATTTCTCAAAGATCTTTGTTATTTCAAATTTAAAAATAAAAACTTGCGGAAATCTATTTTATTTGCATAGATAAGCGGCTTACCCCACATTTATGTCACAATAATAGGAAATTATTAAAATTAATTCCTAACCAAAATTTAAACTTCGCGTCTTTTCTCTTGAGCAAGGACGCAAACTTCTTAAAAGTGCGATTAAGGACACCTGATCGCTATTAAATCATTTTCGAAAGGTAATGACTGTTAAAATAGTCAAGGGACGTTATGTTAAAGTTATGACGAAAGACGAAACGGTTATTGAAATTTAAATGATGATTAGCATATTCTTCAACGTGACAGTGTCATTTGGTGAATACAAATTCAAGTTGAAATCGCAGATTTGAAAAATTTATATTTTACCACGGGAGAAATTGATTTAGTAAAGGAGATTATTTTGATTGTTGCATAGATATTTTTATTTAGAAATTTCCGTCAAAATGTATAAATTTTTTTTAATTCTTTTTAAAACTGTTTAATGTATGCTCTGTAACCGGTACTTCTGTCTACATTTATTCTTATACTAGTAGATATACTTATACTAGTAGGTATTCTTATCCTATATATTATACTAGTATATATACTCATACTAGTAGGTATTTTTATCCTATATCTTATACTAGTAGGTATTCTTATCCTATATCTTATACCAGTAGGTATTCTTATCCTATATCTTATACTAGAAGTATATCTTATACTAGTAAATATTATTATACTAATATTTATTCTTATACTAGTATTTATTCTATAATTAGTACTGTCTATCGCTCCCAGGAGCGTGGGGCTGCATTCCATGAATATTTTCAGCGGCCACTGCTTCAAAACCTTTTGATGAGAGAATGCGTTCTCTAGTAATGGCATTGCGTGTTCAACAGAACAGGTTGATTAGTCTGATGTTTTGATTTGTCTGAAAAGTAAAAAAAAAAATTTGAAATGGGTGTCAAAATTCCTAAAACGTGTTTATCCACGGAAATCTCGAAATCGAAAATATTCGGGAAAACAATACTTTCTCTATAGTATGAGAAGGCAACAAATATACATACTCTATGATCCAATGAAGCTAATGTAACGAATGAGCCTATTTCTTTAAACTGTCTCTAAAAGCCATTTCTTTTTCAGCTAGAAATCTCTAAAATATGTTTTGGAAGGAGCGGTTGATATTCCTGTCCTCACATCATCTGAACTTGCAGCCAAGATTCTTTAATATGAGGTTGGGCAGTTAGCTTGGGGACGAACCAAAATGTTGTCAGCTTAACGCCGTGAACATAGCATTTTGTCGTTTGTGACGTCACGGATCATGGGGGGTGTGATTTGAGAGGTGTTGCCAAAAAACAGCAAGTTTTCACATTATTTCAGTTAAAAATTGTTTGTTAATTTTGTAGTAGCAATATCCAGGCGTAAATATCTTGCGCGGATATTTGTGCTGTGTACACAGGACTCGGTGACGTCCAAGGAGATATAGTGACGTTGGTGGGATAGGATGACAGTCGCAGTTAACAAGTTAGGTTCTTGAGATCCTGTGAACAAATTGCGAGCGTTTGCTATCCCGTTGACATCATATTCGTCGAACCGGATGAAAGAAATTATGTCAATCATGCCCGAAACAATCAGCCCCTGCCTGCAGCGTAAGTAGAAATTTCGGTTAGTTGTGGAATTTCGGTTTGTCGCTTAATATAACGATTAATCCTACTACTGCGCATGCTCTTTATGCGCATAGCACATGATCTAGGCTTGCATCGTTTTAATTGGTTGGAGAAGGCTGAAAGTAGATTAGAATGGCAGGAATTAATTTCACGGCGTTTCCTGGTTCTTAAATAAGAGTTTGTTAATTACATATTACATATAGAAATAACATCACTCAATATCTAAATCGCTTGTTTGAAGCAAAATCATTTTCTCATTAGTTTCCAATGTGGAGTCGCGCACAACTACCTGCCACGCATATGTACACATCTCCTCTTCTCCCAACAGTAACGCCCAGAAAACCGAAGAAAAATGGTATCGAAAATTTTAATTTGTATGCGTTTGGTTTGATAATTAATAGAAAAGCAGAAAATGGACTAGTTCAAAAATAGTATTTTCATTAGAATGTGGAGATATACACCTTTTCTTGTGTGAAACTATAGAATTGTACTAATCGTTCTTCTTCAGATGTGGTTAAATAAGAAAATAAGAAATTTGATGTGGGTAGCACATGACTTTCCCTGCAGTCTCATATTCACGTTCTCTTTATTTCTTCAATAATTCATTGAGTTTAATTGCACAAAATAGCACCCATAATTATTTTCAATTACATTTCGTAGGAAAAAAAGGCAGGTGCCTTCTTTTAATGGTACCAAAATGTAATCAGCACCGGGGTAACTCACAAGTGACTTATATACCAAATTTTGTGAAATTTTGTCTCTTTGTTTTTCAGCTAGTGTGGATAGAGACAATTTTTGCAGGCCATTTCGCAAAAAAAGGCAGGTTCTTTTATCCCGAATCGTACCAAAAGGTAATCAGCACCATGGTAACCCACAAGTGATTTATATACCAAATTTTGTGAAATTTTGTCTCTTAGTTTTTCAGCTAGTGTGGATAGAGACAGCCTTTGCGGGCCATTTCGCAAAAAAGGCAGGTTCTTTTATCCCGAATCGTACCAAAATGTGATCACACACACACGTCACGCTAAAAATAGTTTTCCGTATTCTGGAGGTCTCAAAACGTGTAGATCCGTCGAAAACTCGAGTTGTGATTTTTGGTACAATTCCAATACTTTCCCTATACATTACCATGTATTGTTGTAAAAAGCGAAAGTAGAAAGTGTTGAAAGTAAAAAGTAATCTTGAAGTAATTTTAAAGCGTTGAAAGGAATCTTTATAAATTTAAGTTTTAAGTTCATCGATATTGCAATTATTTCAATTTAAATAAAATAAAAATACGCATCGAAAGCTCAAAATTATATAATATCTGAAGTGCGAGTTTGAAATTGATTTTTTCATCCATTCAAATTCATTAGTACTTTGTTCTACTTGTGCTGTAATTATAGTTAGAATTACAAAACAAACCATTATCTTTTTTTCAGATTTAGCATCCAAGTTATTCTTTTAAAGTATTTCGTGTGCATTTAAAAAAAAATGTTCATTTTGGCAGTAGCTCAGTAATGCCTTCGGCTTATCCCTATTAATAAAAACTATTTGGTAATGGTATTTTCTAAAGTATTACCATTAACATCCTTAACCTATTTCAAATTATATTACCCCCCCATGTAATGTATACTGTTCCGGGAACATGAATAGAATGGAATTGAGTCACATATGAGCAGAATTTTCAACCTTCGTTTATATTCAGTACTAAAATATATTCTATACTAAGAAATGCAATTTATCCTCAAAGACTCAAATTTAGACGGCACGCTCATATCACTAAATATTCTGAAAAAGTATTTTCCGTTACGTATAGAAAATAAAATATTAATTACGTGCATTGATTATACAATGCTACAATCTGTAATACTGGAAATTAAATCAATGTAACATTTCAAAAAATTATAAAGGATTCAAATTTATTTTTGCATTGGAAGTACACTGAGCGAAATGGTACGTGTACTTTTACAATGTGAAATATGTACCATGAAATTTATTTGTAATTAATTTTAAATCAATGTATTTTACATGAAATATGAATGAAATTACAAATTAAAGAAGATAATATGGATAATTGTATAGAAAAAAAATCCTATTTTATTCTATTTTAATATATTCCTTTTTAAGAGATAACAGCGCGTAAGTCACAATTTAATGAATTTAAGCGGGATATTTTGTTTGAAATGTACATTGTTTTGGTCTAAACTTTGAATGTATTGTAAAAATAAATGTTAAAATATATTACATTAAAATCCAAATTTCCGCAAAATATTTGTCGGTAAAAATAGTAACATAGGTTATCATATTATGAATAAAGATTGTGAATATTTAGGAAAAAAAGCTTAAGGTTTTTGTTATACAAAATCATTCGGGACATACTTCTATCTCTTTGTCTCAGTACAATTTGGCAAACTGTTATTTTTGACTCTATCATCTGTTAATTACAGTAACTTAAAAGTAAAAATGAAGTTCATTTGTCATATTTCAGGATCTTTATGTTATTTTAAGCAACATTTTATTTGCCTTGTTGAGCTTTAAAGCGAGAAATTTTTAATCGAAAAAAAATTTTTTTTGAGCCGTTTTTCAACTCTTTTCCACAAAAGCTCCGATGGTCCTTAACAAGTTTCGGATCATTAGGGCTGTCAGTGACGTCATAGTTCGGCTTAGAGCCATCGAGGTGAGGTTTAAAACTTGACTAGAAATGTTACATTGGGGGAATATCAAACAAGTAACAGCCTGCTAATGTTCCATTAACCTTGGGATTCTTGGCGGTATTGACCCAGTGCAATCAAATCGAATGGAGTCTCATTTTGCTTCATCTGTAGAAAAGTAAACAAGCGTAACAAGTGATTTAAACTCTAAATAAACTTACTAAAATGATTATATTATCACATGATGAAAAAACGAAAATTCCAGTCAGTTGTTTAAAAATAACTAAAATAAAGTAACATTTGTTTTAATGCGTCATCGCCGGACCTCGTGGAAAAACGTATAAACAAGAAATTTATGAACGAACCTTCATATGCCGCCAAATGATGTATACACTTCATTTTCGACGGAAATATTAAGAATTTGTATTCCATTTTGCACACTTATTTTGTACAGTTATGATAATTTAAAACAAAAAATCAGGAAGTGACATCTCCAGAACTGGAAGTTGAAATCCTTAGTAAACACATAATATCCCTCAGAAATCCGAAGTTGAATCCATGTCGGTCATCTTCTAAGCTATATCTATTGTCAATTCTGAGAACTAGATGTTGAAGAGAAAATTTAATTTTTTTTAATCGTAACAGGCATCTCTAGCACCGGAAGTGGAAATCCTGAGATACTCCCACTAGAATTTAATGCTGAATCCATATCAATCATGATCTATAACCGATTTTGAAAAAAAAAATACATTTCAAAGAATTTTTTTTAAACGAAAGTAGAACCGGAAGTGAAATGCTGAAAGTTGAAATCTTTAGTAAATTATCCTACCCACTCTAAAATTTGATGCTGAATCCATATCAGTCATCCTCTAAGCTCTATTTATAGCAAATTCTGAGACACATATGTTTCAAGGAAAATGAAAAGATTTTAACTGAATCAGAAATTCAACGCTGAATCCGTTGTAGTCATTATCTAAACTCTATTTATAGCCAGTTAGGAGAAATAGATGTTGTAAGGAAAATTTAAACTTTTGAATCGGGTCTAACATGTCTTAAACCGGAAGTGGAAATCTTTAGTGATACTTCTACTCACATCACACTAGAATGTAATGCTGAACCCATATGGATCATCATCTAAGATGCCGATTCTGAAAACAAAAAATAGCCGATTCTGAAAACAAAAAGTCGATAGCCGATGATAGCCGATTCTGAAAACAAAAAAGAAAAAAAAATGTTTCAAAGAAATTCTTTTAAACGGAAGTAGAAAAGAACAGGAAAATGGAATTCTTCTAAACCCCTTCTCCCTTCTGAATTTTTTTACTGAATTCATATTAGTCATCATCTAAGCTCTCTTTAGCCGATGTGGAGCAATGTATGTTTAAATATAAAAAGGAAATTTTTGAACCGGAATTGGGAAAATATCGGAAGTGAAAATCCTTTGTAAATCCCTAGCCTCTCTGGAATTTGATGTTGAATCCATATTAGCTATCATCTAAGTTCGATCTATAGTCAAGCCTGAGAAATAGATGCTTCAAGGGAAAATTTTGACCGGAAATGGAAATCTTTTGTAAACCCTCTCCCCTTCAAAATTTGATACTGTATCCATATCAGTTGTCGTCTAAGCTCTTTTTAAAGCCGATCCAGAAAAATTTATGTTGCAAGAAAAATGTAAACTTTCTAATCGAAAGTGATATCTGGAAAACCGGAAGTGAAGATCCTCAATGGTTTATCCTACTCCCTCCAAAATTTAATACTGAATTCATATCAGTCTTTATTAAGTACCATTTATGACCAATCTTAAAAAATAAATGTTTTAAGAAATTTTTTTGAAGCGCAAGTAGAAATTCTGAGTAAACCACCATATATCTACGCTAGAATTTGATCCTGAATCTATATTAGATATCATTTAAGCTCTGTTTATAGCCAAAGCTGAAAAATAGATGTTTCAAAGAAAATGATAATGTTTGAACCGGAAATGAAACAAGAACGGTAAGTGAAAATCATTTTTAATAACCCTCCTACCTTCTTTGAAATTTGATGCTGAATCGTTATCAGTCATCATCTAAGCTATGTCTATAGTAGAGCTTGAGGAATATATGTTTCAAAAATTTTTTATTGAAAATATAAATGGCAAATTTCATTGCCATGAATGAGAAACATATAAATAACGTACCACTGTATCCTTATTGGTTTACTTCTATTGTTGAAGCACCTAGTGCAGAAAATTGTAGGGATATGGACACAACTCCCAAACCCCCAAAACCTGTCCATCCCGCTCCCCTCTTTGTGGTTTATACTTCTAACTAGAACCTCCGGATAACCAGTCTCAAAGTTACATTTGTATCCTTCGATTGAGTCTGAGCACAAAATATTCTTTTTTTAAAATTAAGGTTGAACTTGAGGATGAATTTAGAAAATTATTAAGCCAACTGATCATGGAAAGGAGGAATTTAAAAACATATGTTCTAACCATTGAAAAACTGCTGCCATAAACACGTCTATCATACTCATTCAAAATGAGTTTGAATAACTTGGCTTTAACCAAATTAAATGTTGTTCAAATGGCACGCGGGCTCCAACTCAAAAGAGTAAAAATGTCACTGTTTTAATGCAGTTTCCGAAGGGCCCCATATCTGAAGAAATTTATCAAATCTTAATCTTTCTTCATCATATTGTTAACTGCGAAAAGTACGGAAGGGGGGGGGGGGAGGGGAGACAAGAGCGTCTCCCAATATTTTACTTGTCAAACTTTTGAACATGGAAGTAAGGTGCTATCTTTCTTCCCGGTGCGTGAAGTGCGTCCCAGCTCATCATAGCGAAGATTGCCAGAAAAATTTCGAGACGCCCTGTCTCGGCGTAAACTGCGGGGGTGTCCTTCCGGCTAACTTTAGAAACTGTCTCAGGTTTCTCAAACCTCGGGATCCCAAACCCCACTCTAAAGGGCCTTCCACATTTCCATAGAGCGATTTGGCCCTGTGCCGCTCCTACCCTACAGCATTCCAGAACATTACCGAGGAGCAATCAAAATTCGACCCCAGAGGTCTTCCTTAAATCGTTGGTCCCCAGTGAAGCTAATCCTAATATCGACACTTTTCTAAAATTTCAAATACATCCTTTTCTAAATTTTCAAATATATCCTTTTCTAAATTTTTAAATATACCCTTATAACGTCGAACAAAACTGTGAAAAAAATCGTTGTTTTGGCTGCGTTTAAAAAAAAATTACCTGCCCCCCGTAAAGTTCCTACGGAGATGGACAAGATTTACATCTTATATGAGAGTGTATTTACACTCTTCCTCCAGGGCTCAACATTATTTCGCTTAACAGTGTTACATCTCTCACCATTAGCATTCTTAATGTCAATCGACTTAGAAATAATATACACGAACTTGTCACTGATAGTAATCACACTGTGAAACAAACTGTGACTCATCCCTGAAGAGTTATCACAGTTTACTCATTGCTGTAGGGCCCAGTTTAAGGGGACCGCCTGTGCGATGGCATCAGTGGTACGAAAGCCACTGGTAGTCTAGCATACAGCGACCTGCATGTAGGATCTGTAAATAGTTTGCCGAGATACCGCTCTTCGTGCCGGTGCTGAAAAGTCGGAAGCAAGTTGGTGTGCAGTAATTTACCTACTGTATCGTGTTTGAAGACACAGAAAAGGTCATCCTGATGGGTTGTGACCCTTGGACGTCCACTTACTGGTCTTTGCGACAGTATTTCTTCCATTTGATATCGATTCCACACTGGCGCAAATGATGGAACGATTGACATTTAGGGCTGAGGTTATTTCCGAATGCCGCTGCCCCCCTTCGACACGGCCTATTACCATCGCTTCGCGTCCATAATGCCGTCTACACATTTTTAAAAGTTGGCTATTTCGATCTTCCTTCCGGAATCCGCAAGGCGGAGACAGGCTCTGCACAAAACAGGCCGTTTTTATACCTAATACGTTTGGTATACAAAATGTTTTCTGCTGGCCACTTTTCGCGTGCATGCGTCAGTTATGTATGCAAATTTTGTGGCTATATGTTGTTTCTTTCGCCGAATATGCTAATTTTTGGTTTGTTGTTTAACTTTTGGACGTGAGTGTATAAAACGCTAGACAAAATACATTTTGTCTTCTGGAACTCTCTAGTACTCTTGCACTCTCCTGGATTTTTTGCCACGAGGCATGATTGATCGTAGCTCTGTTTTGTACTCTGAATGTATATTATGTTAAAATTTGTTAAATTAATGAATTTATGATTTATATAAGCTATTTGTTTTAAGTAAAATGTTCATATTCACCCGGTGTGATCCAAAAACCTTTCTGAAGAGGAGTCCTGTATGTGTGTGATAAATCGTATCAGCTTTTAATAAATTGCTTTCCTCAACTTCATCTATCTGTGATAAGTTGCAAATTTGTGATATTAAGGCGAACAGTTTATTCACATTTTCAAAATCATTTATTTGCTTTCCATTCAAACTTTAAATCTTTTAACGTATGAAACGTTATATTAATTTTTGATGTAGATTGTTTTCGTAAGTCAGTTAAGCGAAAGATGAAGAAATATTCACATAGTTTCTTTTTAATCCTAATTGCTCTTTTATCTTTTATCCATATGATTTACTTCTATCTGCACTACGACAGTCATATTATTCATTGCTATAAATATAGATATGACCATTTTCCTATTTCTAATTTATTCGAATGGGAATGACCGAAAATTACAGAAGATCTTCCAATTAACGTTTAAATGACTGAGCATGTCTCAAATAAGTTACACCCGGTGTAGTCTGCAAATTAATGACAGTTTTTCACTTTGGGTACGAACTAAAGGGAAATTTGACTCTTTATTAAAGACAAAAGAGAGAGAAAAGAAACGAACTAAATTACTTATTCCTAATTTCTTTGCTGTGATATAATCCATCCATATATTTGGAGATATATTAGAAATTCATTTCTATGATTTCTTGGAGTTAAATATTTTAATATAACAAATTTCCTGTGAAGCTTTTTATTTCTTCTGGAGATTTATAACGGTGTTAAGGTTCTACAGATGAAAGAGTTTATTAAAAGTTCTGAATTATTTTCTTTCACCTTCAACCGCAATTATCATTTATTTTAGTTCTTAAAAATTATTTACTCTTTTCTTAATAAGCAACAGACCAGTTATCAACATTATGCATTCAGTTGACATGTGTCAATATAGACTATTTTTAGTACTTTCAACAAATATAGTGTAGTTTAAATTATAGTTTAAATTATAGCATTTAGTTTATACCTGTGTTTTTCAAACTTTTTTGATCACGAAACCCTTTCGAAATTCAATTTGATGGCGGAGCCCCGAAATGAGAAAAATGCTGCTGTGTTCCAAATTAAGCATTAAAAATTCTATGCGTATTTTTCTTATTTCTGAAAAAATTTGCACGAAACTATCACGTTATGGAATCCCTGGAATACTGGAAAATAATAACCCTTGTGATATCTAATTTTCATTTGTTTAGAATTACCCTTTTTGAGGTAAAAAAATAAATGCTGTATAACTAGGGCAGACAAATCATGCAGTACAATAATGATCCATTTTCTTTAATATCATTTTTTTTTCATCTGTATATAGTTTTTGCGCAAACTATATGCGTTTCCATACTAAACGGAGAACTCTTTACAACTTACAGACTAATGCTTAATGATACTTAAATGAGGTAATACGTAATTATTTTTGTTCCTACGCAGGTACTTCTAGTGGTATTTCTATATTAGATCATAGAAATTTATCCAGTGACCTCTGCTGATAAATTGTTGGAAAGATTACACATATGGCGCGTAATAATGATTTATAGAGGCACAGTTTTTTGCGATAAATGAACGAGGTCAGATACAGTTATTAAGTATAGTAATTGAGCTTTCTTTGATATAATAAAGCTTATATGAAATATATTTTTGATCATACATATAGGATAACTTAAATAGGATGAAAGTAAAAATTATATATAAATACATTTTCAAAACACTATTAAATAAATGAAGTTTATTAAAACGAATAGATTGAAGTTGTTTTCAAATATTAATCTTAAAATAAAATGGTCAAACACGATTTTTTTAATCAAACTTTGTCTAAAACTCTAAATTTAGGGGCCCAACCGGTTTAGAAGGTAAAAACTAGCCTTCTTTTTCATTGTCCTGAAGAAGAAAGGTGTCTGTTACCTTCAAAACGAAGAAGGTTGTTTTTACCTTTGGTGCAATAAATGCATGCTAATGTATAGGGAAAGTATTACAATTGTGTCATAAATAGAACGATCTCCAATTTTTTTTTTTGGAACTCGACTTTTCGATGGATCTACAAATTTGAGCGCTCTAGATTCCGAAAAACCTATTTTTAACCTGACGTCTATGTGTATGTCTGTGCTATGTGTATGTCTGACCAAAACTATTTGTCGAAATTTTGAAAAATTTGGTAGGCAAGTCTTTTGTAGGATATCTTTGTGCTAATTACAGTTTGGTATGACTCGAAAAAATAGAACTGGCAATTTTTGTGAAATGACCTACAACAATTGTCAAACTCTAGAATAGAATTTTAAGTACACCTAAATATATTAATTAAATGCTTATTTTATGCTAATATTTTGACGACAAAGAGAATACGAATAACTTTATTGTCATTACACTAAGACAAATCGCTCTCGAGATATTTCAATTTTTTTAAATGTGAGTACGTTTAAAAATGCGTAAAACTTTTAAAGGGAAAATATGTTTTAAAACTTCAAATTGTGTGGAATTTCAAACTGCTCATATCAGACTTCTTGCCTTTGAAACTGGGTGATTTTAAAATTTAATGCATGTTGCATTTAAATGAAGTTTTAATATTATTGTTTTCTATAATAACAGTTTTTGAGAGTTATTTTTATTAAAAGTTTTAGATTTGTAGTAGTATACTTAGGCACAATTGTAGTGTCATGCTTAGGCACAATTCTAGTTGCTCAGTTGTGATGCCTGACTCCGTTCAATTGCTATTCTCATAATAAGTTTACTAATGATCTTCAATTGACGTCTGATCAAAAATAGGTTGTGACTGCAGAAAGAGAGAGTTTGGGTTGCTCTTCTTATGAACAGAAGAACACAAGAAAAATGAATAAATGGCCGGTTCGTGTAACTAGTAACATACTTTGGCGTAAACCGAGACCAAATATCTGCTTAAGCTGATTACTATTTTAGACAGAAATTAGTTTTTCTACGGATGTTTAATAGTGTTGTTACTTTTATTTTTGAAGATTTACTCTACCAACTCAGTTATCCCGAATTAGATGATACCCAGCATTATCTTTCACTTTCTAATATTAAAAGTAAAACTTTAAGAATATCTAAATGTAATAAAGTGCTTTTATCTTGTCTTTATAACTGAATGTCCTTTCTTCAGCATATAGGAATGATTAATATCCCTTTGATATGTGTAATATATCATTGACGTGTAATATTGCAAAATTTTAATATTCTTCTTGATATCCAGTCTTGCAACTTGTGTACATATACGTACTTTCGTACATATACATATGATTTGGGTCTCAGTTAGAACTTACAGGCAAATTGTAAGAGTTACGCATGTTTGTTCTGCATCCTACCCACATATAGGTTGGATTATTGTGCACCAACTTCAAGCAGCCTTGGAATCTTGTTGTGAGTAGACAGACGATCCTGAGCAATGCTTGCAAAGCTGTTGACTGAAGATTCGACGGGAAGGCTATTGTATACATGTCAGTTCGACTACTGAGCTTTTTCATAACTGTAGGAATTCCAAAGGTGGAACAACAATCCAAGCGATTTTCCGACAACCCGTCACACACACATCAGTTCATTTTTTTCAAACTTGGACTGTTGAGGTTGAATGGAAAGCCAAACAGTACATGTATGGCGGGCCTTAGACTTAAATTGAGCTCAAAAATCCCTTTGCCAGAATGGGGAATCAAACGGGAATTTGTCACTTTGTGATACTATAAACACTACTCTGGCTATTTAAGAAATTATTCTCCGGTAATTAAGAATTCATATTCAGGCCAAGTATAGGAGTTACTTAACTTACCTTATAGTCCACTTCTTTGAAATGAAACTGGAAATTAACCTCACATCTGTCGGACCACTACCACACTATATTTTATTTCTTACGCTAATTGTAGGGCATTAGATTTCAATTGAGATCAAGATACCGCTTGGTTTGAACATGGTCTTGTGCCTATTATCAGCAGATTACCAACTACTCTACTACGGCTAGTAAGAAATTACTTGAATTACCTTACAACAATACGAACTGAGAATTGGAACTGTAAGGTAACCTTATTTAGTTCTTAGTATGTACTACTATAAATAGGTGCATAAATCAAATAGCCACCATCAAGACATTCCCCTTTTGTTTTAATATCCTTGTATCGTCCTATTTCCTCTATATTTAATTATTTTCCTATTTGTATTTGTGTACAATTTATCATAAATATAACTGATAAAACATGAATTATTATTAAAACATAAATTCATAATATTTTTGACACACATCAATGTTGTTTTATAGATTTCAGAGCTTAAATTTATCCAAGTTTAATATTTTATATATCTAAGTTTTTCAAAATAGAAATCGTTTCTTATTCTAAAGTCTTATAAAAATGTTTCTGTATGGATCGATTGTATTTTAAGCTGAAAAAAGACAATGCTGGTACTTCGAAAAAATCAATACAGATGTACTGATTTCTTTTTCAATATTATTAGATTTTTACAGAAACCTGGATAAAGCAGAGAGAGCTATAGTTTAAATCCTATATCAAAAATAAATTTTATTTTAGTCATCGAGCAAATTTTTTTATTAGAGTACACGAATAGCAAGATATTGTATGACGGTGTTATAATAAATCTAAAAAGTAGAATATTAGAAATACATAATTTCTTTATTATATATACTTTGAAAATATTTACAAAGGTTATGAAATTTTATTCAGGAAAGGATTAAAAAGATAAAAATCTGATGTGGTCAGTACATGACATTTTCTAGATAATCCAGTGATTTTACTTCCTTTGTAGAGAAAAGAGGCATACAAGATCCACAGTGCAATGCTTTTGGAGTTGAGTTAATATTACGTAAATTGAAATTTGACAACTTATGAGCCCAAGCAGAATAACTTATTCATATTCGAGTGAAAAAAGCTCATCAAAATGCAATTGACATTTAATTAATATCCCTTGAAATTAATGGCTATTGGCGAATTCATTGGCGCCAAAATTCAAAACGTATCTTCTCTCGTGAATGGAGCAAACTAGAACCACACGAATGAGGTTAACATATTTGTTGAGTAATATTGACTATAAAAAGTGAACACATTTGATAATATTTATTACAGTTCTAATTTTATGTAATTTTTGTATAAATTCATTTTAAAATTTACGATATCTCCAGAACAATTCATGCTAGCTTTAATAAATTTTTATTATTTGTTTTCTAATAAACGTTGCTTATGAAATTATTGTTTATTTATCATTATTAAAATTCCTGATTTTTTGATGATTTTTTCGAAAATTAATTTGAAAATAGATGGATCTCCCGAATATTCTTTTGAGTAACCAGTAGGGTTGAAGTAATCGCAGATTGTAATAATCGTACCAAATTATTTTTGAAACATTTTATTCATTCGTGAAATATCGCGTCCACAGACTCATGGATAAATATACTAACATACACATTCAAACGTAAACATACATACACATTCTAGCGTACACATGCAGTAACATACTGCATACACAGATATATACCTCTTTCAGGACACGCCTAATAAGAGCGCGAAAAGAACAAGGCCGTGTGTACATTAACAAACACATAATTTATTTACAAATAACACATAAAACTTATTTATATGTATAATAGGAATGTAATGAACTATCATCCCCGTTATTGGATTGTAAAAGACTTAAACAACTTAAATGGGTCTTAATGATTAAATAAAATAGGGCGGAGGAATGGTAACTCAAAACTTTATTTAAAAGTTTATCTGCTGAATAGGAGAGAGAAGAAATAGGTGTGCAAAATTTGACTCACCGAAAACATTGTAGACGAACTGACCATCAAATGTCTCTGACATGGTCTCTGACTCACACACAAATATAACACCATCTTTTTAGATGGTGTCTCCAACTCATCTTCCAGAAACTCTAAAATACTCACTCTCTCTCAAGTTTTAAAATCCGCCCTAAAATTAATGAGACCATTCTGATTCATCTCTTGGTCTTTCACCCTTCGGACGTTACATTTCGTATACTCTTCGGACGTTAATTCAAAGGCCCGTAAACTTTATGATCTCTTCCGGCTTGGACACTGTGGCATATTTTCGTTAAAATCTGATCGTCAAAGTCCATCCGCTCATCCTGTTTTGCTGGGCATATGTAAAATGGGGCTGAACCACAAAATACACTATAACGTAACTCCTGATCTTAAAGCTAAAGTATTGAAGCATGAGGTTACCGTGTGACATATAATTTGCTGAATTTTTTTTATATTTTTTATGAGACAATTTGTATATTTCCTAAAACTTTCGAACTAATTTGTGAATTTTGAATTCACTTAAGAAATGTTTGAAAAATTAGGTCCCATAGGGTTCAATGTATTTCATTTTTCAACCCGGGTTCAATTCAAAACTATTTGGGTGATATTATTCATTTATATTCTCTTAGGTCCCACAGACCGTCTGAACAAAGTACTAAAATTTCATTTTGATGAAGTCATTTTTACGGCAGTTATCGTGTTAACGGACAGACAGACAGAATGAACAAAATCATAAACACTTTTCAACTATGTTGTAAAGTGTTAAAAATGAAGAAAACAGATCATCAGATAGAGGAACTTTCATTAAAATCCAATTCAAAAATTGAATTAGGTGTAGAAATGATCTTGGTCTGCGAAAAATAATAATATCATTAGATTTCCAAGAACTTACTTGAATAAGTGAGGTAGCTCTTCTTGTTTGTCCTGAAAGAGGAGACTATATTTTGCCTTCAAAACTGGTTGACCCCTAAAATTTAGTGGATACTGTGTTTTGATGAAGTGCTTATATTATTGGCTAACCCTGCTGGTTAGATAAAGTGGATAACTGAAATCTGAATTCAACTGAAAGTGGAAATTGCCCTGTGTCCTACTATAAACTTTTGCGCGAAAAACTTTAAATCAATATCGTACTTCGATGCATACAAATCAAAATTCAATAAAAACCCGCTCTTCGTTGAATTTTTATTCATGCGTATCTACAGATTAGTATTTATAAAAGTGTATAGCAAGACAAAAGCTTTCGCCTCTCAGCGGTCCGCTTTCCATTTCTTCTAAGAAAACAGAATTTCAAATGGCTGCGAAGAAAAGGTAAAAATGTAAATATAAACGATTTTAAGAAAACATTAGTGAGAATGGTTTTTGTTTCAGAATATTGCTGCATAGTGGAAAAGTGGAAAATATACGATACCAAGATAAACAAGAAAAGAGTCTTTTTCGATACAATCTCTTTTCTTTATTGCTAACGCATTTCTAAGGCCTTATTTAAATGTCACAACCAGCCCGAAACTTTTCAAAATACTGGTATTATATTTTATAAAGGTGCCTGCTGACTTTAGTATTTATTGTTTACAAATAATTTTTAACTTCTGTTGAAGGAAGAGTTTCTCTTCTTATCGAGCAGCATTGTCTTGGAGAATGCTGCTATATTTTATGTAACACATGTTTTTACATGTAGAGGAGATCCAATGTAGAATAGGGGTATCTAACGTTTGGAGCAGATTTTAAAAGTGTAAATGATAAAGTAATTTTTGTTTCCTAATAATTTTTTATCTGAACGTTTTTATTATTGAGTTTATGAGAGACGCTGAACCTGGCCAGTCGTTTTTGTCTAGATCCCAAATGTGATTACGTCTCCCCTATCTTCTCGAAATTCGCCGATAAAAGTTGTAAGACCTTCCCATTCATATGCGTGTGGTAGGTAGAATCTCATTGTGTAAGTTTTATTTCATTTGGACTTAGACACTCCACAGCATTGTTTGCTGTTTACTGTCCCTGGTTTTTGATAATTCTGTTCAAAAACTTCAAAATATCTTATGTTTGGAACAAAAGCAGGCGATAATTATTGACATCTATGAATGTTTGAGAAAAATATTCCAAAATAGCCGAAATGAAAGGAATTGTAACCAGCCCGTTAGCTGCAATTTAAAAGAATACAGAATTAAAACTGAAGCTGTATACGGAAAAAAATCATTTAAAACCACAACAAAAGCGAATGAAGATGTGGAAACAGAGTTAATGGGATAGATAAACAAAGTTCGGAGTCGGAACATGATCTTAACAGGAGGGATTCTCCAGGAAAAAGCACGATTTTTTGCCAATGCGTTGGATATACAGGACTTCTAAGGATCCTTTTCTTGGTTTCAACGTTTTAAAGACAGACATGGAATCATCTGCAAAAAAGTTTGCAGAGAAGAAAGTAGTGTCAACTCAATTACTAGCACATACTTGAAGGATAAATTACCATTTATTTTCAAGGAGTGTAAACAGTGCGACATCTACGTTGCTGATGAATCGGTTCCTTTTTAGAAACCACTTCGAGATCGAGCTCTTTCTGTCGAACGACAAATATGCTCTTGGTGGATCGGTAACAACAATACACTTATTAATTTTCAGCATAATCGAAGCGATTAACGTATAATTTATTTCATTGTTTCATCCCAACACAGCCTTGTGATGACAAAACGATGTATCTCGAAAAATATTACTCTGAGATAAATGGTATTAACGTTTCTTCAAATAGATCATTGCAATGGAAATATTTTCATTCGCATAATCATATCTGCTTTATTTATTTAATTACACTCCCAACATAAATATCTTAGCATTAATTCATTGAAAGAAGTTATCTATCCTTGTGAATGTAAAACAATGAGAGATACGTCCTTCTGCTATCACAATTCCGAATACCTGAATTTGTTAGTGTATAGGAAAAGTTGATTTGGACACATCATATTATTTTATTTTTATAACCGTAAGAGGCAGATTATCTGGAGTTGAATTTTCAAGGAGTGTTTTTTTAGTATAGGTTGTAAGAATTAACAATTTCGATATTTTTCATTTCGAAACAGTGGCCTTTTCCGGTAAAGTAAGAAACAAAATTTACGTAATAGTTTGCAGATTGCGTATATTTTAAGTGAATCTGAAAACCAGCTTTGAACTCCTATCTTATCTTTCAGTCATGGTGTGCACTTGTGTGTCTCTGAGTGTAGCTTAAATGTCTGTAGTTTATGAGATTATGATCAGTATTCTTATTAGTTAACGCTTTCAGTTAGATTAACTTTAATTATGCTTTACATTGTTTTACTGTTTTAATAATAAATAGTCAAGTTTTGTGCCTATTCTATATGGACACTTGAAACGCGCCCCTTCCCTACCGCTGACGCTTGCATGTTAACTGGATTATCTACACAAGATATTATAGGGTTGCGTTACAGAGGCCGTAAAATCGCTGTGAAATCGCTGATCAAGATACACACGGGGTTTTAGTGCAGATTGTCTTAGTGGCATACCCCGTACTAACCGTATGCAACCCCGTACTAATTATATTGTCGCAGATCAGAAAATATGCCAATGTGTTAGTAGAAGATTACCCGTAGTACAATATGCGTCTCAAAAATATTTGCCAAAATAAAATAGATGACGTAATAAATTGAAAACATCAATAATATCCGTACTCTTTATACCAGAAGATCGTAATTGATTCCAATATATGCCAATATATATCAAAACATATGTCAATATACCTGTACTACTTATATTCTCGTAGATTAAAAGATATACACGTGTATTTGTAGAAGATTCGTACAACATACAATATATGAGTTTAAACAATTTTTGTCATAATAAAATAATTGCATAATAACTTGAAAATATCAATAATCCTTGAATCAATAATCCCCGAAAATATAAATAATAATAATTTTTAAACCTGAAGACCGTAATTGATATTATCCAGTCAAAAATGCTATAAGAAAAATCAAATCGTTCTTTTCTAAAATATATTTTTATATCCATTTATTTATTATTCAAATCGAAAAAATAATTATTAAAATTAACAGACAGATTTAATTTAATTGCGTTTCTGAGTAACATGATATAAGATAGAATCTTATAACATGTTAAATATGTCATGTCTTATAACATAAACTGCGAAATTAAATAACGATTTTGATTTCTCTATACCTCTCATTGTTCCGTAAAAGCTTGTTTTAAATAAACCATGAACCATGGAGATAGATTTCCCCTTTAAATCATGTTTCAAACAATTCATGTTTTCAGAAAGTGACTAATTAACGCAAAAAATCTCCCATCAAACTCAGAGATTAAATTTTAATTCAATTTCAAACGATTTTCAAGCTTTTCGTTTGGATAAACCACGGAGTTAGGGAGTAGAACTCCTAGGAAAAAGTTCCGTTTTTCATTAATATCTCGACAACCCCAGGTCTTAGAAACTCGAAACTTGGACAAAATTTATGGGGGGATATTTCAAGGCTATTCACCAAATTTTATTAAATTCGGTTCAGCCGTTTTTCCGTGATGATGAGACAAACGAAAATTTCGTTTTTTACTAATATCTCGAGAACCACTGGTCGTAGAAACTCAAAACACGGATATAATTTTAAGTGGGGCTATTTCTGGGCTACCCACAAAATTTCATCAAATTCGGTTCAGCCGTTCTCCCGTGATGGTGTGACAAACAGACAGACAGACAGACAGATTTTCATTTTTATTTATATAGATTTGATTCTTAAAAATAGTTGTTGTAAGGAAGATGTAGATTTTTCAATTGAAAATGGTATCACCAGATTCGGAGGTGAAATTACTTAGAGAGTTATCCTAATCCCTCCAGAATTTAAGGCAAAGTCCATATCAGTCATTATCTAAACTTTATCTATAGCCAATGCTGAGATATAAATGTTTTAAAGAAAATTATTGAAGTGACATTTCTTAGTAAATCAGCCTACTTCTTGCAGGATTTAATAATACATCCATATCAATTAACATCTAAGCTATAATTATAGCTAATCAAAAGATAGATGATTCAAGGATAATGAAAAGTTTAGAAACCGAATTTGAAAAAAAAAAAAAACTGGAAGTGGATATTCTTAGTGAACCTTTAAAATCTATTTTGAAATTCGATGTTGAATCCATATCAATCATTCCATATTATATCTTGAGATCTTGAGAAATATATATTATATCTTGAGAAATACATGCTTCAAAAATTGTTTTGGTTAAAACATAAATGTCAAATTTGATTACCACCAATAAATACAAAGAAGGAACGAAATATAAAAATTGAAAATGGGTCTGTAAAGCAAATTATGTTCAGACTAAAACAGTTTTTAATACTTTACAACATAGTTGAAAAGTGTTTATGACTTTTTCATTCGGTCGGTCTGTCTGTCTGTCCTTTCGCACTAAAATTGCCGTAAAAATGACTTTATCAAAATTAAATTTTAGTATGTTGTTGAGATGGTCTGTGTGACATACGGGAATGTAAATGAATAACATCCCCCAATTAGTTTCAGATTGAACGTGAACTGAAAAAATGAAATACATTGGACCCTATGGGACCTAATTTTTCAAAAAAAAAAAAAAAAAAAAAAAAAGGCAAAGTTAAAAGCAAAAAATTGCTTCGAAAATTTTAAGAAATATTCGAATTATCCCATAAAAATATATAAAAAAAATTCAGCAAAATATGGCCGGAAGTTTTTAAAATAAAATTAAAATAATAATTACACCCCTATAATATGAAGAGATCACGTGATCCACTTCAAAATAAAATATGGCAGCCATCTTTTCTTCCCAGTGAAAAATCGTGATTTTTAAATTTCTTTTAAATTTATATTTAGTGTTGCATTCTCCTAAAACCGCTTTATTTTTGCGTATTTTCTGTGCATCTATATTCTGTGCCAAAGCAATTATAATATTTTTGAGTTTAAATGATTATTAGAATTCGATTATTTCTACAACGAAGCCTAATTTTAATTAATGTAAAATATAAACAAGTGATTGTAAGATGAGTTGTGTAAGAATTGCTGATTTTTTTCACGCAAAATTATTTAACTCTGGAGTCCAGAACAAAAGTGTATGAATGAAATATTCACTGCTTTTACATAGAGAGCCAGACGATTTATATTTCGATGACATCATTTGAATAAATGTTCATTTCTTTCGATGAAGTTTTAAAATTTCAAATATAATAAAATATTCTAATGTTACGATAATTTAAAATAATATCAGCGTTGAATGTTTTGCATTTTAGAGATGTTTAAATAAAATCGCATTTCTGTTGGGAAGTGTTTCATAATCAATGCTTTATGCATGATTTATCTTTCTTATTTTTATTGCAGAAGATTTAGATCATATATGTACTTATTTTCTTGCAGCATTTAAAAAGTCATATACAACGTTTTCAGATAGAATTCAACTAAATAATTTAAAGCCACGGAAAAAGCAATACGTAAATCTGGGGCAATCTTGTATTATTTATATTGAAAATTGGATTAAAAATTGATAATTTCAATTTATTCTGCTCGTAAAAGGAGCTATACACTTATAATTCGCTAAAATGTACTTTATGCGAAAGTGCGTTTGTATAGTATAGGGTTCCAGGCCTAATACTTTAAAAGTCTATTTGCGCACGTTAGGACAAGAATTAATTTCAATATTTAAGATACATTATAGCAAAAAGTACTTTAAGCGAGAGTATATAATATATTATGCAGAGTTCACTTTTACGATAAGAGCTTGGAATTGCGTCCCAGTATCTCAACTGGGATAGCGTCGATTCACTGGTCAGTACGAAAATCCGCGGTTCGTGTTCCGCCTGGGACAACAAGTTTTTTTTAAATGGCGCCCAAGTAAATCAACCCTGAATATTAGTGAAATTGACCATAGAACGACCAGTACGTATTTAGTGGACTGTGGGATATTGGGCGTCGCTTTCAAAAGACTACGACCACGGAGGAAACAAACCTGCAAGATAAAAATAGCATCAGGAGGCTAACTTGTGGTTAAAACATCAGGAGGTAGCCCGCCAGATTATCCAGTTGAACGCCATTCTGACATTAGAGGGAGACGAGTGCCAAGTCTAAGAGTTTGTAATTATGTCCTGGTAGCTCAATTACGAAAGCGTCAGTTGACTGGTGCGAAGATTTGCCGCTCGAGCTCCAGCTGAACCAGCAACGTTCTTACAGTTATGAGAAAGAAAACAATTTAAAGATTTATTTGGAGCATAACCGTAAAGAAAAAAGAAATTGAATCAAATATTCCACTCAATTGAACCAAATTCATGGAGTAGCCAGATTCAATTTAAAACAATAATATATAATTTTTATCATTATCCAAAAGTACTATGAAAAATTGCCGAAGGTAAGTGAGAGCATAGACAGATAAAATAGTTTCAAAATTTTTAGATGAGAAGGTCAAAATTTATAGTAAACTTTTCTTCTATAGTTTAAATGAACCTTAAAATATTTATACCTTAATAAAGATACTTGTTTGAAAAACATCTATGATAGAATTATAGGCGCAAGTTAATAAAGTAGGCTAATACCCTACATTCTCCATATAACATCTGAAAAATTCATAGAAGAAACTATTGAGGTTAAATTAAATGTATTACTATTTGTTTTTTTTCTGATGATAGTTTCTATTATATTTAAAATTAATTCTACAAATTTTTTTTAAATATGGAGGGCGTTTCAAAAAGATTGCATGACTCTGGAACGATGGATTCACAGAATCGTGATTCAATTTAGGAAAGATTTTAAATGAGGTAGACATTTAGACTCTGACACTTTTGGTCACGCGATACGTTTTATTAAAAAAAATAATTAATATTTTTACAGGCCTTCTTAAAAGGATGTTTTAATTAGCAAATTGTTTCGTATTCATTTAAAGATATGCTGAAAACAATGGTTTTCATGAAAAATTGACTGTGAAAATATTGTTAAAATTAGGACTTAAACCATTTTCACCCAATCGAATGAAACGGCAAAAACACAGATTTTAGGGGTCGTACAAAAATTTAATTTCTGAAAATAAAATTTGCATTTGAAAACTTAACATGTCTACCTTCAGAAAATGTCTTAT